>CM075958.1:10510564-10620564 GCA_038048745.1 Coluber constrictor foxii
CATGAAGGGCCGTGCCCACGACAGCCGTATCTCCATGGTTCCAGAGATTCGAACACAGACCCCAATGGCTGAGGTGACCTCCTTGGCCGGGTCCTACTGCCTCGGCCCTTCGTACACGCTCCAGCCGCTGGCATTGTAACTTTGGCAAACTTATTTTCTTCCCTGAGGGGAAAACATCTGCCGTTCGCAGCCCCGTCACACTGTCGAAGTTTGTCGCTGTTGCCGTAATGTTGTTTTATCGCCGTGATTTTGACAGGAGAAGGTGGGAGGCTTCCCCCAAGGGAACCGCGGCAAACCCGCGCTCGGCGGCTTTAATTAGGCCTGTGAAATTCCCTCTGACAACACTGACACTAAGCGAACGCAACACCGGAAAAGATTCCCGGAGAGAGATGGAGAAGGAAGTAAAAACATCATAATAATCGTCTCTTCTTCTTCTTGTTCTTCAGAGCCCGGCCAAACAGCATCAGGGAGATGCCGCTAATGGGGGAAAAAAAGTAGGGTGGGGGGGGGGAGAAGATTTGGAGGAGGGAGAAATGAGGCCATCTAGAACTTGCCTCCTCCTTGGAGCATCTCCCCAAGGTGGGCAAAAAAGTCAAAATGGCAGTGGCAACGATCCAATTTCGGGACAGACAGCCCTCGACTTGCGACCCACAATTCAGAGACAAAATTCCTCTTGCTTGACACGACGGTTGTTAAAGTGAGTTTTCTATTCTATTCTATTCTATTCTATTCTATTCTATTCTATTCTATTCTATTCTATTCTATTCTATTCTATCTATTCTATTCTATTCTATTCTATTCTATTCTATTCCATTCCATTCCATTCCATTCCATTCTTCATTCTTCTCTTCTCTTCTCTTCTCTTCTCTCTTCTCTTCTCTTCTCTTCTCTTCTCTTCTCTTCTCTTCTCTCTCTCTCTCTCTTCTCTTCTTCCATTCCATTCTTCATTCCTCTATTCTATTTCTATTCTATTCTATTCTATTCTATTCTATTCTATTCTATTCTATTCTATTCTATTCCATTCCATTCCATTCCATTCCATTCCATTCCATTCCATTCCATTCCATTCATTAGAATTCTATATCTATTCTGTTTTCTATTTTCTATTTTCTATTTTCTATTTTCTATTTTCTATTTTCTATTTTCTATTTTCTATTTTCTATTTTCTATTTTCTATTTTCTATTTTCTTTTTTCTGTTCTGTTCTGTTCTGTTCTATTCTATTCCATTCCATCTCCCATCCCATTCATTAGAATTCTATATCTATTCTATTTTCTATTTTCTATTTTCTATTTCTATTTTCTATTTTCTATTTTCTATTCTATTCTATTCTATTCTATTCTATTCTATTCTATTCTATTCTATTCTATTCTATTCTATTCCATTCCATTCCATTCCATTCCATTCCATTCCATTCCATTCCATTCCACTCTGTTCTATTTTCTATTCTATTCTATTATTCTCTTAATGTCCTTTTCCTATTTTGATCTTTTGGGTGCCTTTCTTTCTTGGGTTTTCTGATGGAAAGTGGGGTGGGGTGGGGGAAACGGCAGAGGACAGGAGGAGTCATCAGCTTCGGGCACTACGGGCTCCCCTCCCTCTTGTCCACGAAACCCCCTCCCGGCTTGTACATGTAAGGGCCTCACCTTTTGACGGCTGATAATTAAAAAGATGCTCGACTTTGAAAGGAACATTTGGGAGAGGAGGCAAAGGTTTAGCTCTGGGTGGGACCTTTGTCACCGAGACGGCCAGCTCCCAGCACAATTATTTCGCCTTCGTTCCCCTGCCTTTTGCTCACTCACTCACTCGCTCTCTGTCTCTCTCCCTCCCTCCCTCTGTCTCTTCTTCTGTCTCCCTCTCCCTCTCTCTTTTCCTCCCTTTCTCTTCTCCCGCTCTGTCTCCCTCTCTCCCTCCCTCCCTTCCTCTGTCTCTTCTTTTCCCTCCCTCCCCACTCTCTCTTTTCCTCTCTTCTCTCTCCCTCCCTCCCTGTCTCCGTCCTCCCTCCCACCCTCTGTCTCCTCCCTCCTTCCCCCTCTCTCTTTTCCTCCCCTCTCTCTTCTCTCTCCCTTCCTCTCTTCCTCCCTCTCTCTCCCTCTCTCCCTTCTCTCCCTCCTTCCTCTCTCTCCCTCCCTCCCTCTCCTCCCTCCCTTCCTCTCTGTCTCTTTTTCTCCCCTCCCTCCATCCCCCTCTCTCTTTTCCTCCTTCTCTTCTCTCTCCCTTCCTCCCTCTCTCTCTCCCTCTCTCCCCCCTCTCTCTTCTCTCTCTCTCCATCTCTTCCTCTCTGTCTCTTCTTCTCCCTCCCTCCCCTCTCTTTCCTCCCACTCCTCTTCTCCCTCCTTCTCTCTCTCTGTCTCCTTCCTCTCTCTCCCTCCCTCTCTCTCCTCCCTCACTTCCTCTCTGTCTCTTTTTCTCCCTCCCTCCATCCCCCTCTCTCTTTTCCTCCTTCTCTTCTCTCTCCCTTCCTCCCTCTCTCTCCCCCTCTCTGCCCCCTCTCTCTTCTCTCTCTCTCTCTCCATCCCTTCCTCTCTGTCTCTTCTTCTCCCTCCCCGTCTCTCTTTTCCTCCCTCCCCCCCCTCTCTCTTCTTTTCTCCCCTCCCCCCCTCTCCCTCTCTTCCTCCCTCTCTCCCGCCCTCCCTCTCTTTCTCCCTCCCTCCCTCTCTCTCTCCAAGGGAGCTTGGAGGTCTTCTAGTCCAACCCCTGCTCAAACAGGAGACCCTATTCCATTTCAGATGGTTGTCCAGGCTCTTCTTAAAAACCTCCAGTGATGGAGCACCCACAACTTCCGGTGGCAAGCAGTTCCACTGGTTAATTGCCCTCACTGTTAGGAATTTTCTCCTTAATTCCTGGTTGCTTCTCTCCTTCTTTACTTTCCATCCGTTGCTTTTTGTCCGGCCTTCAGGGGCTTTGGAAAATAAATTGATCCCCTCTTCTTTGTGGCGGCCCCTCAAATAATACTGGAATACTGCTATCATGCCCATCGATCAATGAATTAGAATAGAGATGGAAGGGATCTTTAAGATCTTCTAGTCCAGGGCAGGGGTGAAATCCAGCAGGTTCTGGAGAACCAGTAGCAGAAAGTTTAAGTAGTTCAGAGAACCGGCAAATACCACCTCTGGCTGGCCCCAGAGTGGGGTGGGAATGGAGATTTTGCAGTATCCTTCCCCTGCCATGCCTACCAAGCCACGCCCACCAAGCCACACCACGCCCACCAAGCCCCGCCCACAGAACCGGTAGTAAAAAAAATGGATTTTTGTGTGGCCCCTCTGCACCCCGTTTTCAGCCTGGATGGCCTCCTGCAGTACTTCCTGGCCATGTGCCCCATTTCAGCTGGCAGGGTGCTGCAGGAGGCCATCCAGGCTGAAAACAGGATGCTGGGGGGGGGGGCCACACATGCCCCACCCCCATGCCCCATTTTGGCTGCCAGAGGCACTGTGGGCCGGATTTAAGCACCCCACGGAAAGGATCTGGACCGTTGTAAGTCGACAACTTAGCCCTTCGAATCCTATCCACCCTGCCAATTTGCTTCCGCTTTTTCCTTTTCGGTTTTTCCTTTTGTATTCAAAACTGGTAGTCCTCGACTTACAACAGTTCATTTAGTGACCGTCCAAAGTTAGAACTGCCCTGAAAAAAGTGACTTAACGACTGTTTTTTTTCCACCCTGGCGACCGTTGCAGCATCCCCCACGGTCACGTGATCCAAAGTCTCACACTTAGCGACCGACTCATATTTATGACTGTCGCAGTATCCCCACGGTCACGCAATCCCGTTTTGCGACCTTCGGATGAGCCAGGTCCACGGCGAAGCCAGGTTCACTTCACAATCGTGCGACTAATTTATTGGCCGCCGGGATTCGCTGAACAACGGCGGCCAGCAAGGTCGTAAAACGGGGCAAAGCTCACTCACTCAATGTTTCGCTTAGTAACGGTAACGTTGGGGCTCAATTACGGTCGTAAGTCGAGGACTACCTGTGTTTCCTTCTTGCTGCGAGACGCCGTAACTTCTCCCGGCTTCTCTACCTACGTTGCAACCTGTAAAACAGCCGCTCTGCTTGGTACAAAACCGGCTTAAGGGAACCCTGAGATCTGATTACGGTTTGCAATTCCATCTCGCACGGTTGCGGCTTCGGTTTATCGTCCCTGGATGGGGACATTGACAGAGCAGGCGATAAAAGGCCTCCGACAACCGCTGACAGATCCGGTTGGCGGATCAAGAGGATTAAACAGAGCCGACAGTTTCCTTCGCTAATTAACCAAACTGCTTAATTGAGCGTCGGCCGTCGGCTTGCGGCGGCTGATAACACGAAGGGTGGTATCTTTCTCCCAGTTCGTGGGGAGAACCGCTTCAAGCTAGCAATCATCAGATATGGAGCCGCAAGGGACCTTGGAGGTGTTCTATTCCAAACCCCTGCTCAAGCAGGAAATCTTTTTGCTAATCTTTTTGCCTTCATGTGCCAAAAGCGGGAGGAGCACAGGGGGGGGGGGTGACACACCCACGTGTGCCCACACCCATAATTCAATACACCATGCCCCCACGCACATACGCGCACGACACCCTGAGTTTTCCCGCTTTTGGCATGCAATGGCACGGTGGGCCCAGTAGGCCCGTTTTTTCGCCCTCCCCAGGCTCCAGAGGCTTTCTTGGAGCCCATGGAGGGCAAAAACAGCTTTCCCCACCCCCTCCGGAGGCTCTCAGAGGCTGGAAATAGCCTGTTTGCTGACTTCCGGTGGGCCCGGAAGGCCTGAAAATCAGCTGACCGGCACATACTTGCGTGCCAGAGCTGAACTAGGGCAATGCTCGCCTACCGATATGGCTCTGCGTGCCACCTGTGGCACGCGTGCCATAGGCTCGCCATCACGGCCTTAGACCAATGACGGCTAACCTTTTTGGCACTGAGTGCCCAAACCGGAACATACGTGCATGTGCGTGCATGTGTGCACGCCAGAGTGCCGGAAACCTGAAGTCCAGCTGGCTGGCACGCACATGCATGCTTTTGGGACATTTTTGGCCATTTTTGGTGTCATTGCGTTTTTGTATTTACCAGATGAGCTTTTATTTTTGAACTTTCAGACTTACCGTAGCTTGCCAAGTTCTTATCTTCAGTCTACTGCGCATGTCTACATTCCTTTTCTTCTTCTCTAAAACTTTTCTTTGTTCGGCTGCCAAGAGGTAGTTAGGGCACTTTGCCAAAATGTAACTACTTTAGATAGTGAGATGTTTTATTTTCTTTATAACAAATAAATATGAGTTTAATTAGAAAATTCATTTCGGTGTATTTTCTTGCAAAGTATACACAAGGAAGAAGCCACGATTCCACCTGTAATTGAGGGCAATGGCCCCAGGCAAGGTAACGGGGCTGATTGTCGCTCTGACATTTGGGGTCATTTTCAGGCCATTTTTGGGGCCGTTTTCAGGCCGTTTTTGGCCTGAAAAATACCACCCGAACAGCCAGAAAAAGGCCTGTTTTCTGGTTGTTTTTCTGGCTATTTTCAGGTGCTCTGTCATCCGTGAAGACCAGCTGGCCAGCACACATGGGCAGGCAGGAAATCAGAAAAGCAGCTGGGTCTGTGTGCCACCCTTGGCAAACGTGCCATAGCTTCACCATCACAGCCTTAGACCCTTTCAGATGAGTGTATGTCCAGTCGCTTCTTAAAAGGGCCTGGTGGCTCAGCAGACTAAAAGCATTGTGATTAACACCAGATGTCTGCAATTACTGTAAGTTCGAATCTCACCAGGCTCAAGGTCGACTCAGCCTTCCATCCTTTCTAAGATGGGTAAATTGAGGACCCAGTTGGTGGGGGCAATAAGCTGACTTTGTATAAATATATAAAAGTATGAAGGCTATTGCTTAACGCATTGTAAGCCGCCCTGAGTCTCCAGAGAAGGGTGGCATATAAATCTAATTTTAAAAAAACACTGCTCAAGCAGAGGGCCCTATACAATTAGAGACCAGTGGCTGCCAATATAACAATCGTACAGAAGGAGAACATTGTTCAACGTATGGATTGTGTTAATGCAACATACCCCTTTTCTTTCTTTTTTTTAATCACGGCTTGTTATTATTTATATCAGTTTTCAACAGAATTGCGGCATTTATTTTTTTATTTTTATTTTTATTTTTTGAATACCTTGCCAGAGTTTGTCAAAGATGGTGGCAGGGTGTAATTTAGCTTTCTTTGTTTGCTTGTTTATCTATGAGACAAATTGATCTGACCGCCCACCTTAATCAAATCACTCTGGGTGGTTAGCAAGCATAGCGACAGAAATGTACTGATAAAAAAAAACTTTTTTTTTTTAAAAAAAGGTGCCAGGTTAAAAAAATGTCATGTCCATAATTAGATAGGAGGACTTCAAGTCCCAGAATTCCCCAGTCAGATATCCCAGAATTCTCTACCCAGATATAAGAACTTCAAGCCCTAGAATTCCCCAGTCAGATATCCCAGAATTCTCTACCCAGATATAAGAACTTCAAGTCCCAGAATTCCCCAGTCAGATATTCCAGAATTTTCTACCCAGATATGAGGACTTCAAGCCCAAGAATTCCCCCAAATCAGATATCCCAGAATTCCTTAGCCAATATGAGGACTTCAAATCCCAGAATTCCCCAGCGAGATATTCCAGAATTCCTCAATCAGATCTGAGGACTTCAAGTCCCAGAATTCCCCACTCAGATATCCCAGAATTCTCTACCCAGATATAAGAACTTCAAGTCCCAGAATTCCCCCAAACCAGATATCCCAGAATTCCTTAGCCAGATATGAGGACTTCAAGCCCCAGAATTTCCCAGTCAGATATCCCAGAATTCTCTATCCAGATATAAGAACTTCAAGTCCCAGAATTCCCCAGTCAGATCCCAGAATTCTCTACCCAGATATAAGAACTTCAAGTCCCAGAATTCCCCAGTCAGATATTCCAGAATTCTCTACCCAGATATGAGGACTTCAAGCCCAAGAATTCCCCCAAACCAGATATCCCAGAATTCCTTAGCCAGATATGAGGACTTCAAATCCCAGAATTCCCCAGCGAGATATTTCAGAATTCCTCAATCAGATCTGAGGACTTCAAGTCCCAGAATTCCCCACTCAGATATCCCAGAATTCTCTACCCAGATATAAGAACTTCAAGTCCCAGAATTCCCCAGTCAGATATTCCAGAATTCTCTACCCAGATATAAGAACTTCAAGTCCCAGAATTCCCCAGTCAGATATTCCAGAATTCTCTACCCAGATATGAGGACTTCAAGCCCAAGAATTCCCCCAAACCAGATATCCCAGAATTCCTTAGCCAGATATAAGGACTTCAAATCCCAGAATTCCCCAGTGAGATATTCCAGAATGCCTCAATCAGATCTGAGGACTTCAAGTCCCAGAATTCCCCAGTCAGATATCCCAGAATTCTCTACCCAGATATAAGAACTTCAAGTCCCAGAATTCCCCAGTCAGATATTCCAGAATTCCCTAGCCAGATATGAGCACTTCAAGTCCCAGAATTCCCCAGTCAGATATTCCAGAATTCTCTACCCAGATATGAGGACTTCAAGTCCCAGAATTCCCCAGGCAGTATACTGCCTGGGAAATTCTGGGACTTGAAGTGCTCATATCTGGCTAGGGAATTCCCCAGTCAGATATTCCAGAATTCTCTACCCAGATATGAGGACTTCAAGTCCCAGAATTCCCCAGGCAGTATACTGCCTGGGAAATTCTGGGACTTGAAGTGCTCATATCTGGCTAGGGAATTCCCCAGTCAGATATTCCAGAATTCTCTACCCAGATATGAGGACTTCAAGTCCCAGAATTCCCCAGGCAGTATACTGCCTGGGGAATTCTGGGACTTGAAGTCCACACATCTTCAAGTTGCTGAGATTGAGAGACGCAGCTTAGAGGGTGGTTTGAGAGAAATATCTACCTCAGCACAGAGGCATTGCAGGAACATGGTCAAACAGAAGATACACAAAAAAATACCTCAGGTTCACTCAGGCCACTGTGTCCGCCATCTTGACTTTTTTGACCATAAAAAGAACTAAAGGGAAAAAAATGTGGTCTGAAAAACACAGAATGCCACCCAGAATAAGCAGTTCTAAAATAGTAAGAATGAAACAAAACGGATAACAACAGATCTTGATCTTAACTAAAAAGCCGAGAAGCCTGTTTGTTTATTTTATTTTATTTTTTTGGGGTGATTATTTTCAAAACAAAACAAAAAAAAAGAAATAAAAATTTAAATATAAGGAAAAGAACTAGCACTGAGAAATAGAATGGGATAGATAGAAGTTCAGCTCAAATTAGCAGTGTGTTAAAAGGAGGATGAAACAAGCCACGGATTGCAATTCTCCAAGCTCGGAGAATCAGAAGCAAAGGTTATTATGTTTTCTAAATAGAAGAGAAGAAGGAAGGATTCAGAAGACATTGTTAGATATTGTGTCCGGCATCAAATGCAGGGATGTTCACCGAAGGGGCAACACGATAGTAACCACTGGATTCAATTTGCAATTGGATCCCTTTGCATTTGAATCCATTTTTTTTAAAAGAAAAACTTTTTAAATCCCGCCTTTATTATTTTTGTAAATAATTAAAGGCAGTGAATTTATTGAATACTCCTTTTGCCTTCTATTTTCCCCATCACAACCCCGTGAGGTGCATTGGGCTAGTCACCCAAGCAGGTTTCCAGGGCTAAAATGGAACTAGAACTCACCATCTCCTGGTGATTGAGCCAAAGTCACCCAACTAGTTTTTTATGACTAAGTTAGAACTAGAACTTCCTGTTTCCTGGTGGTTGCCTAAAGTGACCCAGCTGGCTTTCATGCCTAAGGCAGGACTAGAACTCACCATCTCCTGGTGATTGGCCCAGAGTCACCCAGCTAGCTTTCATACCTAAGGCGGGACTAGAACTCACCATCTCCTGGTGATTGGCCCAGAGTCACCCAGCTAGCTTTCATTCCTAAGGCAGGACTAGAACTCACCATCTCCTGGTGATTGGCCCAGAGTCACCCAGCTAACTTTCATACCTAAGGCAGGACTAGAACTCACCATCTCCTGGTGATTGGCCCAGAGTCACCCAGCTAACTTTCATACCTAAGGCAGGACTAGAACTCACCATCTCCTGGTGATTGGCCCAGAGTCACCCAGCTAGCTTTCATACCTAAGGCTTTCATACCTAAGGCGGGACTAGAACTCACCATCTCCTGGTGATTGAGCCAAAGTCACTGAACTGATTATCGTGTCTAAGGCAATACTAGAATTCACCGCCTCCTGATGATTATCTTAAAGTCACCCAACTAGTTTTTATGACTAAGATAGAACTAGAACTTCCTGTTTCCTGGTGGTTGCCTGGTGCTAGCTTTCGTACCTAAGGCTTTCATGTCTAAGGTAGGACTAGAACTCACCATCTCCTGGTGATTGGCCCAAAGTCACCCAGCTGGTTTTCATGTCTAAGGCGGGACTAGAACTCACCATCTCCTAGTGATTGGTCCAAAGTCACCCAGCTGGCTTTCATAGCTAAAGCAGGTCTAGAACTCACAGTCTCCTAGTGATCGTCCCAAAGTCACCCAGCTTGGGGAACTCTAGGGTTCCTCAATCCCTACTTTAAGTGACACTTGTCTACCCTGTTGCCTGCAGGAGACCCCATTTGGCCCAAATATCCCTGCATTATTTTTTTTTCCCACTGAATTTTCCCACTCTCCGGGGTCCCTTGCTATCCGCTACAAGCCATGAATGATGAAATATCAACGTTCTTTGCGTGTCTGCTGCTCAGTATTTATTTTAGCTTCTATTGCACCTTCGCGCAAACGTAAAACTAAATAAATGATGGCTCTTGAGCTGCAGCTGCTATTAATCGTAATAAGACCCCTGATTTGTGCTGCTATCTTATCTACAAGAGGGAGCCTCTTGATGACAATATATATATATATATTGGGGCAGGGGGGGGAGTCTGGAAAGTTTGCAGACTGCTCAGCCACGGCTGGCCCTTTGGAAGAAAGCTTCAGGGTTGATTTAAATACGAACGTTATGGTTAAATTATAACATGTATATATATATATATGCTCCTGCCATTCTTAAGGAGTGTGCACGGAAAGCAGCGGTAATGAATGAACCGGCATGGATCAATACAATCCGATGCATTTAATATATAATATCTAAATGATCGTGGCATAAACCGAAAGGCAGCCCTAAGCCATCCATCTCTGCGGGGTCTAGAAAAGCGGAACGGCTTTGCAGACTTTCTGAAGGTCGTTAGGAGTGGAGGCCACCTTTAAGGTTCCGCTATGAGGATGATCACTTTTCATTCTTTCTTCTTTCTTTTTTTCTTCCTTCCTTCCTTCCTTCCTTCCTTCCTTCTTTCCTTCTTCCTTTCCTTTCCTTCCTTCCTTCCTTCCTTCCTTCCTTCCTTCCTTCCTTCCTTCCTTTCCTTTCCTTCCCTTCCCTTCCCTTCCCTTCCCTTCCCTTCCCTTCCCTTCCCTTCCCTTCCCTTCCATTCCCTTCCCTTCCATTCCCTTCCCTTCTCATCTCATCCCATCCCATCCCTTCCCTTCCCTTCCCTTTTCCTTTCATTCCCTTCCCATCCCTCCCTCCTTTCCTTTCCTTTCCTTTCCCTTCCTTCCTTCCTTTCTTTCCTTTCCTTCCATCCTCTCCCTTCTCATCCCTTCCCTTCCCTTTTCTTTTCCTTCCTTCTCTTTCCTTTCCTGCTCCTCCCTCCATCCTTCCTTTCTGACTTACATCTTCCTTTCCTCTCCTCCGCTCCCCTGTCTCCTCCTCTCCTTCCTTCCTTCATTCCATCATTCCTTTCCTTTCCTTTCCTTTCCTTTCCTTTCCTTTCCTTTCCTTTCCTTTCCTTTCCTTTCCTTTCCCTTCCTTCCTTCCTTTCCTTCCCATCCTCTCCCTTCTCATCCCTTCCCTTTTTTTTCCTTACTTCTCTTTCCTTTCCTACTCCTCCCTCCCTTCATCCTTCCTTTCTTACTTACATCTTTCTTTCCTCTCCTCTCCTCCCCTGTCCTCCTCCTCCCCTTCCTTCCTTCCTTCCATCATTCCTTCCCCTTTCCTTTCCTTTCCTTTCCTTTCCTTTCCTTTCCTTTCCTTTCCTTTCCTTTCCTTTCCTTTCCTTTCTTCCTTTCCTTTCCTTCCCATCCTCTCCCTTCTCATCCCTTCTCTTTTCTTTCCTTTCTTTCCTCCCTCCCTCTGTCCCTCCATCCCTCTCTCTCTTTTCTTCTTTTCTTGCTCCCATCCAAGTTTATTTCTCTTCTATGATTCTGTGGTGTTACGATGCTGTGATTTTTAATCTGTCATCCTGTGTTTCTACGATTCCGTGACTTTACAACATTATGATTCCATGATTCTGGGTTTCTGTGATTCTGTGATGCTTTCTGTATTATTAACATTGTGACAGTTGTTGTTATTTCCTCAGAATCTCCCAACATGAAAACAGCCCCCCCCCATCCCAATTAATCCCCCTCTCTGGCAAGAGACTCACGTTGGCAAAGGCTGCGCTGCGCATAGAAATAATCCCCTGGGCTTGCAAAATTCCACAACAGCCGAATTGTTTCACTGCCTCTGGTCATTGGCCAAGCCAAGTCAATGCAAGAGGGTGAAAAGTAGGCTTCTCTGTGCCAAATCCAGCCCCTCCTCCACCCCCACCCCCACCCCCCCAATGTCTTCTCCTGGATGCCCAAGGACTGGCCCTCCCCATCGCTTTTCCTTCTGGCCAAAAGGATTCTGGGCCAGGCACCTCCGTGTCGCTTCGCCAAGGATCTCTTACGCAGCTCTTCAATTGCCTTGATGAAGTGCGCTGGCAGAAGAAGGACCATCCATCATGAAGATGGACAGGAAGGGAAACGGGCACCCCTACCCCCTTTCCTGAAGCTGGCGCAAAAAGCCCAGGGAAGGCACTGTGGGGTCAGAAGGAAGCAGAGCAAACGTTAGAGAACCAGCGTGGGAATTTGGACTTCCTCCCTGCTGGGATTGGACGGAGGCCTCCAGATGGGGGAAAAGTCAGGATGGATCAAAGGCCAGAGCTATGACCTTGGAGACTTAGTGGACGATCACTTAAAACATAAGCCAGCCATTTGCGCCAGACCACCCCAACGATGCCCTTGAGGTGATGTCCCGGTGCCTGGAGGCCGTACGGATCTGGATGGGGAGGAACAGGCTCAGGCTCAACCCATCCAAGACCGAGTGGCTGTGGTTTTCGACGTCCCGATATAGTCAGCTGGTGCCATCGCTGACTATTGGGGGTGAATCATTGGCCCCCACGGAAGGGGATCGCAACTTGGGCATCCTCCTGGACTCACGGCTGTCTTTAGAAGAGCACTTGACCGCCGTGACCGGGAGGATTTTTCATCAGGTTCGCCTGATTCGCCAGTTGCGTCCCTTTCTAGATCGGGACTCTTTACACACAGTCACTCACGCCCTCGTCACCTCCCGTCTGGACTGCTGTAACGGTCTCTACATGGGGCTCCCCTTGAGGAGCACTCGGAGGCTCCAACTGGTGCAGAGTGCGGCCGCACGGGTGGTTATGGGAGCGACATGGCGCTCCCATGTAACACCCCTCCTGCGTGAGCTTCACTGGCTCCCGGTGGTCTTCCGGGTGCACTTCAAGGTTTTGGTTATCACCTTTAAAGCGCTCCATGGCTTAGGACCTGGTTATTTACGGGACCGCCTGCTACCACCAATAGCCTCCCACCGGCCTGTACGCTCCCATAGAGAGGGGCTCCTCCGGGTGCCGTCGGCCAAACAATGCCGGCTGGCGGCCCCCAGGGGGACAGCCTTCTCTGTGGGAGCACCTACCATCTGGAACGTGCTCCCCCCGGATATACGGAGGATCCCAGACCTGCGCACCTTCCGTCGTGCGCTCAAGACCTATTTATTCCAACAAGCCGGCCTGTCCTAAGTTATTTTCTCCTTTTAATTATGAATTTTAATTTGTTTTAAATTATTGGGGTTTTAATTGTCAGCCAAATTATTTAATTCGTTTTATTCTATTTTAAATTTTTGTATTTAAATGTTTTATATATGGCTGTATACCGCCCTGAGTCCCCCAGGAGTAGGGCGGTTTATAAATCTAATTAAAGTAAGGCAATCCTCGGTTGTGTAAACATAGAATCAAAATCACCGGAAGTATTAGTACCGCTTTATAAAACCTTGGTAAGGCCACGCTTACAAGGGACGCGGTGGCTAAGACGCTGAGCTTGTCGATCGAAAGGTCGGCAGTTCAGCGGTACGAATCCCTGGTGCCGCGTAAAGGGGTGAGCTCCCGTGACTTGTCCCAGCTTCTGCCAACCTAGCAGTTCGAAAGCACTTAAAAAATGTAAGTAGAAAATACGGACCACCTTTGGTGGGAAAGTAACAGAGTTCCGTGCGCATTTGGCGTTGAGTCGTGCTGGCCACATGACCACGGAGACATCTTTGGACAGCACTGGACCTTGGCTTTGAAACGGAGATGAGCACTGCCCCCTAGAGTCGGGAACGGCTAACACATATGTGCAAGGGGAACTTTCACCTTAAGGCCACACTTCGAATACTGCATTCTAGTGGGGGTATTCAGCCGGTTCGGAGCGGTTCGGTAGCCCGCCCCTGTCCACCCGCCCTGGTGTAATACCATTCTGTTTAGCCACGTTTTCAAGGCTGGGCGCATACGCGGAAGGCTGGGCACATGTGCGGAAGACATGCACTCAATGCAGGCATGTGGCCAACCGGTGGTAAGAATATGTGAAACCTACCACTGCTACATTCAGTGTGGGTCACCACATTACAAAAAAGATGTTGAGACTTTGGAAATAGTGCAGAGAAGAGCAACTAAGATGATTAAAGGCCCAAAGACGAAAACTTATTTATTTATTTATTTATCTATCTATCTATCTATCTATCTATCTATCTATCTATCTATCTATCTATCTATCTATCTATCTATCTATCTATCTATCTATCTATCTATCTATTTATTTATTTATTTATTGGTTCGATTTATATGCCGCCCTTCTCCGGAGACTCAGGGTGGCTTACAATATGTTAAGCAATAGCCTTCATACTTTTATATATACCTGCTTAGTAAGGCTTTTGCCCCCCCACCCCAAAAGCGGTGTTCTTTTTTATACAAAGTCAGCTTATTGCCCCCACAATCCGGGTCCTCATTTTACCTACCTCGGAAGGATAAGAAAAATGGTTGCAGGAAAGTTGAGAACAGAAGGACTAGGGGAGGATACGATAGCACTCTTCCAGTATTTGGGGGACTGCCACAAAGAAGAGGGGGGTCGAATTATTCTCCAAAGCACCAGAGGGGAAGACAAGAAACAAGAGTTCGAAACTAATCAAAGGGAGAAGCAACCTGGAATTAAGGAGTAACTTCCCAACAGCGAGGACAATTAACTAGTGGAACCAGCTTGCCTTCAGGGATCGTGGGCGCTCCATCACTGGTGGTTTTTGTTAGATCGGCGCAGGAAAGAAGAGTGACCAGCTGAGTTCAAGAACAAACATTTATTCAATGCGAACTGAACTGGCTGTGCGCTGCCGGAGCTCTCCTTATATTTACTCCGGCAGACGCACCGCCCACTGACAGGGATTCAAAACTCCCGCCGAAAGGATCTTCAGCCAATCCCAGGCGGATGTCCTTATAAGGACATAACACTCCTCCCCCCTAGTTCTTAGTCAGTCCATCAGGGAGGTAATCGCTAAGATAAACAGGACGTCTACGTGCCCGCGTAGACCTGCGCAGTTCACAGTTCGGATGGGCACCGACATGGACGGGAGGTGTCCGCTCTGCTCCGGGCTCCAGCTCCGGTGCCGGGCTGGATCTGGCCGTAGAGGACGCTGGCTCAGTCCCAGAACCTCCGGCCGGGTCTCGGATCTCCGCCTGCTGTGGATGCTGGTCTCCCTCGTTCCTGCACGGATCCTGAGGTCGCCGTTGTGGCTCTCTGCGGTGGACCGGTCCGGAACTCCTGAGCCTCGGTAGGTCCCTGGGTTTCCCTCGGTTCCCTGCTGGGCTCGAGTCGCGTCGGTCTGGGTCTGGGTGCGAGTTCGGCGGAGGTGGCTGGGCTAACCCTGGGGGTCCCCTGGTTGAGTCCGGCTTACTCCCGGGGAGTTTGGTGGATGGCCCGGGCGGCGTGTCGACCCTGTCGGGGTGGCGTAGGCCTACCTTGCAGGGGTGGTGTAAGCCCTCTTGGTACGGCTGGTTGGCTGGAGGTGATCTTGATGTTGGCAGGACGCCGGGTTGTTCGGCCATGCCGGGTTGGTGTTGGCCTACTCTGCTGGGGTGGTGGCGGCCTTCCTCGCAGGGTTGGTCTTCTGCGCGGTCGGGTGGTGGTTGCGGGGACTCCTGAAGAGTTGGCTGGAGGTCCCCGTCTCCGGGTTGTCGGGTTACCACCTCGCGGGGTTGCTGTTGGCTTCCCCTGCTGGGTTGTCCCCGGTCTACTTGGCTGTTTGCAGCTGCAGTTGAATTTGGCACCAAGGTGCTAGTCTTACTTGTTCGTTGGCGGCCTCCCTCGTCTGGGTGGGGTCGTCCTACTTCGCCAGGGTGGTGTTGGCCTACTCTGTCGGGGAGGTCGGGGCCTACCTCACAAGGTTGGTTTAGGCCTACCTCGTTAGGGTGATTTAGGCCTACCTCGTCGGGGTGGTTTTCACCCACTTCCCTCCACCTTTTGCGGAGCTGGTCGAGATGACGTCTCACGATCTGTCCGTCTTCCAGCTCAACTCGGTAGGATTTGGGGCCGGTTGTGCTGTGTACTGTAGCTTTAAGCCATTTAGGCGAGCCGTGGAAATTTAAAACGAACACGGCGTCGCCGATCGAAAATTGGCGAAGTTGACGGCTGGCAGATGCGGGAACCTCTGAAGTGTATTGCGGGTGCAGTCTGTCCAGGGGTGACCGGAGTCGCCTGCCCATCAACAGTTCGGCAGGGCATTTCCGGGTGGCAGAGTGGGGTGTGATATGTTGAGTCAGGAGGAAGGTGTCAATGCGCTCCTGCCAATCCCCAGGTCCCATCTTGGCGAGAGACTCCTTGGTGAGCCTCACCATTCTTTCAGCCTGTCCATTGCCAGCCGGTCTGTAAGGGGCAGAGAGGGCATGGCGGATGCCCAGACTTGCGAGAAAAGCCTCCATGGGCACGGACGTAAGTTGAGGACCGTTGTCCGAGACTAAGACGTCAGGGAGTCCATGGGTGGCAAACAGTCGGCGGAGGGCTCTGATTGTTGCTTCCGTTGTGGTCGATGCCATGGGGACGACCTCCAGCCATTTGGAGTAGGCATCCACCACGATGAGGAGATGGTGCCCCTGAATGGGGCCAGCAAAGTCAATGTGGATGCGCGACCAGGGAGAGCTGGGGGTTTCCCAGGGCGTCGGGTCTGATTGAGGGGGTGCAGGTCTTACTTCTTGGCACGGAGTACACCTGGCGACCCATTGCTCAATGTCTTTGTCCATGGCTGGCCACCAGACGTAGCTCCGTGCCAGAGCTTTCATTCGGACTATGCCCGGGTGCCCCCGATGTAAAGCGGCCAGAGTTCGTTTTTGTAGCGAGCCGGGAATCAGCACCCTGTCTCCCCATAACAAACAGCCGCGCATGGTGGACAGCTCCTCTCGCTTCCGGCTGAACGGCAGGAACTCGCTGCTGACATCTTGGGTCGGCCAGCCCCTTAAGACCCAAGCCTGGACTTTGCGGAGGATGGGGTCGGCCCGCGTGTGCGTAGCGACGTCGGCAGACGTTACGGGACAGTTGCTGTCATTGTCAATGTGCAGCAGTTCGATCGTGGGCGCGGGATCCTCCACGGCCTCGGCGGATGGGCATCGGCTGAGGGCGTCGGCGTTCGCGATGGCTTTACCGGGTTGATGGACGAGGCTGTAGGAGTAGCCGGCGAGGAAAATGGCCCAACGCGTCATGCGTGGGGACATGAAGGCTGGTGTTGGCTTGTCTCCGGCAAGAAGGCCCAACAGCGGCTTGTGATCGGTGACGATGGTGAAACACCGGCCATAGAGGTATTCGTGGAAGCGCTTCACCCCTGCAACAATAGCCAATGCCTCTTTGTCCAGTTGGCTATAGTTGCGTTCCGCAGCGGACATAGTCTTAGAAAAGTAGGCAATGGGGGCTGTACAGCCGGTAGGCAGTTCGTGGCTGAGGACAGCGCCCACGCCGTAGGGTGAAGCGTCACAGGTCAGTCTGATGGGCAACGTCTCATTATATTGAATGAGCACGCTGTCGGAGGTCAGCAGGTCTTTCACAGCTCGAAAAGCAGATTCTTCCTCGCGTCCCCACCTCCAGGGAGCCGCCTTTGCCAGCAAGCGGTGGAGCGGCTCAGCAACTGTGGCTTTCTGCTGGAGGAAAATTGCGTAGAAGTTAAGCAATCCAAGGAAAGCCTGAAGCTCCGCTTTGTTTTTGGGGCTGGGAGCTTCATGGATAGCCTTAACTTTTGATTTGGTGGGGCGGATGCCAGAACTATCTATGAGATAGCCCAGGAACTCGACTTCCTGTACCCCGACGATGCACTTGTCCCTCCTGACCCTCAGGCCCTTCTCCTGAAACCGTCGTAAAACGAGTCTCAGGCGGTCAAAGAGTTGGGCCTTAGATTCACCAGAGATCAGCACATCGTCGAAGTAAGGCACCACCCCTGGAACGCCTTGGAGAAGGCGTTCCATCATAGATTGGAAAATGCCTGGGGCTGCACTGACCCCAAACTGGAGGCGGTTGCACTTAAACGCGCCTCTATGGGTGACAATCGTCTGAGCCTCCGCCGTTTCCCGATCAACTGGCAATTGCTGGTAAGCCTGGGCCAGGTCCAGTTTGGCAAAAATTTGGCCCTTGCCGAGTGAGTGCAGCAAATGTTGCACCACCGGCACAGGGTATGCGCTCTGCGGTAACGCTTTATTGATGGTCACTTTGTAGTCAGCGCAGATGCGCACAGATCCATCCTGCTTCATGGGGGTCACAATGGGAGTCTCCCATGAAGCATGATCGATGGGTTCCAGTATGCCTTGGGCTATCAGCTTATCTAGCTGAGCATCTACCTTAGCCCTTAAGGCAAATGGAACCCGGCGGGGCTTAAGCCGAATAGGGGTAACCCCCTTGTCCAGATTAAAAGAAATGGGTTTCCCTGTAAAGGTCCCTAACTTACCATCGAAGACTTCTGGGAACTCTCCGATGAGCGCGTCGAGTTCCCCTGAGCTAACCTGGTGGATGCCTCCAATAGAAAGCCCCAACGGCTCGAACCACTCCACGCCCAGCAGGGTCGGGCGGCTGTGCTCCACGACTGTTATTGGAAGCTGGCCTTGGAATAGCTTGAAGGCGATGTGGAGGTTGGTTCTTCCGAGAACGCCGATGGGATTTCCGCCGAAATCCACCAGTTGGGAGTTAAGGGGTTGAAGGTGGCGCTTGCGGAGTGCCGGCTTCAGCTTCTTAATCTGGTGCCAGTCGATGATAGAGTAGACGGAGCCAGAGTCCACTTCCATGGTGCACGGCAACCCTTCTGCCAACAGTGTCACATGGAATTTCGTGGCACTGTTGTTGCTGGTGAGTCCGATGGTTGTTTGGTGTACAGCGCCGCCCTGGGAGTCATTGCGGTCGTCGCGGTTTTGCTGGTTTGAGGACCGTTTGGATGACCTCTGGGTATCGCGGCGATTTTCAAGAGTGCGGGGCTTAATCGAGTCCGGAACCGGATCAGAGGCTCTGCATGCCTCGGCGATGTGCCCCTTCTTGAGGCAGCGTCTGCAGGTTGCATCGCGCCAGCGGCAGGACTGGCGTGGATGGAGTCCCTTGCAACTGCCGCATTGAGCTGCGCGGCGGCCATCTTTTTGAATTTCCCGCCTAGATGGGCGGGAAACTTTTAAGACAGTCGATTCTCCCTCTGAATCAGTTTGTGCAGCCGAGTCATCGGACGAATCCGACGCCGGCTTGTGGATCTTGTGGATCCCACGGGACTGGCGCATCGCAGCGGCGGCGGTCTCAGAGGTCTCCGCAGCCGTGGCCTCTTCGAGGACGTCCTTCAGGGACAGGCGCTTCCTACTCAGGAACTTTTTCTGGAGGTTGGCATCTCTCATTCCGAAGACGATCCCGTCTCGTAAGGCATTGTCGACATTTTCAAATTCGCAGTTAGCTGCGATTTGTCGCAATGCCGCAACAAAGTCCTTGAGGGATTCGCCTTCCATCTGGTTCCTTTGGCGGAACGTGAAGCGGTTGGAAATGGGGGTGCCCGATGGTGCATAATGGTCTTGCAGGGCAGCCTGTAGATCCACCCAGGACATGACTTCAATGTCTCTGGGTGCGACGAGGTTGACAGCGAGCTCCAACACATCGGTGCCGCAGTTGGCGAGGAAAAGAGCCCTCTTCCTCTCGTCGTCGATATTGGTGTAGCCGTTTCCCCGGAGGAATTGGCGGAAACGGATCATATAGGAGCTCCATTTCTCCCGGCTGGGGTTGAAAGGAGCCAGCGAGGCGAACGGCGCTTGCGGCGTTGCCATCTCTCAGGCCGCGTCGAGTGACTTCAGCTCGTTAAGGCGATCGTGCCACGCGGGGATTCTTCTCTAGTCCTTCGTCGCCAGTGTTAGATCGGCGCAGGAAAGAAGAGTGACCAGCTGAGTTCAAGAACAAACATTTATTCAATGCGAACTGAACTGGCTGTGCGCTGCCGGAGCTCTCCTTATATTTACTCCGGCAGACGCACCGCCCACTGACAGGGATTCAAAACTCCCGCCGAAAGGATCTTCAGCCAATCCCAGGCGGATGTCCTTATAAGGACATAACAGTTTTTAAGAACAGACTGGGCACAGCCCCTTGTCTAATATGGCACAGGGTCTCTTGCTCAAACAGGGGGTTGGACTAGAAGACCTCCGAGGTCCCCTCCAGCGCTATTCTGATTGACTGGTTTGGACTTCCTCCCTGCTGTGATGGGACGGAAAAGTCAGGATGGATCAAAGACCAGATCGCATCGCATCGCCAGAAGGATGCTAGGCGCACCTCTGCAGGCTGACGGATTGCATTCAAAGGCAGAAGCTGTCGGGAGCAGCGGGTCGCTGGAGTTAATGGGCTGAGCTGGCCGTATAATATTTATTAGCTGCTTTGCTTCACACAGTTATCCATCCAGCCCAGGAACCGGAGATGGGGCAGGCGAAGAGAACGCGTAATAGGCAATCAATAATGCAGAATCAATCGAAAGACACAAATCAAAGCCGGCAGAACAGATACCTTATGAACGTATCCGACAGACGCAAAAGGCTTTATTCATATCCTGGCCCCGATGCTGAGATGGTTGGGGTGGGAAGTCAGGGGTTTGTAGCCTAATAGAAAGCCTATTAGAAAGGCAGTTCCATAAGGCAGGCGACAGGATAGAGAGGGATTTTTATTTATTTATTTATTTATTTCTAAGGAACCAGCAAGAGGGACTTGGATCAAACTCCTGCCTTTTTGGATCTGCTGAAAGGATTATAAACAGGAGATAGGTGGTGTCATATCCCTCGCCCTCTGTTGAGAGAGGGCTGTTCAACCTTAATGTAGATGGCCTCTTTGACCCCTCTTTCAAATCAGCGGTCCAGAATATGGACTTTGCTGTCTTCAAAAGAGCAGCGTTTGTTTTTTCAAATGCAGATGGGCCGCTGAATCTTGTCCTGATGGGTTTGTTCTCCTATGTTGTGCCATGCGTTTGTGAAGTGGCTGTTTTGTTTCTCCAACAATCAGGGATGAGGGGTGGGTTCTAATTACCTTTACTACTGGTTTGCAAAGGGATCGCACACGCGCCAAGCTTCTGCGCATGCACAGAAGCTTGTGCGCATTTGTAGATCACCTATGATGACATCCGGGGTGGTGGATGGAGCCTTCTAATGGTTCTACTACTGATTCTTGTGAACCGGTCCAAACCAGGGGGGCAACCTACCACTGATACAGATCTGCCCTTTCAGTAGTTTCAAGAACCCATTTGCACTATTTAAGTGACTCCCGAGGGCACAGATAAACCTCCAAGTGGCCTCAATGACTCTCAGAGAGAGTGTGAACGACCAGATGACTGCAAAGAACAGAGATCCTTCCATCCTCCACCATTCAGTCAGAACTGAAGAAGCTTCTTGGATGAGAAGCAAAACATCTTCAAGGAAAAACAAAGTCCACTTGCTTTTTGAAAACAATTTGGAACAACTTAAAGTTTTTTTGCAGACACTGGGAAACAGACTCTACACCCAACCATCTCCAGAGATTCCTCTGCCTCCAGCCGGTGATCTGACGCAAACTACAACTCTCACACCAAGCGGTTCCTGTTGTGTATGCGAGTCACCTCCAGGCCCTTCGAACAGCTGCCTGCCAAAGCCCTGGATCTTTTCCAAGCTGCTTTGTACCTTGGTGGGGAGACAAAGAGGTTGATTTTCTTGCAATGTGCTCTTTTGAGATCAGCCAAAGGTAACGACAGCCAACGATTCTTGGTCCGGAGCCCGGGGATGTTTGTCCAAAATCAATACACCAAATAAAAACATTCTTTTAGATTCGGCAGCAAGCGAGGTTCATAATAACACAGTCCTGCAAGTTCCTTGCAAGAAGATTCTTTTATTATCATCATCATCATCATCATCATCATCATCATTATTCAAAAATAAAACGCTCGAACGCTTTCCTCGTTCATCAAATCATTCAGGGTTTTCTTCAATGCAACGCAGTTCCTTTTTGTGAAAACCTCGGGATGCAAATCATGTTTGCATTTCGTTATTTGTGGTCTCCAGTTTTTGGTGGTGTTGTTGCGTGGATGCGTGGGTGTGCCTGTTTACGGAAGGAGGGACAGACGAATCCCATTTGTCCGTTGTGCATGGCTGGCTGTTTTAATCACCCGGTTTTTTTAGATTTATTTCTGATGGGAATGCAGAACGGCCAGAGGAAAAACAGGAGTGGGGGTGAGCTAGAGAGGTATATTTCCAAGGGAATCAAAACAAAATGAAGGGATTGTTCAGTTGAGGGTGGAGTTGAGTATTTTGTTTCCCCCCCACACACTGGAAAAGCCACGTGAAAAGGTGCAAGGCTATAGAAGAAGAGGTACTTACAGGAAGTGGTCAAATAAGTCAAGATGGCGGGTATGGGGATCAGTGGAAGGTCTGTCTGTTCGTTTTTGTGTGTGATGCACATTAAAAAAAACCAAGCAGACACGGCCATCTTGACTTTTTTGACCATATCCTGCAGACAACGCTACTTAGAGACAATTTATTTTAGGATAAATATCTGTGTTTTGAAGGTGATAGGAATCGGATTCGCTAAAAGGCAGGACGTCCTCTGGAGGAGGAAGTGGAGCATGGGGCCTCGAGAGGGAGCTTGGTTGACATAGGAGAAGCCTGATGGAAATGAGCAGAATCTGATGGAGATGGGAGGAGACTCAGCCTAGTTGACCTGGGTAGAGCCTGGTGGAAATGGGTGGGGCCTGATGGAAATGGGCGGAGATAGAAGCAGGATGATTTGGGCGGAGCCTGGTTGACATAGGAGAAGCCTGATGGAAATGAGCAGAATCTGATGGAGACAGGAGGAGACCCGGCCTAGTTGATATGGGTGGGGCCTGATGGAAATGGGCGGAGATAGAAGTAGGATGATTTGGGTGGAGCCTGGTTGACGTAGGAGAAGCCTGATGGAAATGAGCTGAATCTGATGGAGATGGGAGGAGATCCAGCCTAGCTGACCTGGGCAGAGCCTGGTGGAAATGGGTGGAATCTGAAGACATGGACAGTTTCTTGTTAATCTGGGCAGAGCCTGATGGAAATGGGTGGGGCCTGATGGAAATGGGGGGAGATAGAAGCAGGATGATTTGGGCGGAGCCTGGTTGACATAGGAGAAGCCTGATGAAAATGAACAGAATCTGATGGAGATGGAAAGAGACCCAGCCTAGTTGATATGGGTGGAGCCTGATGGAAATGGGTGGGGCCTGATGGAAATGGGCGGAGATAGAAGCAGGATGATTTGGGTGGAGCCTGGTTGACATAGGAGAAGCCTGATGGAAATGAGCAGAATCTGATGGAGATGGGAGGAGACCCAGCCTAGTTGACCTGGGCAGAGCCTGGTGGAAATGGGTGGAATCTGAAGATACGGACAGTTTCTTGTTGATCTGGGCGGAGCCTGATAGAACTTGATGGAGATGGGTGGAGAAAAAACCTGCTTGATCTGGGTGGAGCCAGATGGAGATGGGTAGAGACAGAGCTTATTTGATCTGGGGGGAGCCTGAAAATAGGCGGAGCGTGATGGAGATGGACAGAATTTGATGGAGATGAGTGGAGACAGAACCTGCTTGATCTGGGCGGAGCCTGATGGAAATGGGTGGAGACAGAATCTGGGCGGAGCCAGAAATAGGCGGAACCTTATGAAGATGGGAAATGAAGTCAGAGACAGTGTCTTGTTGATCTAGGTGGAGCCTGATCAAGATGGACAAAACTTAATGGAGATGGGCGGAGACAGAACCTGTTTGATCTGGGCGGAGCCTAATGGAGATTGCTGGAGCTGGGCGGAGCCTGAGGAAGATGGGTGGAGACAGAACTTGGGCAGAGCCCAAAAATAGGCGGAACCTTATGGAGATGGGAAGACAGGGCCTGCTTGAGGTGGGCGGAGCTTGATGGAAATGGACAGAATTTGATGGGTGAAGGATGAAGATAGAGCCTGATGGAGAGGGGTGGAGCCTGGTGGAAATGGGTGGGGCTTGATGGAAATTGGCGGAGCCTCCCAGCAAGCCTTTTCTCTTGGCTCCTGGTCCTTCCGTCCTTCCTTTCTTTCGCTCAACTTGGCTTCAGCCAGGAGCATCTCCAAAAATGGAGGGCATTTGGTAGTCCTTAGACCTTTTCAGCCAGCCCTGGGTCTTCCCCGCAGCCTTCCGAGGTTTCCTTCTGCAAAAATCCACTCACGACTGCTTCTCTTCGAGAGAAACCCGCGTTCCCGAATTTCTCTCGTCTCTGGGAAGAGCAAGAATGAAAAGAAAAGGGGAGGAGAGAGAGAAAGAGAGAGAGAGAGAGAGATTGCAGTCACCATGGTAACCGCTGGGGATATAGAGAGAGGCTTGTTTGCAAAACACAGGTCTGGAAATTGCTTTATTCCGGTGAAAATACAAGCCGGGGAGTCCCGATCCACCCTCCCTGCTTCCAAGAGTGGCTTTCAGCATCTCCCGATCGAAAGGGGAGGGTGGAGCAAGCATCTTCCCTTCCCCCTAGACAGGGGGATGCACTCTGTACACGCTCAGAGGCCAATGCTCAGAGGCTTTGACAATCAGGCCTGAACATCAGAGGCCTGACTCCGAACGAACGAAAGCCCGGGTTGAAATCACGGAGAGAGGGGACCCCCGAGCTCGGCTTTTACTTTGAATCTCTGGAGCGGGGAAAGAGGGCTTCTGAGAACGGGCAGAGTTCACGGCTGCGGCGAGATGGGCTTTCTTGCTTCTGTTTTCAGAGGAAGGAAGGAAGGAAGGAAGGAAGGAAGGAAGGAAGGAAGGAAGGAAGGAAGGAAGGAAGGAAGGAAGGAAGAAAGAAAGAAAGAAAGAAAGAAAGAAAGAAAGAAAGAAAGAAAGAAAGAAAGAAAGAAAGAAAGAAAGAAAGAAAGAAAGAAAACAAGCCAAAAATTAATCCATCTTAAATGGATTCTTTCTGGCATTCTAATTAATTAAAATTTATGTGTTTCTTTGGGCATTGGATTGCTGCCCTGCCTTCTGGGACCTGGCCTTCTGGGACCTGGCCTGCAAGCATCAAAATAATATAAAGACAAACCAAATAACCAAAAATAAATAAATAAATTAAAACTTAAAACAGTAAGTTGAATTAACTCTTTCAAGGAATGAAGGAAAACACG
The DNA here is from genome assembly GCA_038048745.1 of Coluber constrictor foxii. NCBI lineage: Eukaryota > Metazoa > Chordata > Lepidosauria > Squamata > Colubridae > Coluber > Coluber constrictor. The sequence continues at coordinate 10,535,309 of CM075958.1, forward strand.
GCGGCCGATTCCCTATTTAGTGTCGTATTGTTGTTGTGTTGTGCTTTCAGTCGTTATTGGCTGCCTTGAGTTGTGATAATGAGATGGGGGGGGGAGATGTCCATTCAAATACAAGTAATCCTCGGCTTACGACGGTGGCTTAGTGACCATTCGAAGTTACAACAGGACGAAAAAACCCCTTTTACAACCCACATTCACACCTCCCTCCTCGCAATCACGTGATTGTCGTATGTTGTGTGTTTGACAACTGGCTTGCATTGCCAGTGTCCTGTGATCAGGGGACCACACTTTATAACTTTTTTTGCCAAAGAAAATAAAAATACAGCCTTTATTTTGTGTTTCTGACAGAAAAAATGCAATTGCGGACAATGGATTCCCTTAATGACCCAAGCGATTGCTTAAACAACCACGGGGATTCACTAAAATGGTGGCTGCAGAAAATATCATAATTCCCCAGCCAGCTTCTGGAAGTTGAAGTTTATCCATCTTAAAGCATCCTGGGTGGGGAATTCTGGGGATTGAAGTCCACCCATCTTAAAGCCCGCTGGCTGGAGAATTCTGGAAGTCTATCCATCTTAAAGCATGCCACATTGGGAATTCTGGGAGTTGAAGTCCATCCATCTTCAAACCGCCACAGTTGAGAAACACCGTGGCTTACTCCATCCATCTTTTCAGCTTGATGGAGGATTTTAGGAATAATTTTTATGGCACTTAATATCTTGCCATTTGGTGCACCCTTAACTAGCTTGTTAATCAGATGTCATGGGGTACTTTATCAAATCAAGATATATTACATCTCTTGCGGAGAAGAGAGAGAGGGAAGGAGGGAAGGAGGGGGAAGGGGAGAGACTGAGAAACTCACTTCTGTCTAATAATTCATGCTTTTTATACAATGTTTACGGTTCAGTCTTTTTATGATCTGCTTTCCAGTCTTCTCGGGCATCATTTTAATTCATTTGCCTGATCTTTTTTTTATTCTTTTTTTTTTTTTGAACAGGAAGACAGAATTTGCTCTTCTCCAGGCCTCTGACAGTTTGCAACTTCTCTAAAGTTACACAAACATATTGTGTAAATCAGACTATCAGCTAACTTCTTCTTGGGCGAATGGGTGTCCAAATTTGCAAGAGGGCAAGGGATGACCTTGAAAATCCTAGCATATTCAAGAAGAAGCAGGACTGGGATTTCAAAGTTGGGTCTACCGATTCATAGACCTTGGATGGGCACCCAGGATGCAAAATTATTTGGTAGTAAATTATCTGCAACCTCTAATGATGAAAATCAAGGAGAGGGGGAAAAATGGGATTCAGATTAAATGTAGAGAAAATCAGGCTCGTGATTAGTAACTAGCCTTAGAATGAATAATGAAGATATTAAAAGGGTGGGGAAATGGTGCATTTTTTTAGGATCGACTTTCCAGTAAAGTCCTCAAGTTACAACCATTCACCCTGAAAAAAGTTACTTATGACAGGTTGGTGCTGGGGAAGATGGAAGGAAGGAGGAGGAAGAGGAGGAGGAGGGAAGGAGTAAGAAGAAAGAGTTAAGGAGATGGAGAGGGAGAAGGAGAAGGAGAAGGAGAAGGAGAAGGAGAAGGAGAAGGAGAAGGAGAAGGAGAAGGAGAAGGAGAAGAAGCTGGAGGAGAAGGAGTTAAGGAGATGGAGATGGAGAAGGAGAAGAAGAAGGAGAAGGAAATAGAGAAGGAGAAGGAGATGGAGAAGAAGAAGGAGTTAAGGAGATGGAGATGGAGATGGAGAAGGAGAAGGAGAAGGAAATAGAGAAGGAGATGGAGATGGAGAAGAAGAAGGAGTTAAGGAGATGGAGAAGGAGAAGGAGGGAGAAGGAGAAGGAGAAGAAGCTGGAGAAGGAGAAGGAGAAGGAGAAGGAGAAGGAGAAGGAGAAGGAGAAGGAGAAGGAGAAGGAAATAGAGAAGGAGGTGGAGATGGAGATGGAGAAGAAGAAGGAGTTAAGGAGAAGGAGAAGGAGCTGGAGAAGGAGATGGAAATAGAGAAGGAGAAAGAGAAGCAGTTAAGGAGAAGGAGAAGGAGAAGGAGAAGACCAGGAGCAAGGGGGATGGACACAGATACGGTGGCAATGAGTGCACCATTGAATAAGCTGAAGGACCAGACTAGGAAAAATCATCTTGAAGGACATCTACATGGGGACAGATGATCATAGAGAAGGTACATCTATGGGCTTGTTAAGCGCCTACACCAATTTTGGAGGTCCCCTAGTCTTGTAGTGCAATCCCCTGCTCAAACAAGGGACCCTGCACCATTTCAGAGAACTGGACGTCCAGTCTCTTCTTAAAAGCCTCCAGTTTTGGAGCAACCACAACTTCTGGTGGCAAGTCGTTCCACTGGTTAATTGTCCTCCCTGTTAAGGAAATTTCTCCTCGGTTCCAAGTTGCTTCTCCCCTTGATTAGTTTCCAGCCATTGCTTCTTGTCCTGCCCTCAGGGGCTTTGGAGAATAGCTTGACTCCCTCTTCTTTGGGGCAACCCCTGAGATATTGGAAGACTGCTATCATGTCTCCCCTGGTCCTTCTTTTCATCAGGCTAGACATGCCCAGTTCCTGCAACCGTTCTTCATATGTTTTAGCCTCCTGTCCCCTCATCATCTTCATTGCTCTTCTCTGCACTCTTTCTAGAGTCCCAACATCTTTTTTATCTTTGATGTTGAGACTTTCTAGAGCCGTGATGGCGAACCTATGGCACGGGTGCCACAGGTGGCACGCGGAGCCATCTCTGCGGGCATGCGACGTGTCACCCTTGGTCAGCTCCACCATACATGCGCACATGCCTCCCGCTGGCCAGCTGACTGGTCTGCGGAGATGCGCACGCATTTGCGGGGGGGGGGGACTGGGAAGAGGGATTATGCACACATATACAGGGGGTCGTGTGTGTGTGTTGTGTTTGCATGCATGGGGGGCCGGGAGATGCGGTGCCTCACCCCACACCCCATTTTGGGCCTAGCAGGCCTCCGTGAAGCCTTCTGGGACCAAAAACAGGCCGGGGGGCACGCACATGTGTGGAGGGTTTGGGGAGAGCACGGGGGGGTAGGGGAGTGGGGGGTCACTCATTCATGTGCACGGGACGGGGAAATACAGGGGTGCGCTTGCATGCACAGGGGGACGGGACACACGGGAGGCATTGCATTATGGGTGCACTGTCACACTGACGCATGCGCTTTTGGCACCTGAGGAAAAAACGGTTAGCCATCACTGTTCTAGAGTCTCATCATCAGTTTTTGGTGGCGACCAAAACTGGATGCAATATTCCAAGCGTGGCCTCACCAAGGAATTACAAAGCAGTACTAACACATCCCATGATCTTGATTCCATCCCTCTGTTGATGCAGCCAAGGATTCCCACATCCCGTCACGTCTCAAACTGCCATCCTTCCACCCTCTTCATCTTTTTCCTCTCCGATTTTCCCCGTGAACTCCCAAAGTGCTTTTTTTTCCAAAAGGCAACCTGGACTTTGTTTTCATCCTGGAAGATGTTTCTGTTGTGGCTCCGTTGCCTGAGCCTGCGTCATCAGCAGGGGAGGACTCTGAGAGTGAGGGAGAGGAGTTGGCAAGGCCTCCTTCTCCAGGACTCTCCTCTCTGGCAATGCCTCCGGAGGACACCGAAGGGCAGGAAATAGGCCCAGAACCAAGCTCGTCCCCGCAGCCACAGGAGGACATTGATGAGGGGAGTGAGTTTTGGTTGGATCCTCGCCAGCGTCGGAGAGACAGGAGAGCCCAGCAAAGGAAAAGGCGTGGTCGTGATTAGCTGGTGGACCACGCCTCCCAGGCTATATAAGAGAGGGATTGCAGCCTGTATCTTTGTGACGAACAAAACAAAGAATCATGGATCCCGGTTTTGAATCAGCCCTGCGTCTCAGCTCTGAACATTTTGGTGGTGTGTATGTGACTGGCCTATTAATAAAGACGTTGGCAAGCAGCTGCGGATTGCTGCCAAACTTTGTTATCAGCTTACTTGGTTGCCTGCCAGTTCATTAGACTCTGATTGTCTGAGGGGGGTTATTTCTGGGAACGGGGCCAGAACAGTTTCGCTTCTCCTCCGAGAAGCTTCTTCTGTTCTGTTTGCCGAATGTCAGCACTTCGGAACCGAAGACGCTCCTCGGACCTGGATGACTGAGAATCTCTGTAGAAATTTCCTGGTAACTAACTCACACTCGGATGCCTTCCCCAAAGAGGACAGAGCTAAATCAAGGCTGCAGACTCAGTGGTGGGACTCAGCCGGTTCGGGACGATTTGGGTGAACCAGTAGTTAAATTGCTGGCTGGCTCTGCCCCTTTCAGGAGCCCCCACGCGCCCCATTTTGGCTCCCAGGTAAGTGCAAGGAGACGTAAAATGTCATGGCTGCACCCATCCATCCCTGCAGCCCGTTTTCACTCCCAGGAGGGTGCAGGGAGGCCTACTAGGCCCAAAATGGGGCATGGGGGGGCACGTGCCCCATTTTTTGCTTCCAGGGGGGTGCAGGAGGCCAAGTGCTGCCTCTCACACTCCCTGGCCATGCCCACCATGGCCACGCCCACCCCGCCAGTCATTAGGGCAGAGAACCGGTTGTTAAATTATTTAAATCACACCAATGGTCGCCAGAGATGGGTTTCAGCAGGTTCTGACCAGTTCTGGAGAACCGGTCGCGGAAATTTTGAGTAGTTCGGAGAACCGGTAGTAAAAATTCTGACTGGCCCCGCCCCCATCTATTCTCTGCCTCCCAAGTCCCAGCTGATTGACAGGGAATGGAGATTTTACAGTATCCTTCCCCTGGAGTGAGGAAGGGAATGGAGATTTTACAGTATCCTTCCCTGCCACGCCCACCAAGCCACGCTACACCCACCAAGCCACGCCCACCGAACCGGTAGTAAAAAAATTTGAAACCCACCACTGGTGGTTGCAGTCACTTTATATTTTCTTACCTGTTAGCCTTTTATCATTTTTATTAAGCTGCTGTTCTTCTTCTTCTTCTTCTTCTTCTTATTATTATTATTAGTTAATCTGTAGTGAGATTCACAGTCTTTGAGGCTGGTTAATAGCTCAGCAGCTCGAGTCCTAACCAAGGACCTAGGAACTATTAAGGTATCGTCGGAGGATGTAAGCTGTTCCGAGTAAGGTGGTTTTTTGTAGAGTCAAAATGTTCAAGTCTGGTAAATTTAGAATTTCTAAATAGCGGGGTAGCCCTTTGGGTATTGCTCCAAGGGCTCCAATTACAATCGGAACAACACATGATTTCTTTTTCCATAGTCGCTCAACTTCGATTTGCAAGTCCCGGTACTTTGTGATTTTTTCTTGCTGCTTATCTTCAATCCGTGCATCACCAGGTATTGCAATGTCAATGAACCATACTTTTTTCTTTTCAACTACCGTTATGTCAGGTGTGTTGTGGACCAAGTGCCTGTCAGTCTGAATCCTAAAGTCCCACAAGATCTTGAGTTTCTCATTCTCTAGAACTTTCTCAACCTGATGTTCCCAGTGGTTTTTGCTGTGCTCAAATCCAAACTTCTGGCACAATTTCCAGTGAATGATCTTAGCAACACGGTCATGGCGTTGTAGGTAGTCGGTTTGTGAAATTTTGCTGCATCCACTGATCAGGTGGTCGACTGTCTCATCTTTCTCATTACAGAGGCGGCATTTGCTGTTGGTGGTAACATGTTGAATGTCTGCCTTTATGCAGTTTGTGGCTAGGGCTTGTTCTTGAGCTGCCAAAATAAAGCTTTCTGTTTCTTTTTTCAGTACTCCTGATCTTAACCAGTTCCAAGTTAGTTTCTGGTCACCTTTGCCTTCAATACTTTTCAAGTATTGGCCATGCAGAGCTTTGCTTTTCCAATTTTCAGCTCGCTGCTCAATTACTTCTTTCTTATATTCTGCTTTTGTTTTAGTTGTCTTTAAAAGGCCTCCTTTATTTACTTCCTTAATCATTGGTTCTTCACTTTTCTGGATGTAATCATTCAAGCTGCATTTTTCTTCTTCCACAGTCTGCTTTACTTGTAGGAGTCCTCGACCACCCTCTGCTCTTGGTAAATATAATCGGTCATTATTATTATTATTATTTTCTCTTCCTCTTGGTTTCCTCAACATGTAATATATTTGTAGACAGTTTCCCTAGGCTGGGTCCTTCCCTAAGCACAATATATTAAAACGAAAGAGAGGTAGCTACATGATTTGAGGCGGAAAATTGGTTTTCGTTACCATGAGGCAGTTCCTTGGCCTTCTCCATCTCTGTGGAGGGCCAGAAGTTCCCACAAATGAAAATATATCTTGGAAAAAGAGGGAAGACCTGGTTAAAAAAAAGTGTTGTTGTTTTTTTTAAAAAAATCATCCTGGTGAGAAACAGCTCAGGAGACAAATGTATTTTCAGGTCTCTGAGTTGCTTGGCTTGTGAAATGCATTACAAAGAACATTGGGGCACAATTCCTTATTCGCTGCTCTACAGGATGTCCTCGACGTACGACCACGATTGAGCCCAACATTTCTGTTCCTAAACGAGACAGTGGTCATGTGAGTTTTGATCCGTTTTGCCACCTGCAATTGTTAAGTAAATCTGGCTTTGGCTCCAAGGTCTCCGTTCTGTTTCTCTGTCTGCCTATCATCCATCCATCCAGGGGTGAAATCCAGCAGGTTCTGACAGGTTCTGGAGAACCGGTAGCGGAAGTTTTGAGTAGTTCAGAGAACCGGCAAATACCACCTCTGGCTGGCCCCAGAGTGGGGCGGGAATGGGGATTTTGCAGTATCCTTCCCCTGCCATGCTCACCAAGCCACGCCCACCAAGCCACATCACGCCCACCAAGCCACACCCACAGAACCGGCAGTAAATAAATTTGGATTTCACCACTGCATCCATCCATCCATTCATATCTACTGGTTTTCCCCGAAAATAAGACCCTGTCTTATATTTTTTTGAACCCTGAAATAAGCGCTTGGCCTTATTGCCGTGCGCTCAAAAGCCTGATTGGGCTTATTATCAGGGGAATGTCTTATTTTGGGGGAAATAGGGTATCTATCTATTTTTCTATCTATCTATCTGTCTGACTGACTGTCTGTCTGTCTGTCTGCCTGCCTGCTTGCATATCTATCTACCTACCTACCTACCTACCTACCTACCTATCAAACTATCTATCTGACAAACTATCTATCTACCTACCTGTCTGTCTGTCTGTCTGTCTGTCTGTCTGTCTGTCTGTCTGTCTGTCTGCCTGCCTACCTACCTACCTACCTACCTACCTACCTATCAAACTATCTATCTGACAAACTATCTATCTACCTACCTGTCTGTCTGTCTGCCTGCCTGCCTGCCTGCCTGCATATCTATCTATCTATCTATCTATCTATCTATCTATCTATCTATCTATCTATCTATCTATCTATCTATCTATCTATCTATCTTCTATCATCTATCTATCTATCTATCTATCTATCTATCTATCTATCTATCTATCTATCTATCTATCTATCTATCATCTATCTATCTATCATCTATCATCTATCATCTATCTATCTATCTCTATCTATCTATCTATCTATCTATCTATCTATCTATCTATCTATCTATCTATCATCTATCTATCTACCTACCTACCTATCAAACTATCTGACAAACTATCTATCTACCTGTCTGTCTGTCTGCCTGCCTGCCTGCATATCTCTATCTATCTATCTATCTATCTATCTATCTATCTATCTATCTATCTATCTATCTATCTATCTATCTATCTATCTATCTATCTATCTATCTATCTATCGTACCTATCCACTTATCTATCTATTAGAATCTTATACCATCTTTATTATTTTATAATTATCTAAGGGAGGTGAACCTATACAACACCCTTTCCTCCTCCTACTTTATCCACAACAACAAACATGTGAGGTGGGCTGGGCTCAGAGAGAGGGACTGGCCCAAAGTCACACAATCATCTTTCATGCCTAAGACAGGACTAGAACTCCCAGTCTCCTGGTGATTGGCCCAAAGTCACCCAGCCATCTTTCATGCCAAAGACTGAATTAGAACTCACCGTCTCCTGGTGATTGGCCCAAAGTCACACAATCATCTTTCATGCCTAAGGCAGGACTAGAACTCCCTGTCTCCTGGTGATTTGCCCAAAGTCACCCAAATGTCTTTCATGCCAAAGACTGGACTAGAACTCCCTGTCTCCTGGTGATTGGCCCAAAGTCACCCAGCTGGCTTCCGTGCCAAAGGCAGGACTACAACTCACGAACACCTGGTTTCTCAGCCAACCCCTTAACCATCACAAACCAGCTCTTGCAGTTAAAGGAACCAGGATGCCTTCCTTCCTTCAAAGCTCCAGGAATAGAGAGCGAGGGAGATAAACCAGGGGCGAGCAGACTTTTGACGGATTGCATAAGCTCCAGAGAGCAGCGTTTGAAAGAGACGATCCGGTCTCTGCCACGGGCAGCCTCCTGTTTTATGGTGACACTTGTCGGCGTGCCATAGGTTCCTGCCACTGTCCTTTTTCTCTCCCCTCTGGAGGTGATAAATGAACTGAGGAGCCTCCGTCATACATCAGGCCAGGGCGGAGGGCGAAGGGGAGACTATTGCGCCGCAGCTACTGAAAACACCATTTATCACTCGCTGTTTTGCTCCGAGGATGGGTGCGATGCCCGCTCCCCCTCCCATTCGCGAGCGAGAAGGAGCTTTATTTACTGTTTACAGTAGTCCTCGGCTTACGACCAAAATTGAGCCTGACGCTTCGGTCGCTAAGCGAGACATTTGTAAAGTGGCGCCAGTGAGAAGGAACTTTATTTACTGTTTACAGTAGTCCTCGACTTACGACCAAAATTGAGCCTGACACTTCGGTCGCTAAGCGAGACATTTGTAAAGTGGTGCCAGCGAGAAGGAGCTTTATTTACTGTTTACAGTAGTCCTCGACTTACGACCAAAATGGAGCCTGACACTTCGGTCGCTAAGCGAGACATTTGTAAAGTGGCGCCAGCGAGGAGCTTAATTTACTGTTTATAGTAGTCCTCGACTTACGACCAAAATTGAGCCTGACACTTCGGTCGCTAAGCGAGACATTTGTAAAGTGGCGCCAGCGAGAAGGAGCTTTATTTACTGTTTACAGTAGTCCTCGACTTACGACCAAAATTGAGCCTGACACTTCGGTCGCTAAGCGAGCCATTTGTAAAGTGGCGCCAGCGAGAAGGAGCTTTATTTACTGTTTACAGTAGTCCTCGACTTACGACCCAAATGGAGCCTGACACTTCGGTCGCTAAGCGAGACCTTTGTAAAGTGGCGCCAGCGAGAAGGAGCTTTATTTACTGTTTACAGTAGTCCTCGACTTACGACCCAAATGGAGCCTGACACTTCGGTCGCTAAGCGAGACCTTTGTAAAGTGGCGCCAGCGAGAAGGAGCTTTATTTACTGTTTACAGTAGTCCTCGACTCACGACCAAAACTGAGCCTGACACTTCGGTCACTAAGCGAGACATTTGTGACCCATTTTTTGAACTTCCTTGCCGGAGTTGATAAGCGAAGCACTGCAGTTCAGGGGTGGGTTCTACTTACCTTTACTACCGGTTCGCAACGGGGCCATGCGCGCATGAGCAGAAGCATTTTGATGACATCAGAGTCGGTGGGCGGAGCTTCCCGCCAGTTTTACTACCGGTTCTATAGAACCGGTGCGAACCAGGGGCAACCCATCACTGCTATGGTTGCTAAGTTAGTAAACCGGTTGTTAAGTGAATCTGGCGTTGATTGAAAGAGTGCAAAAGGGGATCACATGACCCCCTTTTGCGACCGTCGTAAATATGAGCCAGTTGCCAAGGGTATGAATTTTGATGGTGTACCCTGAGGGATGCTGTAACGGTCATGTAAGCATGAGAAAATGACCGTAATCATTGTCGGGTTTTTTCCAGTGCCGTTGTAACTCTGAACGGTCACTAAATGAATTGTTACAAGTCAAGGACTAGTTGTATTTTCATCTCATTGGAAAGCTGAGTTCAAACTTCGAGAGAGAACGAGAGCCGAATCCAAACACCGAGGACAGGAAGAAAGAATTCGTGCAAAGAATCCATGAAAATTTTATTTTAGCTGTCCTTTCCATCAAGTCATCTCTAAATTCTGGTGGTTTGCAAAAACACGGGTACTCCTCGACTTATGACCACAATTGAGCCCTAAATTCCCATTGTAAAGTGAGGCAGTTCTTAAGTGAATTTTGCTCCACTTTATGACCTTCCTTGCCACCGTTGTTAAGTGAATCACTGCAGCTGTTAAATGAGTTTGCATGTTTGTTAAGTGAATCTGGCTTCCCCATGGACTTGGCTCGTCAGAAGGTCATAAAAAGGGATCACGTGACCCTCCCGGGACACTGCAACCGTCGTAAATATGAGTCAATGGTCAAGCATTCCGAATTTTGATCAGTGAGCAGTTTTCACCCTTTACAACATGATCAGTTTTCACACATACGCCGTGGTCATTCATGTCGTAAGTGTGAAAAACCAATCCTCAGTCACTTTTTCCAGTGCCGTTGTAACTTCAAACGGTCATTAAATGAACCATTACCTGTAATTGCATTCTTGGTTTTTTTTCCCTTTTGTCCTGGGTATTGAATTCATCACTTTTCTGGAGTCACACATTATTCGGAACTGTTTAAGTCAGGGGTGTCAAACTCAAGGTTTGCGGGCCGGATCCGATCTGCAATGTGATTGTATCCAGACAGTGCTGGTATTCAGCCGCTTCGGACCAGTTTCGGCAGACCTGTTGTGGCCTGCCCACCCGCCTGGCACTATGCCGTCCTGTTTAGCCACGTTCTCTAAACCATGTGGATTTTTGGTGCATGGCGAACTGGTGGTAAAATTATGTGAAACCCCACCTCTGGATCCGTCCCGCGGGGTCATCCCTGTCTACCCATGCAAAGAGCAAAGATCTTCGGTCCATTCTACCCAATGTGAAGAGGAAACATGCCCCCAGTTTGGGGCCACGCCCATCCAGTTGGCCACACCCAGTTGCCCCCCCCCCCAGCCTCCCACCCCGAGGTCAACCACAGCCCTGATGCGGCTCTCAACGAAGTTGAGTTTGACACCCCTGGTTTAGGTAGTCAGATAATCTGGGATTACTGTATTTTTTGGAGTATAAAATGCACTTTTCCCCCTCCTAAAAGAAGCTGAAAATTTGGGTGAGTCTTATACTCCGAATGTAACCCTGCCCACCCACCAGCCACCACCCTTCGGCTTCCATGCGTCCTCTTCTTGGCTGCAGAGATTACCACCAACAATGGCTTGTGTTTTTTGGCTCCGCGTGTCACGTTTTCAGCCTCCAAACGCTCCATTTGAGAGCTCTTCAAGGCTGCGGGGATCGCGAAAGAACATTGCTGCCCATCACCGCCCGAAAACACAACGCGTTTAGAAGCTGAAAAAGCGACGTACGGTGCCCAAAATGGCTACCTGGAACAGCTGCTGCCTTCTTTTACCCCTTCCGTGTTTTGCCTGCTTTAGTCACTGGAGCTCCCTCCAACGATCAGCTGTGCTTTTGAAGCTGTTTTTCAGCCCCAACGCGAGCTCTTGTGTGCTTTGCCTGCTTTTCTAATTGCTGCTCCCTCCGACAATCAGCTGTGCTTTTGAAGCTGTTTTTCAACCCCAACATGAGCTCTTCTGTGCTTTGCCTGCTTTTCTAATTGCTGCTCCCTCCGACAATCAGCTGTGCTTTTGAAGCTGTTTTTCAGCCCCAACATGAGCTCTTCTGTGCTTTGCCTGCTTTTCTAATTGCTGCTCCCTCCAATGATCAGCTGTGTTTTTGAAGCAGTTTTTCAGCCCCAACATGAGCTCTTCTGTGCTTTGCCTGCTTTTCTAATTGCTGCTCCCTCCGACAATCAGCTGTGCTTTTGAAGCTGTTTTTCAACCCCAACATGAGCTCTTCTGTGCTTTGCCTGCTTTTCTAATTGCTGCTCCCTCCGACAATCAGCTGTGCTTTTGAAGCTGTTTTTCAGCCCCAACACGAACTCTTCTGTGCTTTGCCTACTTTTCTAATTGCTGCTCCCTCCGACAATCAGCTGTGCTTTTGAAGCTGTTTTTCAGCCCCAACATGAGCTCTTCTGTGCTTTGCCTGCTTTTCTAATTGCTGCTCCCTCCAATGATCAGCTGTGTTTTTGAAGCAGTTTTTCAGCCCCAACATGAGCTCTTCTGTGCTTTGCCTGCTTTTCTAATTGCTGCTCCCTCCAACGATCAGCTGTGCTTTTGAAGCAGTTTTTCAACCCCAACATGAGCTCTTCTGTGCTTTGCCTGCTTTTCTAATTGCTGCTCCCTCCAACGATCAGCTGTGCTTTTGAAGCAGTTTTTCAACCCCAACATGAGCTCTTCTGTGCTTTGCCTGCTTTTCTAATTGCTGCTCCCTCCAATGATCAGCTGTGCTTTTGAAGCTGTCTTTCAGCCCCAACCAGCCCCAACCTCAAAACCAGTGAGCAAACTAATGTGCTGAAGCTGACCAGGCTAAGGACAAGCCAGATGAATACCTGGTAGGCAGATATTTCTTTTCCCCCTATTTTCCTCCCCAAAACTAAGGTGCGTCTTATACTCCAAAATATACAGTAACCGCTAAATCCAGGTTGTAACTAAGGCGTGGTTGGGGGATGCAATGCATAAAATTAAGGTATCTCCATAAATCTGCTTTTTCCAGATTTTGCTATTTATTCTTTCTGCAGCATCCAAAATGTTGCCAAGAAATTACAAGTAAGGCAGTCGGGCCGCTCTGTCAATCCATCTGTCCATCGGCAGGATAACTTTCCCCAAACTGAGCAGAATGGAATCCAATTTGGGATGTGGGAAGAAGACGCCCAGCGAAAGAAAGATGGCGGCTAAAATTGAGGTGAATGGGTCTTCTGAGGCAGGGGTCTCCAACCTTGGCAACTTTACGACTTGTGGACTTCAATTCCCAGAATTCTGGGAGTTGAAGTCCACAGGTTGTAAAGTTGCCAAGGTTGGAGACCCCTGTTCTGGGAGCCGCAGAGAACAAAAAAAAAAAATCCAGAAAAAGAGACACCCTCCCAAGGCTTCGCTTACAGGAGAAGCTAAGAGGAGACAGTCAGCAAGGTCTCCATTTTAAGCCCCTCCCTATTCCGTTTGGGTCACATGATCTCAATCCCACCCAACCTGTCCTTTGCACGGATTTGCACAAACAGCCAGAAGTGCAACGCCAAAGGAGAGGAGGAGAAAAACAGAGAAACATTTTTTTTCCTAGGCACAACAAATTAAATCCAATGCATTCCCACCCCCCTCCTATGCTTTATCGCTGTTAAGGGGGTGGGGAGCAATTCTTAAAAACTTGTTTTTCAGACAGACTGTATTTTATTTTTTTGTAAGCATTTGCTTCCAACTTTTCTGTTCTGAAGCAGATGGGGTCCCCCACTTTCTTGAGTTATTATTTTAATATCGTTCCCTTTTTACGACTCCATTCTTTCGCAACGATAAAATACGGCAGACCTCAATCTTTGCAGTTTGGCTGGGGGGGTGGGGGAGGAGAGGGGAATCGGGCCACACAAATGGCGGGCTCGCATACAGACACACACACGCAGGCACACAACTTGTGCAATGGGTGTGGATGTGCACACTGGCCGCCACGATTGTGAGTCAAGCTTTTGCGGCCCAGTTCTGAATAGACCGTGGCCCGATAGTAGGCCGCAGCCTGGGGGAAGTTGGGGACCCCTTGGTGTAATATTTCGGTGGTCAGTCCTTTCTCCATTAAATTCAATTCCTCCCCCTTCCCAAATCCCTTTCAAGGTTTGTTATTTTTTCTCCATCCAAAGTGATTTTTCACAACAACCCTGCGGAGTAGCTTAATCTGAATTATCACCAGGGATGGGCTTCAAAAATGTTAGCAAGGGATTCTCTGCCTGGTTTCTGGGTGGGCGTGGCCATGGTGGGTGTGGCCTAGTCGGCCTCCTGCACCACAGTGGGGGGGGCATTTTTGCCCTCCCCAGGCTCCGGAGGCTTTTCTTGAGCCTCCGGGAGAGCAAAAATGGCCTCCCCAGGCTCCAGAGGCCTTCCGGAGGCTGGAAACGCACCCAAACTTCTGGTAGGCCCGTTTTTCGCCCTCCCTGAGCTTCCACGCATGCCCTGCACTTACTTGCATCTAAAACAGGCCGCGTGAGGACTCCTGGGAGGGGAGAGGTGGGATGGGCAGGGCCAACCAGGAGTGGGATTTGGGGGTTCTCTAAACTGCACAGAATCTTATCTAGAGGTTCTCCCGAACCCCTGCAAACCCCCAGCAGCCCACCCCTGCTTCTCTCCCATCCAAAGTGATTTCTCACAACAACCCTGCAAGGGAGCTTAATCTGAATTATCACCATTGATACACAATCAGGATGGATCAGAGAATACAATTCCAGGGGTTTTGTTTGTCTGTTTTTTCCTCATTTTTCTTCAGTTGGAATTGTTTTATATTATTTTTTTAACCCTTCGGAAGCTACCCGGAGTTCCTTTCGAGACCAAGATAGGCAGCAAATCAGTTGAATAAATAAATAATCCTGAATTATCACCCAGCTTTTCTTTCTTTCTTTCTTTCTTTCTTTCTTTCTTTCTTTCTTTCTTTCTTTCTTTCTTTCTTTCTTTCTTTCTTTCTTTCTTTCTTTCTTCTTTCTTTCTCTCTCTCTCTCTCTCTCTCTCTCTCTCTCTCTCTTTCTTTCTTTCTTTTCCCCCCAACATGCAATACAAATTACACACTTCTGGACGCTCAACGTTTTTCCCCCTGCGGTGACATCTTAGAGATCAACTTGTTCAAAGGTGAAAAGAAGGAACTTTTTTTTTAAAAAAAGAGTAAAATTGGTTAAATTTCGAATCCGGAACTCATCTTTTGGTGAAGTCCGTAGGATCTTTGTTTGTGAGACAGAATGGATGTGATTTCCTACCATCTTCCCCTGAAATTATTATTGTTATTGTTAGAATTCTGAATGAAGACTACAGCAGTGTGATTTCCTGGTGGCCTCCTATCCGAGAGCCCTGGAAAAAAAATCAGCTGATGAGGACTGGTATAGTTTTAGGAACTTTGCAGAAAACGTGAGGCATAGCAGATATAGGGGGCCTAGCCATCTTTTTAGCTTTTGCCTTTGTCCATCTGTGTGCACACGCACACACACACACACACACGTGTGGGGGGGACACCTCCCTCTCAGTCTTCAGCTGCTCTAGCTCCTTGACTTCCAGCCTCTGTTGAGTTCCTCCTCCTCCTTCCTCCTCCCCCTCTTCTTCCTCTTCTCCTTCCCCCTTCTGTTTCCATTTCTTCTCCTTCTCCTTTTCCTCCTCCTCCTCCTTCATCTTCTTCTTCCCTTCTGTTTATTTCCCCTCCTTCTCTTTCTCCTTCTCTTCTTCCTCCTCCTCCTCCTTCTTCTTCCCCTTCCTCTTCTCCTTCCCCTTGTTTCTGTTTCCATTTCCTCTCCTTCTCCTTCTCCTCCTCCTCCATCTTCTTCTTCCCTTCTGTTTGTTTCTCCTCCTTCTCCTTCTCCTCCTTCTTCCCCTTTTTCTTCCCCTTCTCCTTTCCCTTCTGTTTCCGCTTCCGTTTCCCCTCCTTCCCCTCTTCCTCCTCCTCCTCCTTCTTCCCCTTTTTCTTCCCCTTCTCCTTTCCCTTCTGTTTCTGCTTCCGTTTCCCCTCCTTCTCCTCTTCCTCCTCCTTCTCCTCCTCCTCCCTCTTCCCCTTCTGAAGGACAGGCTGAGAGATTTCGTTCCCCTCTGCTAAGGGGTCGATAGTTGCTATTCATCTCCGTCTCCTCCTCCTCCTCTTTCTCCCCCTACACCACTTTCTCCTTCTTGTCCACCACCCTTTCACCACCTCTTCTCCTTTACTTTCTCTCTCCTCCTCCTCCTCCTGCTCCTCCTCCATTCCTTCTCCCATCTTCTTCCTCCTCCGCCTGCTGCTCTTTCTCCATCTCCCCCTCCTCCTCCCCTTTGCCCCCTCCTCGTCTTCCTGCTCTGCTGTCTCTTTGGCGGTCGTAGCCCCACGGACTCCTTGTAAAGGACTTCGGGGTTCGTAGAATCATAGATTTTGAGGGCTGGATCCAGCCCTTTCTCTGATCCAGGTCTGCATCCTTCCAACCACTTCAGACAAGCGGCTACTATTTATTTATTTATTATTTATTAGTTCGATTTATATGCCGCCCTTCTCCGGAGACTCAGGGCGGCTTACAATGCGTTAAGCAATAGCCTTCATACTTTTGTATATTTATACAAAGTCAGCTTATTGCCCCCACAATCCGGGTCCTCATTTTATCTACCTCAGAAGGATGGAAGGCTGAGTCAACCTTGAGCTCGGCGAGATTCGAACTCGCAGTAATTGCAGGCAGCTAAGTGCTACTTAACAGCACTTTAGTCTGCTGCGCCACCAAGGCTCTTAGTATCCCAAGAAAGCAACTGGCAAGGAGATTTAAATAGCTTTGGCCATTTGTTTGGAAGAAACTTTTAAAAAAACAACAAAAAAGAAATCCACACACATCACCAGGAGTCCTGGCAGCTCTGTCAGCTGTCAGTTGTTACCGATCTGGATTTTGGGGGGGGAGGGGGAGGGGGAATTGCAGTTATTTTATTTATTTATTTATTTTTCCCTTTTAAAATAAAAAAGACCTCCTTCTGGCAATTTCCACAGCTCGCCCAGCTACCCTGCTGGGCGCACGTCTGCGAAATGGGAAAACAGAACATGGATTTTAAAAAAAATATGAATAGGATGCCCAAACGCTTGGAACTGAGGGGACACGACACGTGATTAAGCCACTGCCTCCAAAACTTAAATCTGGATCGATGGATTAAATGGCTGAAATGAAATCTGGCATTTCCCCCCCCCCCCCAATTTGGTGATGGAAATGATTGTGGCATCAAAACAACATGGAAAACACACACACACACACACACACACATGAACTCCCACACCAAAATCTCAGCAGCCGGAGACCGTTTTCCTTTGGTGTCCTTTTAAAACCGAGAATGCAAGTTTCTAGTCCTTCTGGATCTCCTGGAAGAGGTAGGAAACAGAGAAGAACAGAATAGAAACACTTTATTTTGATTATTCTTATGGGTAACTCGTCGTAACTCCATCGTAACGCCAACTCTTTTTAAATGATCCGTCGTAAGTCAAGGACTATTAGCAGATAGGTGGTGGTATCACCATCTGTGTATCATTGCAGCTTCTTTGCCCATTGAGTCTCCACTAACCTTCCTGCTATGCCAACCCTAGTCATTTTGTAGAGATTAATTAAAATAATAATTAGTTAATTGGAATAGAATAGAATAGAATAGAATAGAATAGAATAGAATAGAATAGAATAGAATAGAATAGAATAGAATAGAATAGAATAGAATAGAATAGAATAGAATAGAATACTGGAATGAAGAATAGAATAGAGAATAAGGATAGGATAGGATAGAATAGAATAGAATAGAATAGAACAGGAGAAAAGAGAAGAGAAGAGAAGAGAAGAGAAGAGAAGAGAAGAGAAGAGAAGAGAAGAGAAGAGAAGAGAAGAGAAGAGAAGAGAAGAGAAGAGAAGAGAAGAGAAGAGACGAGTCGAATCGAATAATAAGAGTTGGAAGGGACCTTGGAGGTCTTCTAGTCCAACCTCCTGCCCAGGCAGGAAACCCTACACCACCTCAGACAAATGGGTATCCAACCTCTTCTTAAAAACCTCCAGTGATGGAGCATTCACAACTTCTGGTGGCAAGCAGTTCCACTGGTTCATTGTCCTCACTATTAGGAAGTTTCTCCTCAGTTCCAGGTTGCTTCTCTCCTTGATGAGTTTCCACCCATGGCTCCTTGTCCTGCCCTCAGGGGCTTTGGAGAATAGCTTGACTCCCTCTTCTTTGTGGCAACCCCTGAGATATTGGAACATTGCTATCATGTCTCCCCTAGTCCTTCTTTTCATCAAACTAGACATACCCAGTTCCTGCAACTGTTCTTCATATGTTTTAGCCTCCAGTCCCCTCATCATCTTCGTTGCTCTTCTCTGCACTTTTTCTAGAGTCTCCACATCTTTTTAATATCGTGGCGACCAAAACTGGATGCCATATTCCAAGTGTGGCCTTACTATGGCCTTATAAAGTGGTATTAACACTTCACGTGATCTTGATTTTATCCCTCTGTTGATGCAGCCCAGAACTGTGTTGGCTTTTTTGGCAGCTGCTGCACGCGGCTGGCTCATGTTTTAAGTGATTGTCCACTAAGACTCCAAGATCCCTCTCACAGTTACTACTATTACTATTTAGGAAGGGGGAAGAGGTGAAGGTCTTGTGAGCCCCTTCCCTGCCTCCTTTTTTCCTTATCTGTCCATTCCATTAGATCAAAATGGACGGTTGCGAATTCAGCTTCTTAATGTTCATATTCACAGGTTGTCCTCGACTTACGATCGAAACTGAGGCCGACATTTCCTGTTGCCAACAAGGCAGTTGTTCATTGAATCGCCGCCTATTGTACGACCTTTTTCTTACGGTTGTTAAGCGAATCACTGCAGCTGTTGATCTAATAACACGGTTGTTAAGTGAAACTGGCTACACCCCCCCCCCATGGAGTTCGCTTATCCGATGGTCGCAAAAGGGGATCACGCGGCCCCTGGGACACAGCAACGGTCACAAGGATGAGTCAGTTACCAAGCATCCGAATTTTGATCACGACGTGAAGTGTCTTTGACTTACGACGTGAATAGTGTTCACACTTACGACATCTCTCACATCGTAAGTGTGAAAACCAGACATCATTTTTTCCAGTGCCGTTGTAACTTCAAACGGTCACTAAATGAATCGTGGTAAGTCGAGGACTATCTGTAATTGCATTTGGGGTTTTTTTTTCTCCTCTTGTCCTGGGTATCGAATTTTTCCGTTTTCTGGATTCACGCGTTATGTAGTCAGATAATCTAGGATTAAATGCTCAATCCAAGGTGTAACTAAGGCATGGTTGAGGGGAATATAATGGGAACATTTATATGAAAACCAGAAAAAAAGAAGGAATATTAAAACAGATATTTTGGTTGGTGGTATCTACAGGGTTTTTTTTATTTTAATATTTT
Source organism: Coluber constrictor foxii (assembly GCA_038048745.1). Lineage (NCBI taxonomy): Eukaryota > Metazoa > Chordata > Lepidosauria > Squamata > Colubridae > Coluber > Coluber constrictor. Next base: position 10,554,298 of record CM075958.1, read on the forward strand.
TTCTCTGAAATTATCAACATATACAGGTAATCCTCTATTTACGTCCATGATTGGAAGCAGAATTTATGTTGTTTAGCAAGGTGGTTCTTAAGTGAATCATGTCCAATTTTACCACCTGAGAATCAATCATAAGTTGTGAGAAAATAAGGGTCTTGTGTCAGTTTTGGTCGCCACGATGTAAAAAAGGTGTGGAGACCAGTGGTGAAATCTAAAATTTGTTACTACCGGTTCTGTGGGCGTGGCTTGGTGGTGGTGAGGTAATGTGACTGGGTGGGTGTGGCCAACTTTTTTTTTTTACTTTTAAAAGCATTTTTTCTACACGAAGGGGTTGTTAAAAAATGCTTTTAAAAGCCTCTAACGATCCCAGCTGAGTTGCCTGATCAGCCGAGGCTTTTAAAAAAAAACAAACATTTTTTCGGCCGAAGAGGTTGCAAAAAAAATGCTTTTAAAAGCCTCTGACGATCCCAGCTGAGCCTGCAATCATCAGAGGCTTTTTTTTCCTTTTAAAAGCATTTATTCGGCCGAAGAAGTTGTAGAAAAAATGCTTTTAAAAGTTTTTTTTAAAAAGCCTCTGATGATTGCGCGGCTCAGCTGGGCATGGGGGTGGGGGCAGGGATTTTTGCTACCGGTTCTCCGAACCAGCCACCCCCATCGCTACCGGATCCAGTGATCTGGTCCGAACCGGGAGCATTTCACCCCTTGTGGAGATTCTAGAAAGAATGCAGAGAAGAGCAACAAAGAGGATTAAGGGACTGGAGGATAAAACATAGGAAGAATGGTTGCAGGAACTGGGTATGTCTAGTTTAATGAAAAGAAGGACCAGGGGAGACATGATAGCAGTCTTCCAGTATCTCAGGGGCTGCCCCAAAGAAGAGGGAGTCAAGCTATTCTCCAAAACACCTGAAGGCAGGACAAGAAGCAATGGGTGGAAACTAATCAAGGAGTGAAGCAACTTAGAACTGAGAAGAAATTTCCTGATGGTTAGAACAATTAACCAGTGGAACTGCTTGCCACCAGAAGTTGTAAAATACTTCAACACTGGAGGTTTTTAAGAAGAGATTGGATAACCATTTGTCTGAAACGGTGTAGGTTTTCCTGCCTGGGCAGGGGGTTGGACTAGAAGACCTCTGAGGGCCCTTCCAACTTTTATTATTCTGTTCTATCCTACAGCCACGGTTTGCAGGCCAAATCAAAGTTCAGGCCCTCCACACAAAAGGGAGTGTGTGTGTGTGTTTAACGAGGGTCACAAAGAAAAGTGAAGATTTCCTGACTCACGGGAGCTGACCAGATCGAATCTGGTCTGCGGCTTTGATTGTGGAAAGAGTTGGTGGGGGTGGGTGGAGGGGCCCCGAAACGACGATTGAAGCCTTCCATTGAAGGAAAGTGTCTGCACGCACATCGAAGCGTTTAAACGAATTAAGGGCCTCTCCGTCTCTCCTTGACGCAAGGCTTCACAGCCTGCCCCAGGTGTAAATCTTGCTCTCCTTATTAACCCTGCCCAATAAGGGCACGGGTGAGGGAATATCGCCAGCTCCCATTTCCTGCTCTCTTTCGAGATCAGCGGCACCTGTCGAAAACTAACATTGTGTGTGTGTGTGTGTGTGTGTGTCTGTGTGCCCCTTCAAGTCAGTCTTTACTCCAGGCAAGATTTCAGAAGTGGGGTGCCCTTGTCGGCTTCCTATGGCCGAGAGAGAGACAGACCAGCTCAAGGGCACCCAGCTAGCTTTCCTGCTTAAGATAGGACTAGATCTCACCATTTCCTGGTGATTGGATCAAAATTAGCCAGCCAGCTTTCATCTCTAGAACAGAACTAGATCTCACCGTCTCCTGGTGATTGGCTCAAAGTCACCCAGTTGGTTTTTATGAGTAAGACAGAACTAGAACTCACCGTCTCCTGGTGATTGGCCCAAAGTCACCCAGCCAGCTCTTACACCTAAGTCAGAACTAGAACTCACCATCTCCTAGTGATTGGCCGAAAGTCACCCTGGTGGCTTGCTTGCCTAAGACAGGATTAGAACTCACCATCTCCTGGTGATTGCCTCAAAGTTACCCAGCCAGCTCTCATACCTAAGAAAGAGCTAGAACTCACCGTCTCCTGGTGATTGGCTCAGTCACCCAGTTGGTTTTTATGACTAAGACAAGACTGGACTTCCTGTTTCTTAGTGATTGGCCCAACCAAGCTTCCTGTCTAACATGGAACTAGAACTCACTGTCTCCTGGTGATTGGCCCAAAATCACCCAGCCATCTTTCATTTCTAGAACAGAACTAGAACTCACCGTTTCCTGGTGATTGGCCCAAAATCACCCAGCCATCTTTCATTTCTAGAACAGAACTAGAACTCACCATCTCCTGGTGATTGGCCCAAAGTCACCCAGCCAGCTTTCATTTCTACAACAGAACTAGAACTCACCGTCTCCTGGTGATTGGCCCAAAGTCACCCAGCCAGCTTTCATTTCTAGAACAGAACTAGAACTCACCGTCTCCTGGTGATTGGCCCAAAGTCACCCAGCCATCTTTCATTTCTAGAACAGAACTAGAACTCACCGTCTCCTGGTGATTGGCCCAAAGTCACCCAGCCAGCTTTCATTTCTAGAACAGAACTAGAACTCACCGTCTCCTGGTGATTGGCCCAAAGTCACCCAGCCAGCTTTCATCTCTAGAACAGAACTAGAACTTATTGTCTCCTGGTGATTGGCTCAACGGATTTCCCACCCAGCTTTGATCTTTGAGACAGAACTAGAACTCACCGTCTCCTGGTGATTGGCCCAAAGTCACCCAGGAATTGCTTAAGGACGGCAGCATTTGCTTAACATCCACCATAAAAAAGATTGTAAAATCAGGTTGGTCATATGAGCGAGCCCCCTTTACAACTCTCACGACACATGACCAGAATGGGCTGTCATAAGTCAAGGACTGCAGTCATATGTCAAGGACTACCTGTAGATTCCCCACCCCCCCTGTTTTCCAATGAAACCAAAATCCCCATGGGAATTCCTGTCTTAACGTTAAGATGAATGGTGACTGCTCTATTTAAGCTTTTTAAGCTTATTTTTTTTAAAAAAACCATTTTCTGATCATTACAAATTTAGATGCAAAGGAAACCCATTCTCAGCTGGAAAGTAGCTCGGACAAAGGAGCATTTTTGACTTGATGAAGTTGGCGACAACGCTGGAGACGTGCCCATCAAACCCCTCACCTGTCCGGGATCTGGCGGCTGTTTTTCCGATTTGTTTCGGTCAAAAGCTGCGACAGGCTGGCCTCCTCTTCCCTCTTCCCAAGCTCAGATTCTTGAACCCGGGCCAAGATAAAGAACAGAAGTTGCCCACCCTCGTCTAACAGACCTTGCAGAAAAATTGAGAAACCGAGATTCGTATTTCAAAAGAAATAAAGCGTCTGAGAGGTGGACGGCTTGCTTGTTTCTAGCCAGTCCTCCGTTGAATGTTCTAGCTTGGTGTTTTAGCCTCAGCATACTTTAACACGAGTGGACTTCAACTCCCAATATTCCCCACCCGGCATGGTTTAAAATGGGTGGACTTCAACTCCCAGAATTCCCCATCCAACTTGTCTTAAGATGGGTGGACTTCAACCAGGGGTGGGATTCAGGCGAACCAGATCAGAGGTGGGTTTCAGCAGGTTCTGACCAGTTCTGGAGAACCCGTAGCGGAAATTTTGAGTAGTTCGGAGAACCGGTAGTAAAAATTCTGACTGGCCCCGCCCCCATCGATTCTCTGCCTCCCGAGTCACGGCTGATCGGGAGGAAATGGGGATTTTGCGGTAACCTTCCCCTGGATTGGGGTGGGAATGGAGATTTCACAGTATCCTTCCCCTGCCACGCCCACCAAGCCACGCCCACCAAGCCATGCCTTGCCCCACCAAGCCATACCCACACAACCAGTAGTAAGATTTTTGAAAACCCACCACTGATCCAGATGCTAATTTTACATCTGGTTCACCGAACCAGTTAGTTGCAAGGAATGGCCCTGCCCATCATGCCCCACGCCTCCCGGGAGTCTCCATGTGGCCCATTTTGGATGCCAGATAAGTGCAGAGCCCGCGCGAAGGCTCTGGGAGGGCGAAAAACGAGTCTCTCGGAAGTTCCAGAAATCTGGAAATGGGCCCATTTCCAGCCTCCGGAGGGCCTCTGGAGCCCGGGAGAAGCTGTTTTCACTCTCCCAGAGGCTCGAGAAAAGCCTCCAGAGCTTGGGGAGGGTGAAAACAACCCCTCACACACACCATGGTGCAGGAGGCTGAGTAGATCACGCCCACCATGGCCACACTCACCCAGCAACCGGACAAATAATCCCTTGTTAAATTTTTTGAAGCCCACCCATGACTTCAACTCCAAAAATTCCCCACCCAGCATGCTCTAAAATGGGTAAACTTCAACTCCCAGAATTCATTCATTCGTTTCATTTCATTTATTAAATTTCTATACCGTGTCAAGCATTCACGCTGCACTTACTCTAATGCTAAGAAGGAGAAGCGGAGGCATCTGGAAAGGGACGGTTGACTCTTCACCTACTTATTTTCCCTGGGGAGAATATCACCTAGGAGATGGGATGGGAGGGGGGAAATTCCTTTGAGTGGGAGCAGTAGATTAGGGGCAGAGTGACTGGGAAGGTGGCCAATGAGTGCAGGGGAGTGGGGAGAAGAAAAGGAGGGTTTTGGCTGAGGAAGTTGGCTGCGATGAGTCGGAGTTAGAATGTTTGGGCTTAATAAATAAGAGTTTTTTTCATCAAAGACTTTGTTTGAAATGCAATTTATTTGAGACGACTTCGAAACCTGACATACCGCCGTTCATTCCAGAGGGCGGGTGCCCCCACAGAGAAGGCTCTCCCCCTGGGGGTCGCCAGTCTACATTGTTTAACTGACGGCACCCTGAGGAGTCCCTCTCTGTCGGAGCGTATTGGTGGGTGGGAGGCTATCGGTGGCAGAAGGCGGTCCCATAGATATCCGGGTCCTGAGCCATGGAGTGCTTTAAAGGTGGTAACCAACACCTTGAATCGCACCCGGAAGACCACCGGAAGCCAGTGCAACTCGCACAGGAGAGGTGTCACAGGGGTGCGTCGGGTCGCCCCATAATCACCCCGCATTCGGCCGCATTCTGGACCAGTTGGAGCCTCCGGGTGCTCCTCAAGGGGAGCCCTGTGTAGAGAGCATAGTCCAGATAGGACGTGACGAGGGCATGAGTGACCGTGTGCAGGGTGTCCCGGTCCAGAAAGGGACGCAAATGGTAAATCAGGCGAACCTGATAAAAAGCGCCCCCCCCCTGGCCACAGCTGTCCTATGGTCTTCTAAAGACAGCCGTGTATCCAGAAGAGACACCCAGATTGCGAACCCTCTCTGAGGGGGCCAAGGTTTCACCCCCAATAGCCAGCGATGGAACCAGCTGGCTCTACCGGGACGCCGGGAGCCATAGCCACTCAGTCCCTGCTGAGCATGCTCTAAAATTGGTGGACTTTTACCTCCCAGAATTCCCCAGCCAGGCAAGCTTTAAGATGGGTGGACTTCAACTCCCAGAAGCCGTCTGGGGAATTCTCAAATCTTATCTTATGAAAATGTGCAGAATTAACCTTGGAGACAGGCACTGATTCACTTGTGTAGCCCAAACTCACATCGATCTCAGGTTTAGCAAACCGTAACAGGAAGGGATTAAAAAATGAATCCGACCATCCAACCCTTCCCTCTTGTCAAAACGTGTTATTTTCCATCGATTTTCCACTCTCTTTTTTGAGGGGGGTGAGCTGGTTTTGTTTGCTCCTGAGAAGAGCTGCCGCAGAGCAGAAACCTAGATTTGAAAAGGGAAGGGGGAGGAAAATGGAAACCTGGAATAAACCACGATCTGGAAGTGGCATCACCTGCGCCTCCCTCGCATTGCTAAAAATGGGTCTTTGCTGCAGCCTGCGAGCTTGTTGGTAAACAAATTAAGCCGGCGGAATAATATGTTTGCGTTTGTCGTTCTGTTGAACGCATAAAATAAATACGAACAGCAGGACTGGCCTCTTTATTTAAGGATATTATTCCGTATTTTGACTAGCCAGCATTGACAGTTTATGCTACAGGAGAGTATAATAAGGAAAGTTTGCTTCCCTCTTTCATTAAGGAATCGCAGATTTGATCTCCGGGGAAAAAAGATAAAATATTTGCTGGAAAGAATGGTGAAATTTCACCGTATAAAATATCTGCAGAAAAGAGAATTCAATGTTTGGAGTGCATCTCTGTTCTAAATGGAGTCCTCAATTTACAACTATTTATTTAGTGATTTATCAAAGTTGCAACGGCGCTGGAAAAAAAAACAACTCCTTGACTTGTGACCATATTTCACATTTACGACTGTTTGCAAGCATCCCTGTGGACACGTGATTAAAATGAAGATGCTTAGCAATTGACTCGTATTTATGACAGTCGCAGTGCCCCGGGGTCACGTGATCCCCTTTTGCGACCGTCCAACTAACAGAAGTCAAGGGGGAAGACAGATTCACTTAACAACCATCTTACTAATTTAAAAACTGCAGTGATTATCAACTGTGGCAAGAAAGATCGTAAAATGGAGCAAAATTCATTTAACCAATGTCTCACGTAGCAACCAAAATTTGGGGCCCAATTCCGGTCATAAGATGTACTTTTTCAGCATTGTTATTTACTTCAAACGGTCACTAAGCGAAGTGTTGTAAGTCAAGGCCTACCTTTAGTTTATTAGAGATCCAGTGTATCGCAGTAGCGCAAAGCCGGAACTGAAAATCGTGCACCCAAATCCTTAAATTCTACTTCCCCCCCCAACCTCTTAACTGTCTCTCATTGCCCACCCTGTGCAACCAATCAGGTTCAGGCAAGACGTTTTCCTAATGGCCAATCCAAGCACAGTTTGGTATGCAGCCCCCTCCTTCTTCTAGCTGGGTGACATTGAGGCAGCATCTCAAGAAGATACAGCTTTACTTTCGCTTCCCCAAGCATTTCCCTTACTCATCCTCCGTCCCCACCAGTCCTGGCAGCCTGTCGCCACACTGAAGCACTGAGGCAGCTGACACCACCCCCCCTCCCCAAAAAAGATACAATGGATCTGGTTCTGAAGTTATGACGCTTAAAAAACAGTCATATGGCCACATTTTGGGGAGCTTGGCAATCACATTTATGGCTGTTTCAGTGGTGAAATATGGCTGTTTCAGTGGCTCTGTGGGCGTGGCTTGGTGGGGGGGTTAATATGACTGAGTGGGCGTGGCCAACTTTTTGTTTTAACTTTTAAAACCATTTTTAACTTTTAAAACCATTTTTTCGGCTGAAGAGGTTGTAAAAAAATGCTTTTAAAAGCCTCTGACGATCCCAGCTGACTTGCCTGATTAGCAGAGGCTTTCTTTTTTCAAAAAAAGCCTCTGATGATCCAGCTGAGCTGTGTGATCATCAGAGGCCTTTTTTTTTTAACTTTTAAAAACATTTTTTCGGCTGAAGAGGTTGTAAAAAATGCTTTTAAAGCCTCTGACGATCCCAGCTGACTTGCCTGATGGGCAGAGGCTTTCTTTCTTTCTTTTTAAGCCTCTGATGATCCCAGCTGAGCTGTGTGATCATCGGAGGCTTTTTTTTTTTACTTTTAAAAACATTTTTTCGGCTGAAGGGGTTGTAAAAAAATGCTTTTAAAAGCCTCTGATGATCCCAGCTGACTTGCCTGATGGGCAGAGGCTTTCTTTTTTTAAAAAAAAGCCTCCGATGATCCCAGCTGAGCTGTGTGATCATCGGAGGCTTTTTTTTTTTACTTTTAAAAACATTTTTTCGGCCAAAGAGGTTGTAGAAAAAATGCTTTTAAAAATTAAAAAAAAAGCCTCTGATGATTGCGCGGCTCAGCTGGACAATGGGAGGTGGGAGGGCAGGGATTTTTGCTACCGGTTCTCCGAACCACCCGTCTCCATCGCTACCAGATCGGGCGATCCGGTCCGAACTGGGAGCATTTCACCCCTGGGCTGTTTGCAGCACTCCACTGTCATATAAACAGAATTTATGATGTTTTTGTCAAAAATACACCATGTATTTCCAAAAAAAACCCCCCACAATGAACAATAGGTTTACTTAACAACCGATGGGTTTAGCAATGGAAATTGTAACCCTAATTCTGGTTGTAGATCGAGGACTATGGTTGTAAATGCAAAGATCCCAGAACAATAGCAGGAATCAGTTGCTTGAATGAATTTAAGAAGACCCTGGACAGCATCCGATGCGTTTGCTTAGATTTCTGCAGTGAGACAAAAGGGAGACAGGATTGCAAATTTTCCTATTTACTCTATAACTATCCTACAAATAATTCTTCCTTAATTATTTGTTTTTTTAAAAAAAAATGTATTCAATTAGTACGGCCGCCTAATTCAAATCAATGACTCTGGAGAGCGAGCCGTCGTAAAATCAATTAAAACCGAACGACAAGCAACAATACAAATATAAATACAGGAAGTCCTCAAATTGTGACCGGATGTTACGGCAGACACTTAAAACCCAGTTTTGAAGTTCCAAGACCCCCCAACCCAACATGGTCATGTGATCGCATTTTGGAAGCTCGGCAAACAGCCCACAAATCCTGCAACTGTTCGTCTTATGTTTTAGTCTCCAGGCCGTTAATTATCTTTGTTGTTATTGTTTATCCCATCTTTGTTGGGGGCAGGGGATGAGGATGATGGGAGTTGGGAGACAGGGGGCTGATGAGGGTTCAGGGAGAGGGACAAGGATGATAGGGCTTGGAGCAGAGGGGCAGAGGATGATGGGGGTTGAGGGCAGGGGGTAGATGATGTCGGGGGTGAGGGGCAGAGGACAGGCAGGGGACAGAGGATAAAGGGACAGCAGTGGATGATGGGGCTAAGGGGCAGGGGGCAGAGGGCAGAGGATGAAGGGGTTTGGGACAGGGGCTGAGGATGATGGGGGTTGAGGGACAAGGGGCCGAAGACGATGGGGTTGGGGGCAGAGGATCTTGGGGATTGGTGGCAAGAGGCAGAGGATGATGGGGCTTGGAGGCTGGGCACAGAGGATGAAGGTAGTAGCAGAGGATGGTGGGGCTTGGGGCAGAGGCAGAGGCAGAGGATGATGGGGCTTGGAGGCCGGGCTCAGAGGATGAAGGTGGCAGCAGAGGATGATGGGGCTAAGGGGCAGGGGGCAGAGGATGAAGGGATTTGAGACAGAGGCTGAGGATGATGGGGGTTCAGGGACAAGGGGCCGAGGATGATGGGGTTGGGGGCAGGGGCAGAGGATCTTGGGGATTGGTGGCAAGATGCAGTGGATGATAGGGCTTGGAGGCCGGGCTCAGAGGATGAAGGTGGCAGCAGAGGATGATGGGGCTTGGGGCAGGGGCAGAGGATGATGGGGTTCAGAGGCAGAGCACAGAAGATGAAGGGGGCAGCAGACAATGATGGGGTTTGGGGACCAAGCAGCCCGGAAACACTGATGGGCATGTCTCACCCTTCCTTTGACCCCCTCTGCTCCATCCTTAATCTACAATGATTTGCACAATCGGAATTTGGGGGTGTCAGCAGATGCAATGATGATGATGATCCCTCCTGAAAAAAAGAGGGGGCTCCTGAATCACCAGTGCAGCCCCTGGAGATTCGGGGTGATGGTGAGAGAGAGAAAGAGAGAGAGAGAGAGAGAGAGAAGCCAGTTGCCCGGCAACCCCCTTCCTCCTCCTCCTCCTCCTCCTCCTCCCCAATTAGCCCAGCCTCAAAGCCCTTCCCGGAGTGGGGGGGTGGTGGTGGAGGGGGCTTCTTCTTGTCAGGCCGGCTAATTGGGGTACGGCCAGCCCCAACGGAGCCTGCCGGGGAGAGCGGGGGGGGGGGGGAGAGGGGAGGAGGGCGAGGAGCGGCGGAGCCTCCCCAAGAGGAGAAGCAGCGATCTTCAAAGGCGCGCCGGGCGGCCGGAGACTTGAAAGCTGACCTAGATCCAGCCGTCGCGCAGCGCCCCTCGCCTCGCCTCGCCTCGCCTCAAAGTGGGGGGTCGGAAAACGGAGAGAGAGGGGGCGGATAGGGGGGAGGAGAAGATGGGGAGCCCCGAGAAGGGAAAGGAGATGGAGATTGCTCTTCTCTTCTCTTCTCTTCTGTTATTCCTTTTCTTTTCTTTTCTTTTCTTTTCTTTTCTTTTCTTTTCTATTCTATTCTATTCTATTCTATTCTATTCTATTCTATTCTATAATTCTATTCTATTCGATTCTTTTCGATTCGATTCGATTCGATTCTGTTCTGCTCTTTTCTTTTCTATTCTATTCTGTAATTCTATTCTGTTCTGTTCTGTTCTGTAATTCTGTTCTATTCTTTTCTCTTCTCTTCTGTAATTCTATTCTATTCTATTCTGTTCTGTAATTCTATTATCTTCTGTTCTATTCTATTCTATTCTTTTCTTTTCTATTCTGTAATTCTATTCTGTTCTGTTCTGTAATTCTATTATCTTCTGTTCTATTCTATTCTATTCTATTCTATTCTATTCTATTCTATTCTGTAATTCTATTCTATTCTATTCTATTCTATTCTATTCTATTCTATTCTATTCTATTCTATTCTATTCTCAACTCATCTTAATTCACCTTGTCTTATCCTATCCATTGGTGAAATTCAAATTTTTTTACTACCTGTTCTATGGGTGTGGCTTGGTGGGCGTGGCTTGGTGGGTGTGGCAGGGGAAGGATACTGCAAAATCCCCATTCCCACCCCACTCCTGGGGGAAGGATATTGCAAAATCCCCATTCCCACCCCACTCCTTGGGGAAGGATGTTACAAAACCTCCATTCCCACCCCACTCTGGGGCCAGCCAGAGGTAATATTTGCCAGTTCTCCAAACTGCTCAAAATTTCCGCTACCGGTTCTCCAAAACCTGCCAGAACCTGCTGGATTTCACCCCTGATCCTATCCTATCCTATCCTATCTGATCCGATCCATCTTATTTCATTTCATTTCACTTTTTAATTTTATTATTTCATTTCATTTCATTTTTGTCATTTTGTAGCATAGCATACATGTGAGATATTTTTAATGGGTTAGAACATAGAACAGTGATTTTAGCACCGGTTTTTTAGCACCGAGTACACAAACCGGAACACGCGTGAATACATGTGCATGTGCACGCCGCAGCACCAGAAGCCCAAAGACCATCTGGCTGGTGCGCATGCCTGTTTTTTGGGCTGTTTTCAGGCCAATTTTCAGGCCGGTTTCTGAAAATGGCCTGAAAAACAGCCTGAAAACGGCCCCAAAACGGCTGAAAAAACAGTCCGGAAAACGGCTCAAAAAAGGCCCTGAAACTGGCCTGAAAAAGGCCCAAAAATGGCCAAAAACCAGGCCATTTTCAGGCCAATTTTTGGGCTGGTTTTAGGCCGGTTTCTGAAAATGGCCTGAAAAAGAGCCTGAAAACAGTCCGAAAGAATAGCCCAGAAAACAGCCGAAAAAACAGCCCAGAAAACAGCTCAAAAAAGGTTCAGAAAACAGCTCAAAAAAGGCCCTGAAAATGGCCTGAAAAAGGCCCGAAAATGCCCAAAACCCAGGCCATTTTCAGGCCAATTTTTGGGCTGGTTTCTGAAAATGGCCTGAAAAACAGCCTGAAATCAGTCCAAAAAAACAGCTGAAAAAACAGCCCAGAAAACGGCTCAAAAGAGATTCAGAAAACGGCTCAAAAAAGGCCCTGAAACTGGTCTGAAAAAGGCCTGAAAAATGGCCAAAAACAGGCCGTTTTCAGGCCAATTTTTGGGCCGGTTTTAGGCCGGTTTCTGAAAATGGCCTGAAAAACAGCCTGAAAACGGCCTGAAAAAACAGCCCAGAAAACGGCTCAAAAAAGGCCCTGAAAATGCCCTGAAAAACAGCCTGTTTTTTAGCCATTTTTTGGGCCGTTATCAGGCCATTTTTCGGTGCTCCAGAAACCAGAATAGCACCTGGTGATGGCACCCGTGCCCACAGAGAGGGCTCTTCGTGCCACCTCTGGCCCGTGTGCCATAGGTTCACCATCACAGACATAGAACATAGAATAACCAGAGTTGGAAGGGATTTCGGAAGTCATCTCATCCAACTCTCTGCACGAGCAGGAGAGTCTGGCCTATCCCATTTCAGAAAAAGTAGCTGTCCAGTCTCTTCTTGTGTTATTTTTATTTTTATTTTTATTTTTATTTTATTTTATTTTATTTTATTTTATTTTATTTTATTTTATTTTATTTTATTTTATTTTATTTTATTTTATTATTTTATTTTATTTTATTTTATTTTATTTTATTTTATTATCTTATCATCTTATCTTATCTTATCTTATCTTATCTTATCTTATCTTATCTTATCTTATCTTATCTTATCTTAGCTCTTCTCTTCTCTTCTCTTCTCTTCTCTTCTCTTCTCTTCTCTTCTCATCATCTTATCTTATCTTATCTTATCTCTTCTCTTCTCTTCTCTTCTCTTCTCTTCTCTTCTCTTCTCTTCTCTTCTCTTCTCTTCTCTTCTCTTCTCTTATCATCTTATCTCTTCTCTTCTCTTCTCTTCTCTTATCATCTTATCTTATCTCTTCTCTTCTCTTCTCTTCTCTTCTCTTCTCTTCTCTTCTCTTCTCTTATCATCTTATCTTATCTCTTCTCTTCTCTTCTCTTCTCTTCTCTTCTCATCTCATCTTATCTTATCTTATATCTTATCTTATCTTTTTTATTTATTTTTTATTTTTATTTATTTATTTAATTTATTTATTTATTTTTATTTTATTTTATTATTTTATTTTATTTTATTTTTCAATTTTTTATTAGGGCCCGGATATCTACGGGACCGCCTTCTGCCACCGATAGCCTCCCACTGACCACCACGCTCCCACAGAGAGGGGCTCCTCAGGGTGCCGTCGGCAAAACAATGTAGGCTGGCGACCCCCAGGGGGAGAGCCTTCTCTGTGGGGGCACCCCCCCCCTCTGGAATAAGCTACCCCCTGGGATACGCACGATTCCCGATCTCCGTGCTTTTCGCCGGGCCCTCGAGACCTTGTTATTTCATCAGGCGGGCCTGGCTGACTGAATAAAATTTGGACAGGGTATTTTAAATAGGGGGGGTTTAATTAGGAAAGCCAAGGTTTGTTTAATTTTCGTTTTAAATGGGTTTTAAAGTTTGTACGGTTTATTGTCTTTTTATCATGGCATAGGGCCAGGGTATTTACGAGACCGTCTTCTGCCACCAGTAACCTCTCACCGACCAGTACGCTCCCATAGAGAGGGGCTTCTCAGGGTGCCGTCGGTCAAACAGTGTCGACTGGTGGCCCCCAGGGGGAGAGCCTTCTCTGTGGGGGCACCTGCCATTTGGAACGAGCTCCCACCGGAGATACGGAGGATCCCGGATCTGCGCACTTTCCGCCGTGCCCTTAAAACATTCTTATTCCAACAGGGGGGCTTGGCCTAATTTTCCCTTTTTAAATTGCTTTAAATCTGTCCTAAATTGGGTGTTTTTAAATTATTGGGCCAAAATATTTATTCTATTCTAAACGTCTTTTAACATTCATATTGTATGCATTTCATCTTGGCTGTTCACCGCCCTGAGTCCTTCGGGAGTAGGGCGGTATATAAATATATAAATGAATGAATGAATGAATGAATGAATGAATGAATGAATGAATGAATAAATAAATCATGGCTGTAGTCCCTCGGGAGAAGGGCGGTATATAAATCTAATAAATCAAATCAAATCAATCAATGTAATTTCTCCTTCCAAAACTCCTTTTCAGATGTTCTGGCTTTGGGAAGGGGGTCCACTGAAGGGTTAGGCAAGAGGTGGCCGGTTTTGAATAACAGAATATGTAACAATACAGATAATTCTCAACTTATGATGATTCATTTAATGACCGTTCAAAGTTACAGCAGCACTGAACCGAGTGACCTAGGACCGTTTTTCAACCACTAAAATTATTGCAGCATCCCTATGATCACATGATTAAAATTCAGACACTTGGCCACTGACTCATAGTTATGACGGTTGCAGAGTCCTGGGGTCACGTGATCCCCTTTTGCGACCTTCGGATGAGCAAAGTCAACCTGGAAGCCAGATTCACTGTGTGACTCACTTAACAACTGAACTGAGTCCCTTAACGGTGGCAAGAACTGGGGAGAGAGGGACATGAGAGCAATATTCCAGTATCTGAGAGGCTGCCCCAAAGAAGAGGGAGTCAAGCTATTCTCCAAAGCACCTGAAGGCAGGACAAGAAATAATGGATGGAAACTAATCAAGGAGAGAAGCAACTTAGAACTAAGGAGGAATTTCCTGGCAGTGAGGACAATTAATCCGTGGAACAAGTTGCCTCCAGAAGTTGTGAATGCGCCAACACTGGAAGTGTTTAAGAAGAGGTTGGATAAGCATTTGTCTGAAGTAATGTAGGGTTTCCTGCCTAAGCAGGGGGTTGGACTAGAAGACCTCCAAGGTCCCTTCCAGCTCTATTTTGATTCATAGTCCTTCGTTTCATTAAACTAGACGCACCCAAATCATGCAGCTATTCTTAATAAAAGGTAAGAATAACGCGGGGGTGGTGGTAGTGGCAGGAGGGTACACCTCCCGAACAAGGAGAACCAGTTCGGTGACGTCATATCGTCACTGCTACCGGCTTGGCCGAACCGGGCCGAACCGGGAGATACCCACCACTGGTTCATCATATGTTTTAGCCTCCAGTCCCCTAATCATCTTTCTTGCTCTTCTCTGCACTCTCCACCTCTTTTTCATGATATGGTGACCAAAACTGGAGGTAGCATTCGAAGTGTGGTCTTTTACTAAAGCTTTATAAAGCTTTTACGAAGCACCTGAAGGGGAAAAAGGCAGGAATTGTGTATTTATTTATATTATGTAATGTTTTTACACCGTTTATATAACATCCCTGAAGAGAAAAACCTCCCAGCGTGTAACTTCTGGGTGTTTCTGCACCCACAAATTAAACTTCCAACTAAATATAGCAGCTTCGAAGCCAACTCGCTCCAAACAAACTTAATAAGAATTGTATCAGCTGTTAGGCAGCAGAATTTTTTTTTTTAAAAAAAGAGAAATAAAGTTAATTAAAAGGCTTTTTTTTTTTACAGCAGAATGAGATTCTTTTTCGTTAAGGGACTAGAGTTGTATAATTGGTCTGGGGTATGTACTTTTCAAAGAGAGGGTGCCTCTCCATGTGTGCAGAGTACATGATACAATTCAGTCATCCTTTATTTGTTTTCTATTAGTCACTCTGTTATTCTATTCTATTCTATTCTATTCTATTCTATTCTATTCTATTCTATTCTATTCTATTCTATTCTATTCTATTCTATTCTATTCTATTCTAATTAATTCTACTCTACTCTACTCTACTCTACTCTACTCTACTCTAATTATCTTCTATTCTATAGAAGTTTCTATAGTATGTTGGAAGTTTCTTGACACATTCTGTGTGTGTCCAATCACCCTTGGGCAATAAAAAATTCTATTCTATTCTTATTCCATTGCATATTCTATTCTACTCTACTCTACTCTACTCTATTCCTTTCTTCATTCCACTAATCTATTCTCTTCTATGTTATGTTATGCTATGTTATGCTATGCTATGCTATTCTATTCTATTCTATTCTATTCTATTCTATTCTATTCTATTCTATTCTATTCTATTCTATTCTATTCTATTCTATTCTATTCTATTCTATTCTATTCTATTCTATTCCTGTTTCCATTCCATTCCATTCCATTCTGTTCTATTCCTATTCTATTCTACTCTATTCTAATTCTATTCTATTCTATTCTATTCTATTCTATTCTATTCTATTCTATTCTATTCTATTCTATTCTATTCTATTCTATTCTATTCTATTCTATTCCATTCCATTCCATTCCATTCCATTCCATTCCATTCCATTCCGTGTTTTCTATTCTATTCTGTTCTGTTCTGTTCTGTTCTGTTCTGTTCTGTTCTGTTCTGTTCTGTTCTGTTCTATTCTAATTCTATTCTATTCCACTCCACTCCACTCCACTCCACTCCACTCCACTCCACTCCACTCCACTCCACTCCACTCCATTCCGTGTTTTCTATTCTATTCTATTCTATTCTATTCTATTCTATTCTATTCTATTCTATTCTATTCTATTCTATTCTATTCTATTCTATTCTATTCTATTCTATTCCATTCCATTCCATTCCATTCCATGTGTTCTGTTCTGTTCTGTTCTGTTCTGTTCTGTTCTGTTCCATGGAACAGAAATCCATGGTCCTGCAGAATGTGGCCGGATCGGCTCCAAATAGGGCCACAGAAAACCTCTGCCACTTTCTGGACAAAGATCTCGGCCAGCCATTTTACCTTCCTTTGTCCCTCTTGGTGGCCCAATGCCAAGCCAAGCAGGTGACACACGTGCTTCGCCCCCCCCCCCCCCCGCGCCTGTTGGATCCGGTGCAGGCTGGCGCAACAACTGTGCGGTTGGACAGAAGCAACAGTTGCTTTTGGGAGAATGTTTGGATAGCTTTCAAAATGCCAACTGCCCGTTCTCTGCCCCTCCATGAAAGACCCCAAAAGCCCCAGCTGCATTGGCAAGGTTAGAATGATGAGGTCAACCCAGCTGCCTGGTCTTAGTGAAGGACAATGTGGGGGAAAAAATCTAGAGTTGGAAGGGATTTTAGAGACCATCCAGTCTGACCCCCAGGTAGGCGGACTTCCAATGGTGTTTGAGCCCTTCTAAGGTTTCTTTTATGTTGTTGGGTTTATATTAGGGGTGGGTTCTACTTATTTTTACTTCTGGTTCGCAACGGGACTGCGCAAAAGCTTCCTGATGACGTCTGGGTGGTTGGGTGAAGCCTCCCACCGGTTTTACCACCGATTCTTGCGAACTGGTCTGAACCGGGAACAGCCACCACTGCTTGTTAGATAGATAGATAGATAGATAGATAGATAGATAGATAGATAGATAGATAGATAGATAGATAGATAGATAGATAGATAGATAGATTAGATTGACAGATTAGCTAGATAGCTAAAATAGATAGATAGATAGATAAGATAGATAGATAGATTAGATTGATTGATTAGATTGACAGATTAGATAGATAGCTAAAATAGATAGATAGATAGATAGATAGATAGATAGATAGATAGATAGATAGAGATGATAGATAGATAGATAGATATAGATAGATAAATAGATAGATAGAGATAGATAGATAGAGATGAGAGATAGATAGATAGAGAGAGAGAGAGAGAGAGAGAGAGAGAAATAGATAGATAGAGATAGAGAGAGAGAGAGAGAGAGAGAGAGAGAGAGAGAGATGATAGATAGATAGATAGATAGATAGATAGATAGATAGATAGATAGATGATAGATAGATAGATAAGATAGATAGATAGACAAGATAGATAGATAGATAGATTAGATTGATTGATTAGATTGACAGATTAGATAGATAGCTAAAATAGATAGATAGATAGATAGATAGATAGATAGATAGATAGATGATAGATAGATAGATATAGATAGATAAATAGATAGAGATAGATAGATAGAGATGAGAGATAGATAGATAGAGATAGAGATAGAGATAGAGAGAGAGAGAGAAATAGATAGATAGAGATAGATAGAGATAGATAGATAGAGAGAGAGAGAGAGAGAGAGAGAGAGAGAGAGATGATAGATAGATAGATAGATAGATAGATAGATAGATAGATAGATAGATAGATAGATAGATATGTATTTATTGTTTTATTTTCGTAGGTCTTTATGTGTATCTTTCTTTATGCCAGGGATTTTCCTACGTATATTAAGATGTTTCATGGCCTAATTTTCAGTGAAATCTCAATTCACCAGCTTTTAGGCCTTCTTAAACATTACAGCAGCCATTTATGCTATCTGTTTGAGTTTATGTGGGAGACATAATATGTATAATATAATATAATATGTATAATATACATAGATATGTATATGTATATGTATATGTATATGTATATGTATATGTATATGTATATGTATATGTATATGTATATGTATATGTATATGTATGTATATGTATATCAGGGATGAAATCTGAAATTTGTTACTACCAGTTCCGTGGGCGTGGCTTGGGGGGGTAATGTGACTGGGTGGGCGTGGCCAACTTTTTTTTTTTTAACTTTTCAAAATTAAAGCTTTTTTAAAAAATACCTCTCTGCCCATCAGGCAACTCAGCTGGGATCGTCAGAGGCTTTTCAAAGCATTTTTTTTAACCACCTCTTCGGCCAAGAGGTTGCAGGAAAAAAATGCTTTGAAAAGCCTCTGACTATCCCAGCTGAGCCGCACGATCATCAGAGGCTTTTTTTTTTTTTACTTTTAAAAGCATTTTTTCACCGGAAGACGTTGTAGAAAAAATGCTTTTAAAAGTAAAAAAAATTAAAAAGTCTCTGATGATCATGTGGCTCAGCTGGGCATGGGGGGGGGGGAAGAGGCGCAGGGATTTTAGCTACCGGTTCTCCGAACCACCCGCCTTCATCGCTACCGGATTGGGCGATCCAGTCCGAACCGGGAGCATTTCACCCCTGCTGTTAGGATATGATTTGGGCCTAACAGTTGTCCAGGCAATATATGTGTTCTGTGACTTTAAGTTTTAATGCTGCATCATGCTGTAATGCTGAGTCATGCTATAATTACTTGTAATTTAACAATGTATTTAAGAAAGGTACTGTAAAGTATTCAGTGAATGATAAGCTGCCATTGTGTACGTGCATGTGTGGGTGGATCTGCTACCATCCGGGGTTTGTGAACCAACTACTGTTTGTTTGGTAAGAGTTTGTTTGGAGTTAACCGGTAAAGACTTGGACTGTTTAGAAGACTACAAGATTGTTTATTTCCCATTATAAAGACAACTTGTGATAACACCAGTTTGTATGTATCTCCATCTCATTGCTCTCAGCAACGTTTCTCTGTGCACTTTACTCTGCTAGTTGGTACACAACAACAATATCCTTAACACCTGCCCTATTCCATTTCAGACAGTCTCTTCTTAAAAGCCTCCAGTGATAGAGAATCCACAACTTCTGGTGGCAAGCAGTTCCACTGGTTCATTGTCCTCACGGCCAGGAAATTCCTCCTTAGTTCTAAGTTGCTTCTCTCCTTGATTAATTTCCACCCATTGCTTCTTCTCCTGCCTTCAGGTGCTTTGGAGAATAGCTTGACTCCCTCTCCTTTGGGGCAGCCCCTGAGATATTGGAAGTCTGCTATCATGTCTCCCCTGGTCCTTCTTTTCATCAAACTAGACATCCCCAGTTCCTACAACTGTTCTTTATATGTTTTAGCCTCTGGTCTCCTAATCATCTTCGTTGCTCTTCTCTGCACTTTGTTTCTAGAATCCGCAATTTCCACTACCAGAGTAGAATACCACCTCTGGCTGCAACGGTCATAAGTGTGAAAACTCATCGTAAGTCGCTTTTTCAGTACCTTTGTAACTTCCGACGGTCACTAAACGAATGGTCGTAAGTCAAGAGCGGCCTGTAATAAAAAAGAGAAAGGGATGACATGCATTCAGAACAAAACTACACACACCCACACAAAAAAACCCCCAGCAACATATAGAATTAGATAAATGGCAAAAACTTTGGGATAGAAATTATAAATTGACAATGGCAACTACCTTTAAGAAAAACCTGTCTAAAATGTTTTACAGATGGAATCCTCCACTGGCAAAAAATGTTTTAAAACATCTCCGCAGGGGGTTGGACTAGATGCCCTTCACGGTCCCTTCCCACTCTGTTACTGTTATGTCTGCTAAATGTGGGAAATGTAACCAGACACCGGGTTCTTAACTATCATATGTGGTGGACATGTCGAAAGGCAAAAAAAAATGTTGGACAAAAATACATACACGGTTAGAGAAAATGATAAAAGAGATCGTATCGTTTTAAAACCAGAAATATTTTTGTTGGCTATGCTTCCAGAAACACACGACAAAGGGAATATATATATTTAATATTGCATGTCTTGACAGCGGCGAGAATGGCATTTGCACAGCGCTGGAAGAATGAGGAAATTCCCGCAGATGAAAACATAATTAGAAAAATATTAGAATGTGCAGAAATGGACAGGTGAACACTAAAGATAAAAGACGTGGAAGAAACAGAATATTTTTTTTAACATGGGCTTTGTTCTATCAATGGTGAGTTAATAGAGGTAGAAGTTACTGTAGAAGTTGAAAGATTATTAATATGTGTAAATAAATAATATTACCACTATTACTATGTATAAGTAAATTGACCCAGATAATACACTGTTTACTAAGCACCAATGTATGTTAAAGAAAAAGGTATTATATACTTATATATATTATATAAGCTGGGCATGGGGGTGGGGGGGTGGGGGGCGCAGGGATTTTTGTTACCGGTTCTCTGAACCATCTACCGCCATCACTACCGGATCGAGTGATCCGGTCTGAACCAGGAGCATTTTGCCCTTGATGTATATGTATATGTATATGTATGTATGTATGTATGTATGTATATATATATATAATACACACACACACACACACACACATATATATATATATAATGTATTATATATATATATATATAATGTACTATATGTAGGTCTTTAGTTATTCGGGTCTTCTCCCGCATAGAATTGGAAGTATCTTTGCTTCTGGAAGCACGAAGCCGAGAATACCAGCCTGAAGATGATGAATGAGACTTCGTCGAAACGTCGCCAAGATACTTCCAATTCTACGCGGGAGAAGACCCGAATAACCAAAGACCTACATACAAACACCCGCGAAAACCTCAGAAAACAAATATATATATATATATGTATATATATATATTATATTATATATGTGTGTGTATTATATATATATTATATATATACATACATACATACATATACATATACATATACATCAAGGGCGAAATGCTCCTGGTTCAGACGGGATCACTCGATCCGGTAGCGATGGCAGTGGGTGGTTCAGAGAACCGGTAACAAAAATCCCTGTGCCCCCCACCCCCCCACCCCCATGCCCAGCTGAGCCGCACGATCATCAGAGACTGTTTTTTTACTTTTAAAAGCATTTTTTCTACAACCTCTTCCGATGAAAAAATGCTTTTAAAAGTTTAAAAAAAAGCCTCCGATGATCGCTCAGCTCAGCTGGGATCATCCGAGGCTTTTCAAAGCATTTTTTTTCTGCAACCTCTTGGCCGAAGAGGTGGTTTAAAAAAAATGCTTTGAAAAGTCTCTGACGATCCCAGCTGAGTTGCCTGATCGGCAGAGAGGTATTTTTTAAAAAAAGCTTTAACTTTGAAAAGTTAAAAAAAAAAAAGTTGGCCACGCCCACTCAGTCACATTACCCCCCCAAGCCACGCCCACAGAACCGATAGTACTGGACTAGACAGTGAGAACAATCAACCCATGGAACAGAAGCTGCCTTCGGAAGTTGTGGGAGCTTCACCCCTGGAAGCTTTCAAGAAGAGACTGGACTGCCGTCTGTCAGAAATGGTGGAGGGCAGTGTTGGTGCACCTTTTCAGCACCGAGTGCCGAAATGTGAGCGCGCACACGTGCGTGCAAGGGGAGGGCCAAAAACCGGAAGAGCAATTCCCCTGATCTTCTCATGTATTTTTGCAGCCACTGGTCTACCCATTTATTTTTGCAGGCACTGATCTACTCATTTGTTTTTAACACTGATCAGCTGTAGGGCGGCCCTTTGAAGCCCCGCGGCAAGAGTTTAAACAGTTTTTTTCCCCTCTAGCTATCAGCTGGGACTCAGGAGGCAGCAATAGATTGGGGGTGGGGCCAAATAAAAGGTAAGAATAACGCAGGGGGTGGGGGACGTGGGGGCTGGACATGTACACCGGTCACCCGGTCCTCCGTTTTCTGGCGCACATGTGTGTGTGAACACCAGTTGGCCAGAGCACATGTGCGTTCTGGAAACTGGAAGCTCAGCTTCCCAATGTGTGCATGTGCCCAGGCCACTGCTCTTCCGGTTTCTGGCGCCCCCCCCCCACATGTGAAGAGCAGCTGGCCCGGAGAGAAAGATAGGTTCACCATCACTGATATAGGGTCTGCTTGGGCAGAGGGTTGGACTAAATGACCTACAGGGTCCCTTCCAACTCTGTTGATCTGTATCTGTATCTAATCAGCTGTGGGTACTCCATTACTGGAGGTTTTCAAGAAGAGAGTTGGCAGCCGTTTGTTCAGAATAGCATAGGGCCGTGATGGCGAATCTATGGCACGAGTGCCACAGGTGGCACGCGGGGTCATCTCTGTGGGCACGTGAGCGTTGCCCTGGGTCAGCTCCAGTGCGCATGTGTTCACTGGCCATTTGATTTTCAGGCCTTCCGGGCCACCAGAAATCGGGAAACGGGCTTTTTCCAGCCTCCAGAGGGCCTCCAGGGGCAGGGGGAGGCCGTTTTCGCTCTCCCCAGGCTCCAAGAAAGGCTCTGGTGCCTGGGGAGGGCGAGAAACGGGTCTATCTGGCCCACCGGGCTATCACATGCCAAAAGCAGGGGGAGGAGGAGGGCTTTGCACACATATGCACGGGGAGGTTGGGGTGCATTGACTTATGGGTGTGGGCACCCGCATGCACGAACCCTGTCCCCCATTCCCGCCACTTGTGGCATGTGACAGCAAAAGGGTTAGCCATCACTGGCATAGGGTCTGTTGCTTGAAGAAAGGGGTTGGACTAGAAGACCTCCAGGGTCCCTTTCAACTCTTTACAGAACAACAGAGTTCACAGGGACCTTATTTATCTATCTATCTATCTATCTATCTATCTATCTATCTATCTATCTATCTATCTATCTATCTATCTATCATCTATCTATCTATCTATCTATCTATCATCTATCTATCTATCTATCTATCTATCTATCTATCTATCTATCTATCTATCTATCTATCTATCTATCTATCTATCTATTTATTTGATTTATATGCCGCCCTTCTCCAGAGACTCAGGGCGGCTTACAATGCGTTAAGCAAAAGCCTTCGTGCTTTTCTATATACCTGCTCAGTAGGGCTTTTGCCCCCCCCCCTCAAAGCGGTGTTCTTTTTTATACAAAGTCAGCGTATTGCCCCCACAATCCGGGTCCTCATTTTACCTACCTCGGAAGGATGGAAAGGCTGAGTCAACCTTGAGCCTGGTGAGATTTGAACTCGCAGTAATTGCAGGCAGCTAAGTGCTATTTAACAGCACTTTAGTCCGCTGCGCCACCAAGGCTCTGGAGGTCTTTTGTCCAACCAACCTCCTGCTCAAGCTGGAGACCCCATATTATTTCAGAGAAATGGCTGTCCGGTCTCTTCTTAAAAACCCTCCAGGGATGGAGCACCCACAACTTCTGGTAGCAAGCTGTTCCAGTGCTCAATTCTTCTCACTGTCAGGAAATTTCTCCTTAATTCCAGGCTGCTTCTCTCCTTGATGAGTTACCACCAGGGGTGAGCTGCTGGGGTTACGCAAGGGGTTCAGGAGAACCTCTAGCTGACATTCTGTGCAGTTCAGAGAACCCCCAAATCCCACTCCTGCCTGGCCCCCTCCCCCCCTGCCCCACCCCTCCCAGGACTCCCCACGCGGCCCATTTCAGATGCAGGTTAGAGCAGGGTGCGCACGGAGGCTTGGGGAGGGTGAAAAACGGGCCTACTGGAAGTTTGGGAAGTCTGGAAACGGGCCCATTTCTGGCCTCCAGAACCTGGGGAGGCCACTTTCGCCCTCCTGGAGGCTCAAAAAAAGCCTCTGGAGCCTGGGGAGGGCAAAAATGCTCCCCCCACTGTGGTGCAGGAGGCCGACTAGGCATAGAAACCCACCAGGCATAAAAACCCTTGTTATAATTTTTGGAGCCCACCCCTGGTTTCACCCATCACTTCTTCTCCTGCTGTCAGGTCCTTTGGGGAAGAGGTTGACCCCCTCTTCTTTGGGGCAGCCCCTTAGATGTCGGGAGACCACGATCCGTGTCATCCCTAGTCCTTCTTTTCAAGGCTGTCATTCCGTATTCTGTAATTGGGGGCAAACTGGGAAAGAGACCGAGAGACGTTGGCGGAAGTGAAGCATCCGTTTCCAAGATCTTTTCTCAATTTGGATTTGAGGGACTCTAATTGGATTCCCAGCCGGCAACATTTTACACGGAGGACCCTCAAATCGCACCCCCCACCCCACCCCTCAAAACAACTTTGCACAGAGGGACAGAGAGACCCTCGGGCTCTATTTGCTCATCTCCTGCATACGGGCGGAGGGGACAGAGGATGACCCCAACGAGAAGGACAAGAGACCCCTTTGCAACAGGTCCTCGATTAACGAGGGGGGCTAACAACGGGCTCCTCTCTGCCGAAGCTCCGGAGCCCCTTGCAACGGGCTTTTTATTTTTAGACCGCCAATCGGCGCGGATCCCATTTGGCGCATCCACCTGTCAAAACAGGTGTATCGGCCTGCCGGTTGAGATATTTCCTTCCTGATTGAGCTGGGGGTGGGGTGGGGATGGGGGGGGGTGTCTGATGATCTCTCCCTTTCTCCCTTCCCCTGAATTATGGACACATTTTCCAATGTAAAGTGATCTCAAAAGAGACAACGCAGCAGGTGGAAGGCTGGGGGGGGGACAGCGGGCAGGCGCAGGGGGGGGGCTGTATTAAATTGACAACCAGGAGACAAGAGCCACGGTGCTGTTTCCCCCACCCCCAGCCCCAGCCCAGCTGCGGTGCGAAAGAAAGAAAAAAAGAATACGGAGAGAAAAAGAAGAGGAAAAGGCTTTAGAAAAAGGATTTTTTTTAGACGGGTAAAAGATAGAGAAAGGGCGCCCCCTGGTGGTGATGCGGGGTGATAAGGTTTAAGGGAGACTTTGCATCTCTTCCCTTCACCTGGTAAGATGTCGAGGGGAGGTAGGCAAGATTTTATCTTCTATCATAGGCAAAGGGAGATGTTCTCGCCGGCAGGGTCCAAAACTTCAAGATGGCGGCCACCGCCAAGGAATCAAACCAGTTTTGACATCCCTGGAGAAGGAATCGGAGCTTCGGAGGTAGCCTACGGTCTGACCTAAGCTTAGTACACAAAATTGTCTGCTACAACGTCGAACTTCTCAATGACGACTTCAGCTTTAACCGCAACAATACACGAGCAAATAATCAATGCAAACTCAAGGCAAACCGCTCCAAACTCGATTGCAGAAAATACGACTTCAGCTACAGAATAGTCAGTGCCTGGAATGTCCTACCTGACTCTGTGGTTTCATCCCCAAACCCCCAAAATTTTAACCTTAAACTGTCCACCGTGGACCTCACCCCATTCCTAAGAGGTCTGTAAGGGGCGTGCATAAGCGCACCAGCGTGCCTATCGTCCTGCTGTCCCCATTTATTCGTACCCTTTTCTTATGTATATACGTATACCTGTTTATACTTATATGTTTATATGTTATGTGTCAGCATTTCACGCTGCACTTACTCTAATGCTGACATAAGAAGGAGAAGCGGAGGCATCTGGAAAGGGACTGTTGACTCTTCACCTACTTATTTTCCCTGGAGAGAATATCACCTAGGAGATGGGATGGGAGGGGGGAAATTCCTTTGAGTGGGAGCAGTAGATTAGGGGCAGACTGACTGGGAAGATGGCCAATGAGCGCAGAGGAGTGGGGAGAGGAAAAGGAGGGCTTTGGCTGAGGAAGTTGGCTGCGATGAGTCGGAGTTAGAATGTTCGGGCTTAATAAATAAGAGTTTTTTTCAACAAAGACTTTGTTTGAAATGCAATTTATTCAAGACGACTTCGAAACCTGACATTATGTTCATGCTTGTTTTCTCGTACATGCTTGACAAACTAAATAAACAAAAGAAATAAAACAAAATAAAAATAAGTTTAGCCGACGTCTACTCAATCGACCCCCCTCTTCTTTGGGGCAACCCCTCGAATACTGGAATCCTGCTATCATCATGTCAATCAATCAATCAATCAAATCAAATCAATCAGAATAGAGCTGGAGCTTGGGGGTTTTCTGGTCCAACCCCTTGCTCAAGAAGGAGACCGTCTACCATTTCAGACAAGTGACTATCCAGTCTTTTCTTAAAAAACCACCAGTGATGGAGTGCCCAGAACTTCTGGAGGCAGGTAGTTCCGCTGGTTAATTGTTCTCATTGTCAAGGAATTTCTCGTTTCTCGATTGCTTCTCTCCTTGATTATTTTCCATCTGTTGCTTCTTCTCCTGCCTTCTGCTGCTTTGGAGAATAGCTTGACTCCGTCTTCTTTGGGGCAGTCCCTCAAATACTGGAACACTCCATCCGTCCCCCCAGTTCTTCTTTTCTCTAGACTGGCCAAACCCAAGTTTTCCATCATCTTAGTTGCTCTTCTTTGCCCTTTTTCCAAAGTCTGAGTATCTTTTTCGTAATGTGGTGACTAAAGCTGGATGCAGTTATTCCAGGTGTGGTCTTACTAAGGGTAGGTCGGCAAGATTTTTCTCAAGGGCAAGCGAGATGTTCTCACGAACAGGTTCAAAACTTTCAAGATGGCGGCCTTAGCCAGTGGATCAAACCAGTTGTAAGATCCGTGAAGAAAGGAACCGGAGTTCCAGTTGTAGAGGTTTAACTGACACTTTTTCATTATTACTTTTTAAGTTGTTTATTATAAAACGGTGTTTCTCAACCTCAGCAAATTTAAGACGTGTGGACTTCCAACTCCCAGAATTCTCCACCCGGCATCTGAGGATTTCGGCTCCTAGAATTCCTTGGTCCAGGGGTCAGCAACCTACAGCTCTGGAGCCGCATGTGGCTCTTTCTCCCCTCTGTTGTGGCTCCCTGTCACTCAAAATATGCATCACAACCTCCAATGTGCAACACCCACCAGCACGCAATTTATTGAGCTTTTCAACCCCTGGTAGGCCGACCATGGATAAATCCAAGAAAAGAAAAGTTTCAGAAGAAAACAGAACGTTTAATTCAACTACTGTACATAGGCTAGTTTTGTGGCTGCTCAAGAAATAATCAGGCACAGGAAAGATTTTGTGGCTCCCGGTGTTTTCTTTTCTGTGGGAAACGGATCCAAATGGCTCTTTGAGTGTTTAAGGTTGCAGACCAGTGGTGGGTTGCTCTCGGTTCGGCCCGGTTCTCCCGAGCCGGTAGCGGTGACGATATGCCATCATATCGTTTCTGCCCCCCGCCTCCTGGCCCACCCCCTACGTCCCCCACCCCCTGCGTTATTCTTACCTTTTATTTGCCCCCACCCCCAATCTATTGCTGCCTCCTGAGTCCCAGCTGATAGCTAGAGGAGAAAAAAACTGTTTAAACTCTTGCTGCGGGGCTTCAAAGGGCCGCCCTACAGCTGATCAGTGTTAAAAGAAAACAAATGAGTAGACCAGTGCCTGCAAAAATACGTGAGTAGATCAGTGCCTGCAAAAATACATGAGTAGATCAGTGTCTGCAAAAATAAATGGGTAGACCAGCGGCTGCAAAAATACATGAGAAGATCAGTGCCTGCAAAAATACATGAGTAGATCAGTGCCAGGGGGCTTCAAAGGGCCACCCTACAGCTGATCAGTGTTAAAAGAAAACAAATGAGTAGACCAGTGCCTGCAAAAATAAATGGGTAGACCAGTGGCTGCAAAAATACATGAGTAGATCAGTGCCTGCAAAAATACATGAGTAGATCAGTGCCTGCAAAAAATAAATGGGTAGAGCAGTACAACTCTGCAAGCAGTTAAAACCCTGGTAGACCAGCACCTCTGCTAAATCCTAAAGAATTGTCACATGACCGTCAAGCCACGCCCACAAAATAAGCCACGCCCACAGAACCAGTAGTAAAAAAAATTAGAACCCACCCCTGCTGCAGACCCCTGCCTTAGTCAGCACAGCTGACTGGGGAATTCTGGGAATTGAAGTCCATACGTCTTAAATTTGCTGAGATCGAAAAAACACTTTTATAAAACACAAGAAGTACATTTTATTATTTAGGTACGGCGGTATTTATACAGTGCTGACTGCGACATATTAACACTCTAGTGTTAAGATAAGTTAAGGCTTTAAAAACAAGGAAAACAGAAGATAATATACAGTATCTATGTTAATTACCATTTCTAAAATGCTAACGAACATAAAGTGGTTTACATTTTATACCTATAGCGAAACGCAGCAAGAATAAACAGCTGCAAAATACATTAAATTATACGATAAAGGCTCTGTCTAAGCTTAATAATTAGTATGAAGGTCTGCAGTGCATTGCTACTTCCTATTCTTTCTGCATATTTTTTTTAAAAAAGAAACCACCGCAGAATAAATGCTTCTTAACTTTTTATGCCAAATTTATGTTTTTTTAAAGTTAAAAGTTAAAGTTTTTTTTAAAAAAAGGTTCTAAATTTTGCTTCTAAATTCCCTCTTTTTCTGGTTCGTTTTTTCTGGCTTATAATGTTTGTAAGCGTTGAGGTGTCCTCAGAAGCTGTACTGTGTTTATTTGACTGACTGATTGATTGATTGATTGATTTTTATCCTGCCTTTATTGCTTTAGAAATAACTCAAGGTGTGAAGATGCCTACTATTCCTTCCTCCTCCTATTTTCCCCACAACAACAACCCTGTGAGGTGGGTTGCACGGAGAAACAAGGACTGGACTGTTACTGTGTTTTTGTATTTACCAGCAGAGTTTTTATTTCTGAACTTTCAGACTTACTGTAGCTTGCCAAGTTCTTATCAGTATCTAGTGCGCATGTCTACATTCCATTCCTCTTCTTCTGAAAATTTTTCTTTGTTCTCCAGCCAGGGAAGGTCAGGCTGGGGATCTTTGCCAAAATGTAACTAATTTAGATAGTGAGATGTTTTATTTTCTTTACAATAAATATGAGTTTAATTAGAAAATATATCTTTGGGGTTTTTTTTAAGTATACACAAGGAGAACGCCACGATTGCAACTCTAATTGAGGGCAATTACCCCAAGCAAGATAATGGGGCTGATTGCCACTCTGACATGGACAAGTTTATATTCGCCATGCTGAAGTTTTGGCAACAATTTTGAGGGTTTTTTTTCAATCTGGTCCCTGCAAAAAAAAAACAACCCTTGTCCCATTGTCCAACATTTTTTAAACAAAATGCCTCTTCTAGCATGCCACAGTCATTTATCCATTTCACCTTCCGGGCCTTGAAGTGTTAATACTACTCTATAAGGCCTTGATGAGGCCACACCTGGACTACTGTATCCAGTTTTGGCTGCCATGATATAAAAACCTCAGATAGCTCAACAGGCTAATAGCCTGTTATTAACATTCAGCTGTCTGCAATTATTGCAAGTTCAAGGCTCAAGGTTGACTCAGCCTTCCATCCTTTCTAAGGTAGGTAAATTGAGGACCCAGTTTGTGGGTGCAATAAGCTGACTTTGTATAAAAAATATACAAAAGTATGAAGGCTATTGCTTAATGCATTGTAAGCCCCGAGTCTCCGGAGAAGGGCGGCATATAAATCTAATTTAAAAAAAAACAGATTTAACAAGAGTTGGAAGGGATCTTGTAGGTCATCTAGTCCAACCCCCATCCAAGCAGAAGACTCTACACCATTTCTGATAGATGGCAGCCCAGTCTCTTCTTGAAAGCCTCCAGTGATGAATCTCCCACAACTTCTAAAGGCAATTTCTGTTTCAAGGTTTGATTGTTCTCACTGTCAGAAAATTCCTCCTTATTTCCAGGTTGAATCTCTCCTTGATCAGTTTCCATCCATTGTTCCTTGTCTGGCCTACAGGTGCTTTGGAAAATAGCTTGACCCCCTTCCTCCTCTCTGGGGCAGCCCCTCAAATATTGGAAGACTGCTATCCTGCCTCCCCTGGTCCTTCTCTTCACTAGCCTAGCCATGCCCAGTTCCTGCAACCGTTCATCATACATAAGGGTGCAGAGAAGAGCAACAAAGTTTATTAGGGGACTGGAGGATAAAACGTATGAAGAATGGCTGCAGGAATTGGGAATGGCTAGTCTAGTCTAGTTTAGTTTTAGTTTTATTAAATTTATACACCGCCCTTCTCCCGAAGGACTCAGGGCGGTATACAGCCATAATAAAACAGTGAACCATACAGAAATTATAACCCCTTTAAAAGTGAATTAAACAATTTGGCTATCTTCATTAAAACCCATAATTTAAAATGCCCCATCCCCAATTTCTATTCAGCCAGGCCAGCCTGCTGAAATAACAGGGTCTTAAGGGCCCAGCGAAATGTACGGAGGTCGGGAATTGTACGTATCCCAGGGGATAGTTCATTACAGAGGGCAGGTGCCCCCACAGAGAAGGCTCTCCCCCTGGGAGTTGCCAGCCTACATTGTTTAGCCGACGGCACCCTGAGGAGCCCCTCTCTGTGGGAGCGTGTTGGTCGGTGGGAGGCTATTGGTGGCAGAAGGCGGTCCCGTAGGTATCCGGGTCCTAAGCCATGGAGCGCTTTAAAGGTGGTAACCAACACCTTGAACGCACCCGGAAGACCACTAGGAACCAGTGCAGCTTGCGCAGGAGAGGTGTCACATGGGTGCAATGAGTCACACCCATAATCACCCGCGCGGCCGCATTCTGGACCAGTTGGAGCCTCCAGGTGCCCTTCAAGGGGAGCCCCATGTAGAGAGTGTTACAGTAGTCCAGACAAGATGTGACAAGGGCGTGAGTGACCGTGCGCAGGGCATCCTTCGAGACCATCTCCTGCCACCAGTAGCCTCCCACCGGCCAGAGAGGGTCTCCTCAGGGTGCTATCGGCCAAATTATGTCGGCTGGCGACACCCAGGGGGAGGGCCTTCTCTGTGGGAGCTCCTACTCTCTGGAATGAACTGCCCCCAGAATTACGTAAGATCACTGACCTCCGTGTATTCCGCTGTGCCCTCAAAACCTTTTTGTTCCGCCAGGCCGGGCTATCGATGTGAAGATTTTTAAATTGGTTTTAATCTGGGATTTTTAAATTTGGGGTTTTATATTGAGCCAAATTATTTAATATTTTTAATTTTTAAATTGCTGTTTGTCTTGTGCTTTTAATTAGGCTGTGCACTGCCCTGAGTCCTTCGGGAGAGGGGTGGTTTAGAAATAAAATAATAATAATAATAATAATAATAATAATAATAATAATAATAATAATAATAATTTAATCTGTAGTGAGATTCACAGTCTTTGAGGCTGGTTAATAGCTCAGCAGCTCGAGTCCTAACCAAGGACCTAGGAACTGTTAAGGTATCGTCGGAGGATGTAAGCTGTTCCGAGTAAGGTGGTTTTTTGTAGAGTCAAAATGTTCAAGTCCGGTAAATTTAGAATTTCTAAATAGCGGGGTAGCCCTTTGGGTATTGCTCCAAGGGCTCCAATTACAATCGGAACAACACATGATTTCTTTTTCCATAATCGCTCAACTTCGATTTGCAAGTCCCGGTACTTTGTGATTTTTTCTTGCTGCTTATCTTCAATCTGTGGGTCACCAGGTATTGCAATGTCAATGAACCATACTTTTTTCTTTTCAACTATTGTTATGTCAGGTGTGTTGTGGACCAAGTGCCTGTCAGTCTGAATCCTAAAGTCCCACAGGATCTTGAGTTTCTCAAGATTTATTTATTATTTATTTATTATTATTTCTTCTTCTTCTTCTTCTTCTTCTTCTTCTTCTTCTTCTTCTTCTTCTTCTTCTTCTTCTTCTTCTTCTTCTTCTTATTATTATTATTATTATTATTATTATTATTATTATTATTATTATTATTATTATTATTATTATTATTATTATCCTGGTCCAGAAAGGGACGCAACTGGCGTATCAAGCGAACCTGATAAAAAGCCCCCCTTGCCACTGCTGTCATATATTCTTCTAAGGACAGCCATGCACCCAGGAGGACACCTAGTCTAGAGAAAAGAAGGACTCGGGGTGACATGATAGCAGCCTTCCAATATTTGAGGAGCTGCCCCGAAGAAGAGGGGAGGGTCAAGCTATTCTCCAAAGCCCCTGAGGGCAGGACAAGAAGCAACAGATGGAAACTAATCAAGGAGAGAAGCAATCTAGAAATAAGGAGAAATTTACTGACGGTGAAGAACAGTGAAGCAGTGGAACAATTTGCCTCCAGAATGGATGCTCCATCACTGGAAGTTTTTAAGAAGAGCGTGGACAACCATTTGTCTGAAATGGTAGAAGGTCTCCTGCTTTAGCAGAGGGTTGGACTAGAAGACCTCCAAGGTCCCTTTTAACTCTTGTTCGGCGTTCTGCCTTCACCTCTCTCTTGTGATACAACCATGGAATGATACAATTCTCCCTTGAGCTTGCAAAGTTGTGGTCCTACCACAATGGAGTTGGGGACTTCCAATCTGTGAAATTTGCTTGGCCATCAACTCTTCTGGGGCTTCTATCTCACGCTCTTTGGCAGCTGCTTAAAACTGAAAGCTTTTTTTTTTCCTTTTTGAGCCCAAATACCAAAGTTCTCTTTAACAAGATTTATTGAGACCAAGGGAGAAATGATGGATTTCATGAGAAACTCTGCATAACACCCTGTAGCACAATGCTGCCCCCAAGTGGCCTTTCTGGGTCTTTTTTCCTTGGAGCATCTGTCCAGAAATAACCACATCTCATTTATCAGGATATTCAAACAGCTGCCTACAGCTGATTTTTTTTTTCCCCAAGCACAAATCTTGGAGTTGTCTTTAACAAGATTTATTAAGACGAAAAGAGAAATGCTGGAATTTATGGGACTGTGCACATTTTAACCTATAGGGCAATATTCTGCCCCCTAGTGGCCTTTCTCTGTTTTTTTTCTCCCTTAGGGTGTATGTCCAAAAATAACCACATCCTATTTATCAGGAGTTTCAACAGCTGCCTAGAGCCGAACGTTTTCTTTCTAAACTCAAATCTCAGAGTACTCTTTAACAAGATTTATTGAGATGAAAAGGGGATGGCTTTGCAGGAATTCCAGCAATAGAACAATTTACATGCCCCAAGAACAGATACAGATTAACAGAGTTGGAAGGGACATTGTAGGTCATCTAGTCCAACCCCACCCCCCCACCCCTGCCTTAGCAGGACACTATACACCATTTCTGACAGATCTCTTCTTGAAAGCCTCCAGTGATGAAGCTCCCACAACTTCCGAAGGCAACTTCTGTTCCATGGGTTGATTGTTCTCACTGTCGGAAAATTTCTGCTTATTTCCAGGGTGAATCTCTCCTGGATCAGTTTCCATCCATTATTCCTCATCTGGCCTTCAGGTGCCTTGGAAAATAGCTTGACCTGCTTCCTTTCTGTGGCAGCTCCTCAAATATTGGAAGGCTGCTATCATGTCTCCCCTGGTCCTTCTCTTCACTAGACTAGCCTGGCCCAGTTCCTACAACTGTTCATCGCAGGGGTGGGATCTAAATTTTTTTACTACCGGTTCTGTGGGCGTGGCTTATTTTGTGATCATGTGACAATTCTTTAGCAGCTGTACTGGTGTACCAGGCTTTTACTGCTTGTAGAGCTATACCGGTCTACCGGTTTGTTTTTGGAGCGTCCTGGTCTATCACCATACTGCCTTTTCAGCTGTAGGGCAGCCCTTTGAAGCCCCGCGGCAAGAGTTTAAACAGTTTTTCTCCTTCAAGCTGATCAGTTGGGACTCGAGAGGCAGCAAAAAATTGGGGGCGGGGCCAAATAAAAGGTAAGAATAATGCAGGGGGTGGCAGGAGGGGCCACCTCCAGAACAAAGAGAACCAATTCGGTAACATCATATCGTCACCGCTACCAGCTCGGCCGAACCAGGCCGAACCAGGCCGAACCGGGAGGTACCCACCACTGGTTCATTGTATGTTTTAGCCTCCAGTCCCCTAATCTTCTTTGTTGCTCTTCTCTGCACTCTTTCTAGAGTCTCCACATCTTTTTTACATCGTGGCAACCAAAACTGGATGCCGGATTCCAAGTGTGGCTTTACTTACCAAGGCCTTATAAAGCGGTATTAACACTTCACGTGATCTTGAGTCTATCCTTCTGTTGATGCAGCCTAGAACCTGTTGGCTTTTTTGGCAGCTGCTGCACACAGCTGGCTCGTATCTAAATGGTTGTCCATGAGGACACCAAGATCCCTCTCACAGTTACTAATAATGAGCGAGGTTCCACCTATACTGTACATGTGCATTTTGTTTTACTTCCCTAAGTGTAAAACCTTACTTCTTTCACCATTGAATTTCATTTTGTTAGACAGCACCCAATGTTCAAGTCTGTCAAGATCCTTCTGTATCTTGAGCCTATCTTTTCGGGTGTTGGCTATTCCTGCCAGCTTGGTGTCATCTGCAAATTTGATGAGTTCCCCTTCTATCCCCTTGTTGTGGCTCCGTTGCCTGAGCCTGTGTCATCGTCAGGAGAGGACTCTGAGAGTGAAAGAGAGAAATTGGCAAGACCTCCCTCTCCAGGACCCTCCTCTCTGACAATGCCCCTGGAGGACACCGAAGGGCAAGAAATAGGCCCAGAGCCAAGCACATCCCCGCAGCCACAGGTGGACAGCGACGGGGGAGATAAGTGCTGGCTGAATCCTTGACAGCGACACAGGGAGAAACGTGCCCAACAGAAGGCAAGGCGTGCCAAGGTTTAGCTGAGTCACTGGACCACACCCCACAGGATATATAAGGGAGCGTGGTGGCCAGTCAAAGCCTTGTGACGAACAAAACTGAAGGCTTCCACGCCATCGTATATCACTGGACTATTGTTTCAAGGACTGAACTGTAAATATTGAGTGTTTACCTTTGATGTGCCAGAAGTGGATAGTCGTTATCTCCTTTCCCTGTACTTAATAAACTCTTGGCAGGCAGCCACTGGGTTTTTGCCGGCTGGTTTGCTCATTAGCTCCGGAACGCCTGTTTGTGTGTGTGTGCATGGGGTCGGGGACACAACACCCCTCATCTAAATCATTAATGAAGATATTTGAAGAATACCTGGCCATAAACAGAGCCTTGGGGTAGCCCACTGCTTACTTCCCTCCATCTAGACCAGGGGTGTCAAACTCGATTTCATTGAGGGCCGCATCTTGTGTTTGACCTTGGAGGTCTGGGGGAAGTGGTAGAGCATGGTGGGGCATAGCCATGGGTGGGCGTGAACAGACACTAAACCAATAGTTGTAAGTCAGGGACTTTGTGGGAGCTTCATCACTTGAGACTTTCAAGAAGAGATTGGACTGCCATTTGTCAGAAATGGTGTAGGGCCGTGATTATTATTATTATTATTATTATTATTATTATTATTATTATTATTATTATTTTATTTTATTTCTATACCGCCCTTCTCCCGAAGGACTCGGGCCAGGGTACAGCCATGTAAAAACAAAACATACAAACATCATCATTTAAATTTAAAAATTATTAAAATTATTACATTTTCAGCCAAAATTAATTAAAAACCCAACAATTTTAAAACTCCAAATTTAAAACTCAATTACAAAGAGAGCCTCACCTGTCGGAAGAGCAGGGTCTTGAGGGCACAGCAAAAACCTCGGAGGTCGGAGATCGTGCGTATCTCCGGGGGCAGTTCGTTCCAAAGGGCAGGAGCTCCCACAGAGAAGGTTCTCCCCCTGAGTGTTGCCAGCCAACGTAATTTGGCCGACGGCACCCTGAGGAGTCCCTCTCTGTGGGAGCGAACTGGACGGTGGGAGGCTATCGGTGGCAGAAGGCGGTCTCGTAGGTACCCAGGTCCTGAGCCATGGAGCACTGATAGAGAACCACCATCATGGTGTAGGGCCACAGGTGGCATGCAGAGCCATATCTGTGGGCACACGAGTGTTGCCTTAGCTCAGCTCCAGTGCGCATGCGCGCATCAGCCAGCTGATTTTCGGGCCTTCCGGGCCCACTGGAAGTCGGAAAACAGACTGTTTCTGGCCTCTGAGGGGTAGGGAGGCTGTTTTTGCCCTCCCCAGGCTCCAGAGAGGCCTGGGGAGGACGAAAAAAACGGGCCTAATGGGCCCACCGTGCCATCATAGGCCAAAAGCAGGAAGACGGGGAGTTGTGTGCGCATGCGTGGGGGGGCAAGGCACGGGGGCATTGAATTATGGGTGTGGGCACACGCATGCGCAACCCCCTGCACTCGCCCCGCTTTTGGCACGTGACGGCAAAAATGTTAGCCCTCACTGGTGTAGGGCTAACATTTGGGCAAGACTACAATGTCCCATCCCAGTCTGTTAATCTGTTAAATCTGACTTCCATTTTTGAGTTGTAGCATACACACCCATTGCCCTTTGGCTCCCAGAGCTGCTTGGAGGCGAAGTGAAGCTGAAGGGAATGCTTACCTGTATTTTCTAACTAATCCTTTAAAAATTCCAAAGAGGATTTTGTGTTTGGGATAGTAGCAACTGCTTCGTTTCACTCTCAAATATTCTTCAGCTATGAAAACACTCCCAGATTCCCCTCCTTAAGAGAAGCAATAAAACGTCATGGGGGGGAGAGTGATAAAGCATTACTGTAGTAAATTAATTTTTACTTTTTTAAAAAACCTCCTTATGGCTTCAGTTAGTTCTTCTAACTCAGCCCGTCTTGAGGGTCTGGAGTGCGTAGGCTGCTTTCTCACAACTCACTGGAGCAAGGAAGAATCATGGATTTCTTTAGGGCAGGGGTGTCAAACTCGATTTTATTGAGGGACGCATCAGGGTTGTGTTTGACCTTGGGGGGGCCGGGGGGAGGGACGTGGGCAGGGTGGACGTGGCGAGCTCCTCATCACTCATGTTGGGAGTGCCTGTGGTGCAGCAGTGGGTTTCACATATTCTTCCCGCCGGTTTGCCACGTGCGCACACGCCTTCCGCAGATGCCTTGAAAATGTGGCTAAATATGCCTTGCATTACGCCTTGTGGACCCATCCACAGTTGTTGCTACCGATTCGCCCGAACCGGCTGAATATCACCTCTGCTGTGGTGGCCCGATTGTTGCTACCGATTCGCCCGAACCGGCTGAATATCACCTCTGCTGTGGTAACCCAATTGTTGCTACCGATTTGCCCGAACCGGCTGAATATCATCTCTGCTGTGGTGGCCCGATTGTTGCTACCGATTCACCCGAACCGGCTGAATATCACCTCTGCTGTGGTGGCCTGATTGTTGCTACTGATTCACCCGAACCGGCTGAATATCACCTCTGCTGTGGTGGCCTGAACGCTCTGCCAGCAAAAATGGTCTCCCAAGCTCCATTTTCACTGGCAGAGGGTTGCAGGAGGCCGTGGCAGATGAAAATGGAGCTCAGGAGCCCGTTTTTTTTGGCAGAAGCACCGCAGGCCAGTCCTTCGCTATTTCTGGTTTTAGGGAAAACAATAAATGCCAAGGGTTGGTGATACTGTTCAAAAGGTAGTGTCAGCATTTCACACTGCACTTACTTCAATGCTGACATAAGAAGGAGAAGCGGAGGCATCTGGAAAGAGACATTTGACTCTTCACCTACTTATTTTCCCTGAAGAGAATATCACCTAGGAGATGGGATGGGAGGGGGGAAATTCCTTTGAGTGGGAGCAGTAGATTAGGGGCAGAGTGACGGGGAAGATGGCCAATGAGTGCAGAGGAGTGGGGAGAGGAAAAGGAGGGTTTTGGCTGAGGAAGCCAGAGTTGGCTGCGATGAGTCGGAGTAGAATGTTCGTGCTTAATAAATAAGAGTTTTTTTTTTCATCAAAGACTTTGTTTGAAATGCAATTTATTCAAGACGACTTCGAAACCTGATAGGTAGATCGTACATCTTACCATATAACCACATTGTGTGTAGGGCCCCTCCCCCACCCCCCATGGCCCGTTTTAGGCCAGCAGAGGCACCGTGGGACGGTCCTTTGATATTTCCAGGTCAGCCCCATGGGCCAGATAATCTATGCAGCCCATGGGTGAGATCCAGCCCGCAGGCTTTGAGTTGACACCCCTGATCTAGATGCAGTTCCATTGAGGACTAGATACATGCTGAGTGCCATTGGTTGGCGGGAGTGCCGTTGGTCAGCCAGTTCCAAATCCATCTGGTGGTGACGCCGTCTCTGTTATTTTCCATTTTATCAAGTAGTAGGTTGTGGGCTACTTTGAGGAAGATGAGGAAGAGCTCTCCTCTATCTCTCATCCATCTGTCTGTCTTTAACCCCCTGCCTAAGCAGGAGACCCTACTCCATTTCTGACAGGTGGCAGTCCAATCTCTTCTCGGAAGCCTCCAGTGATGAAGCTCTCACAACTTCTGAAGACAACTTCTGTTCCATGGGTTGATTGTTCTCACTGTCAGGAAATTTCTCCTTATTTCTAGATTGAATCTCTCCTTGTTCAGTTTCCATCCATTGCTCCTTGTCTGGTCTTCAGGTGCTTTGGAGAATAGCTTGACTCCCTCTTCTTTGGGGCAGCCCCTGAGATATTGGAAGACTGCTATCCTATCTCCCCTGGTCCTTCTCTTCACTAGGCTAGCCATGCCCAGTTCCTGCAACCGTTCTTCGTATGTTTTAGCCTCCAGTCCCCTCATCATCCTTGTTAAGGATATTGTTGTTGTGTTAGCAACCAGCAGAGTATAGTGCACTGAGAGCAATGAAATAAGAGATATGTGCAAATTGGTTTATCAAAAGTTTTCTTTATAGTGGAAAATAAACAATCTCGTAGTCTTCTAAACAGTCCAAGTCTTTACCGGTTAAATCCAAAAAGCTTCTTACCAAACAAACAGTAGTTGGTTCACTCTGGTTCACAAACCCCGGATGGTAGCAGATCCACCCACACACGCACGCGATGATAGCACAATGGCAGCTTATCATCAACTAAATACATTACAGTACCTTTCTTAAATACGTTGTTAAATTACAACTAATTATAGCATGACTCAGCATTACAGCATGATGCAGCATTAAAACTTAAAGTCACAGAACACATATATTGCCTGGACAATCTGTTAGGCTCAAATCATATCCTAACAATCCTGGTGGCTCTTCTCTGCACTTTTTCTCGAGTCTCAACATCTTTTTTATAGTGTGGTGAACAAAACTGGATGCAGTACTCTAGGTGTGGTCTTACTAGGGCTTTATAGAGGGGTATTAGTACCTCCCTTGATCTTGATGATATCCCTCTGTTAATGCTATTTAGGATTGCATTGGCTTTTTTGGCTACTTCCGCACACAGCTGTCTCATATTTAACTGGTTGTCCACTAAGACTCCAAGATCCTCTCACAGTCACTGCTATATTTATGATGGTCGCAGTGGCCCGGGGTTAGGTGATCGCAGTGGTGGGATCGTTCCGGTTTAACAACCGGCTCGGGGATCGCTTCGCTTCGCGTGCGTGCGAGCCTGACACGTGCTTGCACACGTGTGCACAATTTGAAGAAATCTTCACTTCCGCGTTTCTTCAGAGGAAAAACACAGCTGAGAAGGTAGGAAAATAGCAGAGGCAGGCGGGTGGGCCTATCTGATCATTGGGGTGAACCGATTAGCTCCCAGCTGATCGTCAGAGCTATCAGTTCGCCCGAACCGGTCTGAACCAGTATAATCCCATCCAGTGGTGAAGGCCAATTTTTTTTACTGCCGATTCTGTGGGGGTGGCTTAGTGGGTGTGGCAGGGGAAGGATACTGCAAAATCCCCATTCCTGTCCCACTCCAGGGGAAGGATACTGCAAAATCCCCATTCCCTCCTCACTCCAGGGGAAGGATACTGCAAAATCTCCATTTCCACCCCACTCCAGGGGAAGGATGCTGCAAAATCCCCATTCCCTCCCCACTCCAGGGGAAGGATACTGCAAAATCCCCATTCCCACCCCACTCCAGGGGAAGGATACTGCAAAATCTCCATTCCCACCCCACTCCAGGGGAAGGATACTGCAAAATCCCCATTCCCTCCCCACTCCAGGGGAAGGATACTGCAAAATCCCCATTCCCACCCCACTCCAGGGGAAGGATACTGCAAAATCTCTATTCCCACCCCACTCCAGGAGAAGGATACTGCAAGATCCCCATTCCCACCCCACTCCTGGGGGAAGGATACTGCAAAATCTCCATTCCCACCCTACTCCAGGGGAAGGATACTGCAAGATCACCATTCCCACCCCACTCCTAGGGGAATGATACTGCAAAATCTCCATTCCCACCCCACTCTGGTGCCAGAGGTGGCATTTGCCGGTTCTCCGAACTCAAAATTTCCGCTACTGGTTCTCCAGAACCTGCTGGGTTTCACCCCTGATCCCACCCCTGGGTGATCCCTTTTGCGACTTTCGAACAAGTCAAGTCCATGTTCAAGCCAGATTCACTTAACAGCCATGTTACTAAGTTAACAACGGCAGTGATTTCTTTAACCAACGTGGCAAGAGAGGTGATAAAATGGAGTAAAGTTCATTTAACAACTGTCACACTTCGCGATGGAAATTGTGGTCGTAAGTCAAGGACTGTTTATCCTTTGGGGGCACCAAATCTTTCTTTCCTGCATAGATTCCAGTGTCTCATTTTGCTGCACAATATTGCTTTGTCATCTGGCTGGGTGATTTTGTTATAGCACACATTATCCACTCTCTCTTTAATCAGCTACCTTCGTTGGAGTTCCCAGATTTTTTTTTTTAATGTTCATTTTTATGGCATTTATTGCTAATGCTCGATTCTCCTGCTGCAAACATTAGGCCTTCTGTTCCCTCCTTGATAAATTCAATCTAAAAGCAGATTGTTATTCAATTGCTGTTCAATCATGATGGGATAATAATGCTCCAATCCTGTTGTTGTTGTTGTTATTGTTGTTATGTTTTAGTGCTTTACAATTGTGTTGGCCAGCTGGCCGGTGATTTCCTCCAGGCTCAAATGATTCCGACGTGGAAGGTGTTATGAAGAGAACCAGTTTTCTCAAGGAGCCTCTAAACTTTTTAAAAACCCACTGTCAGGCCTGGCAGCCATCTTTTTCGTTGGATCTTCACGCCTGCCACATTTACTGCTGTGGGAAACTGGGAGCAGGGATTGAACGGAGCAAGGGAGATATGTAGTCAAAATAACATTCCTTTCTCAGAGAGTCAAGGACATCGTGCCCTGTTCCTGGAATGGTGTGACAGGGAGGCATCTCCAGTTGGGACGGTGTTTTGATTGGACCATGTGATGGACTTGTAGATGCTGGGCAGAGACTTGGACTTTCCTTTGAGTGGGGACAACCTGGAAGCTTTCAGATTCGGGTTTTCCCAGATGTGCCGATATGACATCTCTAATAAAATGGAGCCTTGAGGAGCCTTGAGAAGCGTCAGAGTTTTCTTTTGTTGGGGGTGTCACTTGGGACCCTTATCCTGAAAACTTTCATGGTTGAGGCTAATGGTTGCTCATTCTCTTGGGTCTCGAAGTTCCTGGTTTGACAGACTTGAACACCGGGCCCCCTCTAACAAAATGAAATGCCTTAAAGGAGGGAGGGAATCAAGATCATGTGAAGTGTTAGTACCGCTTTATAATGACTTGGTAAGGCCACACTTGGAATACGGCATCCAATTTTTGGTTGTCAAAAAGAGGTTGAGACTCTGGAAAGAGTGCAGGGAAGAGCAACAGAGATGATTAAGGGACTGGAGGCTAAAACATACGAAGAATGGCTGCTGGAACTGGGTATGTTTAATAGAAGAAGGAAAGGGAGGAGGAGGAGGAGGAGGAGGAGGAGGAGAAAACAAGAACAAGAAGATGATGTCTATGGAGATTCTCAGATATCCAGGTCATGGCTGTCCCAGAGGTGCTTTTTCAAGAGGCAACTGGACTTTCCAACAACCAGAAAGTCCAATTGCCTCTTGAAAAAGCATATTTGGGACAAGGAGATGAAGGGGAAGGGGGGAGGAGGAGGAGGAGGAGGAGGAGGGGAAGGGGAAGGGGAAGGGGGGAGGAGGAGGAGAAGGAGAAGGAGAAGGGAAGGGGAGAGGAGAGGAGGAGGAGAAGGATGAGAAGGGAAGGGGGAGGAGGAGGAGGGGGGAGGAGGAGGAGGAGGAGAAGGAAAAGGGGAAGGAGAAGATGAAGGGGAAGGGAAAGGAGGAGGAGGAGAAGGGGAAGGGGAAGGGGAAGGGGGGAGTAGGAGGAGAAGGAGAAGGAGAAGGGGAAGGGGAAGGGGGGAGGAGGAGGAGGAGGAGAAGGAGAAGGAGAAGGAGAAGGGAAGGGGAGAGGAGGAGGAGGAGGAGAAGGGAAGGGGAGAGGAGGAGGAGGAGGAGAAGGGAAGGGAAGGGGGGAGGAGAAGGAGAAGGAGAAGGGGGAGGAGGAGGAGGAGGAGGAGAAGGAGAAGGAGAAGGAGAAGGAGAAAGAGAAAGAGAAGGGGAAGGGGGAAGGAGAAGGAGAAGGAGAAGGAGAAAGAGAAAGAAAGAGAAAGAGAAGGAGAAGGAGAAGGAGAAGAGGAAGAGGAAGGGGAAGGGGAAGGGGAAAGGAGAAGGAGAAGGAGAAGGAGAAGGAGAAGGAGAAGGAGAAGGAGAAGGAGAAGGAGAAAGAGAAGAAGAAGGGGAAGGGGGAAGGAGAAGGGGAAGGAGAAGGAGAAGGAGAAGGAGAAGGAGAAGGAGAAGGAGAAGGAGAAGGAGAAGGAGAAGGGAAGGGGAGAGGAGAAGGAGAAGGAGAAGGATGAGAAGGGAAGGGGAGGAGGAGGAGGAGGGGGAGGAGGAGGAGGAGGAGGAGGAGGAGGAGAAGGAAAAGGGGAAGGGAAAGGAG
The DNA here is from genome assembly GCA_038048745.1 of Coluber constrictor foxii. Lineage (NCBI taxonomy): Eukaryota > Metazoa > Chordata > Lepidosauria > Squamata > Colubridae > Coluber > Coluber constrictor. The sequence goes on from CM075958.1 coordinate 10,596,711, forward strand.
GAGGAGGAGAAGGGGAAGGGGAAGGGGGGAGGAGGAGGAGAAGGAGAAGGAGAAGGGAAGGGGAGAGGAGGAGGAGGAGGAGGAGAAAGAGAAGGGGAAGGGGGAAGGAGAAGGAGAAAGAGAAAGAGAAAGAGAAAGAGAAGAAGAAGGGGAAGGGGAAGGGGAAGGGGAAGGGGAAAGGAGAAGGAGAAGGAGAAAGAGAAAGAGAAGAAGAAGGGGAAGGGGGAAGGAGAAGGGGAAGGAGAAGGAGAAGGAGAAGGAGTGGTGGTGGTGGTGGTGGTGGAGAAAACAACAAATTAATTAGGAGGCTGAAAAAACATGATGAACAGTTGCGGGAACTGGGCATGTCTAGTTCAATGAAAAGAAGGAGAAAAGAAGAGCTCCAGGGTCTCTTCCAACTCTGTTATTCTGTTATTCTATTCTGTCATTCTGTTAAATTCAAAGGTGAGAAAAGAAGTCATATTCTACATTTAGGCGTTAGATTAGAAAAACCAAATGCACAGGTATAGAATAGATGGCACCTGGATCAATATTAATAAGTATGCCCAAATTTTAATAATGCCCAAATTTTATTCTTGAGCATGTTTCTGGATTCACTAAGAGTTTTGACTACCTGAAAAATACCGTGAATTTTCCTTAGCCTTCAAAGTAGAGAGTGGGGAGAAATGTAATCTTAAATTTAGCAGAAGCCTGCCTAATTCCCATAATGATCAGCTCAGGACATCAGGATTGCTCAATTCACTTCTTCCTTTGCACTTTGGCACTTTGCTTTAACCTCGTTGCGAGGAGCGGAAGAAATCTCAACCCAAAAATGCATTTATGCAGGAAAATAATGTCCTGAGAGCCATTCCATTAGACAACTTTATAGGGTTTGTAACAACAGAGACGATTAGGCAAAACTGCAGAGAAGCAAGAAACAAAAATCACTTGGAAGAAATGAGACCCAGAGTGCAATTCTTTTTTAATATATATATATATATAGCCTCAGATTTGGAAAGCAAAACTGAGATACAAGAGAGAGAGAGAAAGACAGAGCGAGACAGAACAGTAGAGAAAGAAAGAGTAGAGACAGAGTAGGAAAGAAAGTAGAACAGGGAAGAAAAGGGAAGGGAAGGGAAGGGAAGAAAAGAAAAGAAAAGAAAAGAAAAGAAAAGAAAAGAAAAGAAAAGAAAAGAAAAGAAAGGAAGGGAAGGGAAGGAAGGAAGGAAGGAAGGAAGGAAGGAGGGAGGGAGGGAGAGAGGGACAGGGAGGGAGGGAGGGAGGGAGGAGAAAAAAGAAGGAAGAAGAAAGGAAGAAAGAAAAAATGGAAGGAAGAAAGAAGGGAAGGAAGGAAAGAAGGTGAGAGAGAGAGAGAAAAGAAAGAAGGGAGGGAGGGAGAGAGAAAAGAAAGGAAGGAAGGAAGGAAGGAAGGAAGGAAGGAAGGAAGGAAGGAAGGAAGGAAGGAAGGAAGGAGAAAAAAGAAGGAAAAATAAAGAAAAAATATGGAAGGACAAGAAGGAAGGAAGGAGAGAGAGAAAGAGAAAAAGAAAGAAAGGAAGGAGGGAGGGAGGGAGAGGGGGAAAGAGGGAAAGAAAGAAAAAGAGAGAGGGAGAAGGAAGGAAGGAGAAAAAAGGAAAAAGAAAGGAAAGATGGAAGGATAAGAAGGAAGAGATAAAGAGAAAGAAAGGAAGGAAGGAAGGAAGGAAGGAAGAAAGAAAGGAGGGAGGGAGGCGGAAAGAAGGAAAGAAAGAAAGAGAAAAGAGGGGGAAGGAAGGAAGGAGAAAAAAGGAAAAAGAAAGGAAAGATGGAAGGATAAGAAGGAAGGAAAGAGATAAAGAGAAAGAAAGGAAGAGAAGGAAGGAAAGGAAAGGGAGGGAGGAAGGAAGGAAAGGAAGGAAGGAAAGAAAGAAAGAAAGAAAGAAAGAAAGAAAGAAAGAAAGAAAGAAAGAAAGAAAGAAAGAAAGAAAGAAAGAAAGAAAGAAAGAAAAGGAAGGCAGGCCAACCTGGTATATTTATGGCTTCTGTCCTCTAAAGAACTTGTTTGAATATTTGGGGAAAGAGGAGACTTCCAATGTTTTTACAGGCTGAAAGGCGAATGAAAGTCCCTTGTAGGGAATTTTGAGAAGCAGAGACCCAGCCACCCCTCCTGCCTCTTGGTCGGGACGGAGCCTCTGGGCAGCCGGAAAGGGGCCTCACCTGAGGAATTTGGAGGGGCAGCGAGAGAGGAAAGGGGCAACGGAGGAATGGGGCAGGCCTGGGCCATTGCAAATCAAAGTAGCCCTTGATTTATGACCACAATTGAGCCCCAGATCTCTTGAGGCTAAGCAAGACCGTTTGTTCAGTGAGCTTCGTCCCGTTTTACGACCTTCCTTGCAGGCCGCTGTTCAGTGAATCACTGCAGTCATTAAGTTAGCAACACCGTTGTTAAGTGAATCCGGCTTCCTCATCACTTGTCCGAAAGTCTCAAAGCAGATTCACATGACCTCGGGACACTGCAATGGTCATAAATACGAGTCAGGGGCCAAGCATCTGAATTTTGATCACGAGAGCCCGGGGAGGCGGACGGTCGTTGTATGAAACGCTGACTTTTTTCAATGCTGAAACTTCGAACGGTCATTAAACAAATCGTTTTATGTCGAGGACCATGGTCCTCGACTTAAAACGGTTTGTTTAATGACCGTTCAGGAAGGGTTACAAAAGGGGGGTAGAAACAGAGAAGAGGAATTTTAAAAAGGGGGAAGGTAGAAATTTGACTGGAGTATTCAGCTCTCGGCTGATCTGACGTTAGACGACTGCAGAACAAATTCTTCAACTTATACCAGCCACAATTTGGTAGCCCTGATATTAGATGAAATGGCAGGTTTTTATTTAATTGAATAAATTAATTGATTTTTTTTTCTTCCATTCAATTGTCTCCAATTCTGGGTAAATCTGCACAGATTCCTTCCAAGGGGTTTCAAAATTGGTTTGCCATTGCATCTTCCCTAGGGCTGAGAAGGCATGAACGGCCCAAAGCCACCCAGCCGGCTTTCATGCCTAAAATGGGACTAGAACTCACCGTATCCTGATAATTGGCCCAAAATCACCCAGCCGACTTTCACGCCTAAGATGGGACTAGAACTCACCGTCTCCTGGTGATTGGCCCAAAGTCTCCCAGCTGGCTTTCATGCTTAAGGCGGGACTAGAACTCACCGTCTCCTGGTGATTGGCCCAAAGTCACCCAGCCGGATTTCATGCCTAAGGCAGGACTAGAACTCACCGTCTCTTGGTGACTGGCCCAAAATCACCCAGGTGCCTTTCATGCGTAAGGCAGGACTAGAATTTACAGTCTCCTAGTGAGTGGCTAAACGTCAGTCAGCTGATTTTCATGGTTAAGGCGGGACTAAAACTCTCTTGTCTCCTGCTGATTGGCTCGCAGTCACCAAGCTGCTTTTCTTGCCTGAGCCTGGACTAGAACTCACTGTCTCCCAGTTTCTAGCCAGGTGCCTTCACCAGAACACCACAATGTCTCTCACTAGATTTATTCATACTATTAAAAGAAGGGGGGTCCTTGCCAATCAGCTGGGAGTTTTAGGCGTCAAAATCAACACACACAATTGTGTACGGCTGATCCCTGGTTGAGCTTATCCACAAGGATACACAGTAATCCATTTTCAAAGGATTACTGTCTATCCCAGATACTCGCAAATATGTCCATCTGCCAATAAGCCGATCCTCGGATTTTTAACCAAAATATCATGAAAAAAAAAGGGATTATCTGTGGATTACCCGTGGATAAGCCAACTGTGAAACATATTCGAGGATGGCTTAAATGCAGATGGCCTTATATGGAAGAATATACGGTCCATATTCCTATTTTCTGTTGTAACAACAACCCTGCGAGGCGAGTTAAGATAAAAGTGGAAGAAGGTGAATTCTAGTCCTACCCTAGGCATGAAAGCAGGCTGGCCAACTTTGGGTCAATCACCAGTAGACAGTGAGTTCTAGTTCTTATTTAGGTGTGAGAGTTGGCTGGGTGACTTTGGGCCAATCACCAGGAGATGGTGAGTTCTAGTTCTTGTCTAGGTGTGAGAGTTGGCTGGGTGACTTTGGGCCAGTCACCAGGAGACTGTGAGTTCTAGTCCTGCCTTAAGCATGAAAGCCGGCTGGGTGATTTTGGGCCAGTCACCAGGAGACTGTGAGTTCTAGTCCTGCCTTAAGCATGAAAGCCGGCTGGGTGACTTTGGGCCAATCACCAGGAGATGGTGAGTTCTAGTTCTTGTCTAGGTGTGAGAGTTGGCTGGGTGACTTTGGGCCAATCACCAGGAGACTGTGAGTTCTAGTCCTGCCTTAAGCATGAAAGCCGGCTGGGTGACTTTGGGCCAGTCACCAGGAGACTGTGAGTTCTAGTCCTGCCTTAAGCATGAAAGCCAGCTGGGTGACTTTGGGCCAATCACCAGGAGATGGTGAGTTCTAGTTCTTGTCTAGGTGTGAGAGTTGGCTGGGTGACTTTGGGCCAATCACCAGGAGACTGTGAGTTCTAGTCCTGCCTTAAGCATGAAAGCCGGCTGGGTGACTTTGGGCCAGTCACCAGGAGACTGTGAGTTCTAGTTCTTGTCTAGGTGTGAGAGTTGGCTGGGTGACTTTGGGCCAATCACCAGGAGATGGTGAGTTCTAGTTCTTGTCTAGGTGTGAGAGTTGGCTGGGTGACTTTGGGCCAATCACCAGGAGACTGTGAGTTTTAGTCCCGCCTTAGGGCATGAAAGCCGGCTGGGTGACTTTGGGCCAATCACCAGGAGACTGTGAGTTGTAGTCCCACTTTAGGCATGAAAGCCAGCTGGATGACTGTGGGCCAATCACCAGGAGACTGTGAGTTCTAGTCCCGCCTTAAGCATGAAAGCCGGCTGGGTGACTTTGGGCCAATCACCAGGAGACTGTGAGTTCTAGTCCCGCCTTAAGCATGAAAGCCGGCTGGGTGGCTTTAAGCCAATCACCAGGAGACTGTGAGTTCTAGTCCCGCCTTAGGGCATGAAAGTCACCTGCTGATTTTGGGCCAATCACCAGGAGACTGTGAGTTCCAGTCCCGCCTTAGGACATGAAAGCCGGCTGGGTGACTTTGGGCCAATCACCAGGAGACGGTGAGTTCTAGTCCCGCCTTAAGCATGAAAGCCAGCTGGGTGACTTTGGGCCAGTCCCTCTCTCTCAGCCCAACCTACCTCACAGGGTTGTTGTGGTGGGGAAAACAGGAGAAGAAATATGCCTGTGGAAATAGGAGTGAACATATGGGCATGATCACTGCCTCGAGTTATTTGGAGAAATTATAAAGGCTAGATACAAATCAGTTCATTTAATGAAAGCAGGATTCCCACAGCCCCGTTAACCTGGGTCAAATACAGCAACAACAGATGCAGTTATACAAGCTTAGTTAATGGGAACTCAGGACGGGGGTTAACCTATTGTGCGAATGCTTTTCGGCTTAGCTTATCTATGTTCTCTGCCAATGCAGTGCAGATGGTCCTTGACTTATGACCGTTCATTTCACACGTGGCGAGTCGGACGTGACGAACAGCACTGAAAAAAGTGACTTATCCCCCGGTCCTCGCAGTTACAACCATTGCGGCATGCATCCCAGTTTTGGTCATAAACCGAGGATTAACACAATCTCGGCGAGAACCGGCCACGGTGAAACCTTGATTGGCTACGGCATCCGGATTTGTTTCCCTTTAGGGCATTCCTGTCGATCACATAAGTCTCCCAAATTGTCCCTTGCTAGCGATACAGGTAGTCCTCCACTTACAATGGTTCGTTTAGTGACCATCCAAAGTTACGTCGCTGGAAAAAAAGGGACCGATGACTGTATTTCACGTTTGTGATCCTTGCAGCATCCCCATGGCTGCGTGTTCGAAATTCCGACGCTTGGCTCCTGACTCATCTTTACGACGGTCGCAGTGTCTTAGAATCGTGGGATCAAGTTTTGGCCACCTTCTGACGATCCGGCATCCGGATTCAGTTAACCGCCGGGGCAAGGACAGTCGTAAAAAGCGGGGGGGGGGAGGCAAAGCTCACTTAGCAACTGAAAAGTTTGGGTTCAGTCACTTCGACCCATAAGTCGAAGACAACAAGAAAAGCAGACCCGGTGGCCTAGAGGTGGAGCTCTTGCCTCACAATCAGGAGATTGTGAGTTCGATCCTAGGTAGAGGCAGCTGGAGGGTCACCTGCTCGGGCAAGGGGTTAGACTCCATGACCTCCAAGGTCCCTTCCAACTCTGTTGGAAGTTTCTTGACACATTCTGGGTGTGTCCAATCACCCTTGGGCAATAAAAAATTCTATTCTATTCTTATTCCATTGCATATTCTATTCTACTCTACTCTACTCTATTCTATTCCTTTCTTCATTCCACTAATCTATTCTATTCTATGTTATGTTATGCTATGTTATGTTATGTTATGCTATGTTATTCTATTCTATTCTATTCTATTCTATTCTATTCTATTCTATTCTATTCTATTCTATTCTATTCTATTCTATTCTATTCTATTCTATTCTATTCTATTAATTCTACTCTACTCTACTCTACTCTACTCTACTCTATTCTATTCTATTCTATTCTATTCTATTCTAACTTTCTTCATTCCAGTGTTCTATGCTATGCTATGCTATGCTATTTTTTAAAATTTGATTTATATGCCGCCCTTCTCCGCAGACCCAGGGCGGCTTACAATGCGTTAAGCAATATTCTATTCTATTCTTCATTCCAGTATTCTGTTCTGTTCTATTCTATTCTATTCTATTCTATTCTATTCTATTCTATTCTATTCTATTCTATTCTATTCTATTCTATTCTATTCTATTCTATTCTATTCCACTCCACTCCACTCCACTCCACTCCACTCCACTCCACTCCACTCCACTCCACTCCATTCCATTCCATTCCATGTTTTCTGTTCTGTTCTGTTCTATTCTATTCTATTCTATTCTATTCTATTCTATTCTATTCTATTCTATTCTATTCTATTCTATTCTATTCTACTCCACTCCACTCCACTCCACTCCACTCCACTCCACTCCACTCCACTCCACTCCACTCCATTCCATTCCATTCCATGTTTTCTATTCTATTCTATTCTATTCTATTCTATTCTATTCTATTCTATTCTATTCTATTCTATTCCATTCCATTCCATTCCATTCCATGTTTTCTATTCCATTCCATTCCATTCCATTTCATTCTATTTTCCCTTATTCTATTCCATTCCATTCCATTCATCTGTTAAACTTCTGTTAAACTACTTGCATTGTAACCACATGGGAAATTATGCAATTCCCACTGCATCCACAGGAGGCCGCCAAACTAAGTCACCTTGGCAATTGTGATTGTGCAATCAATCTTTTGATGTGCGGTCGTAGATGCTATTGTGACCTTTTTGCCTCCCCCCCCCACTTCAGTTTTCCAGCAATGACACAATTGACAACTCTTCCATCCATTACCTTGGTGGCGCAGCAGACTAAAGTGCTGTTAATTAGCACCAGCTGCCTGCAATTACTGCAAGTTCGAATCTCACCAGGCTCAAGGTTGACTCAGCCTTCCATCCTTCCGAGGTAGGTAAAATGAGGACCCGGATTGTGGGGGCAATAAGCTGACTTTGTATAAAAAAGCACACCACCGGGGTGGGGGGTGGGGGGTGGGTGAAAGCCCTACTAAGCAGGTATATACAAAAGTATGAAGGCTATTGCTTAATGCATTGTAAGCCGCCCTGAGTCTCTGGAGAAGGGCACAATATAAATCGAACCAATAAATTGAACCAATAAATAAATACCTGGCTTTGTGTTAAACGAGGCAACCATTAAACATAAAGAGCCTTGGTGGTGCAGGGGACTAAAGTGCTGTTAAAGTAGCACTTAGCTGCCAGCTGCCTGCAATTACTGTGAGTTCGAATCTCACCAGGCTCAAGGTTGACTCAGCCTTCCATCCTTCCGAGGTAGGTAAAATGAGGACCCGGATTGTGGGGGCAGTAAGCTGACTTTGTATAAAAAAAAGAACACTGCTTGGGGGGCCGAAAGCCCTACTAAGCAGGTATATACAAAACTATGAAGGCTATTGCTTAATGCATTGTAAGCCACCCTGAGTCTCTGGAGAAGGGCACAATAGAAATCGAACCAATAAATAAATAAACCAATATGCAAACAATATGATTTAATGTCTCTTTTTGTGCCTTTCGAATGGTGCCACTGACGTCGCTCGTATCAAGTCAATGACGGCAATTGACTCGTCCGTGGCAACCCAGATGGGACCGGTCCGAGTCTGACGCACTTCTGCTCCTTTGAAGTCCGCTGAGAAGACAAAGCTGGATTTCCTTGCAGGGTGCAGGCTCCCTTAGCGAGAAATTATTACTTTATGTATTTATTCCACCTTTTATCGTTTATCAGTGCCATATTTCTGTACAAGGTCTATGGAGGTTCTCAAGCATCCAGGTTACGGTGGTACCCAAATATGCTTTTTTTACAGGACTTTCTGGTTTGTACAGAATAACAAAGTTGGAAGGGACCTTGTAGATCATCTAGTCCAACCTCCACCCAAGCAGGAGACCCTACACCATTTCTGACAGATGGCAGTCCAGTCTCTTCTTGAAAGTCTCCAGTGATGAAGCTTCCACAACTTCTGAGGGCAACTTCTGTTCCATGGGTTGATTGTTCTCCCTGTCAGGAAATTCCTCCTTATTTCCAGGTTGAATCTCTCCTGGATCAGATTCCTTGTCTGGCCTTCGGGTGCTTTGGAAAAAGGCTGGACCCCCTCCTCTCTGTGGCAGCCCCTCAAATATTGGACCACTGCTGTCCTGCCTCCCCTGGTCCTTCTCTTCATTAGACTGGCCAGGCCCAGGTGCTGCAACTGTTCATCGTATGTTTTAGCCTCCAGTCCCCTCATCATCCTGGTTGCTCTTCTCTGCACTCTTTCTAGAGTCTCAATATCTTTTTTATAGTGCAGTGATGAAAACTGGATGCAGTACTCTAGGTGTGGTCGTACTAAGACTTTATAGAGGGGTATTAGTTGAATTGGAGCCTTAGCTTGTTATTGTGGGGAGAGTCCTAAAGGAAGACACCAGGTTCACCTCCCGGGAAAAGGAATCTCACCTGCAATGAGTAAATGTTGGATGAACAGTCCACCTTCTTACAAACATACATCTCACCTCTGGCTGAGAGGCCTGCCAATCAAAGCTCTGAAGGAGAGGAAATTGCCTTCCATGTCAGTCAAACAGCCGAGCAGAGGCTGGGGAGGAGGGATACACCTCATGCAAGCTGGGCCTGCCAAGAGCCTTGGATTGCAACTTCCATGCTCCCCAGCACTGACCAGCCTCAGCCCTACAGCCGGGGTCTGGCTAGGGAGATCATCCTGCTCATTGTTGCAATGAAGGGAAGGGAATAAAGAAGGGAGAAATGGATGAAGGAGAGGAGAGCGGAGGGGAGGGGAAGAGGGAGAGGGAGAGGGAGGAAGGGCGAAAGAAGGAAGGAAGGAAAAGGGATGAAAGAGAGGAAGAGGGGAGAGAGAGAAGAAAGAAAAAAAGAAGGAAAGAAAGAAAGAATGAAAGGATGAAGGAGAAGAGCAGGAAAAGGAGGAAGAGGGGGAGGGGACAGGAGAGAGGGAAGAGGGAAGAGGGAAGAAAGAAGGAAGGAAGGAAGGAAGGAAAAGGGATGAAAGAGAGGAAGAGGGGAGAGAAGAAAGAAAGAAAGAAAGAAAGAAAGAAAGAAAGAAAGGAAGGAAGGAAGGAAGGAAGGAAGGAAGGAAGGAAGGAAGGAAGGAAGGGATGAAGGAGAGGAAGAGGAGGAGAGAGGGAAGGGGGAAGAAAGAAGAAAGAAGAAAGAAAGAAAAGGATCAAAAAGAAGAGGAGGAGAGGGAGGGGAGAGAGGGAAGAAAGAAGGAAAGAAGGAAGGAAGGAAGGTAAATGGATGAAGGAGAAGAGCAAGAAAACAAGGGAGAGGGGGAGGGGACAGAGAGGAGAGAGAATAAATAATGAAGGAAAGGAAAGGAAAGGAAAGGAAAGGAAAGGAAAGGAAAGGAAAGGAAAGGAAAGGAAAGGAAAGGAAAGGAAAGGAAAGGAAAGGAAAGGAAAGGAAAGGAAGTCAATGGATGAAGAAGGGAAGGGAACAAATAGATGATGAAGGGAAGGGGGAAAAGTAAATAAACGAGAGGGTGGGAAGGAAGGGAAGGGAAGAGGCACTCTGCTGATGCTCAGATGCCCTGGTTGCTTTCCTAGGAGCCAAAAGAGCACCGGAGGAGCCCTGGCTTCTGCCCAAGGGGAGGGGAGGGGAGGCGAGGGACGGGGCCAGCCTCTCGGCGGGACAGGCGGCGGCCGGGGCGGAAGCGGAGGAAGCGGCCGCCGGAGAAGACAAAAAGGGTCAGGCGGCCTCGAAGCGGCGCTCGGCCGGCTCTGTTGCTGCGGCGGCTGCTGCTAAGAAACCCCGAGGGGGGAAAGTGGAGCAGAGGGCGGGGGAGGGGCTCCAAAGAGAGAGTGAACTAACTTTCTTTCTTTTTCTTTCTTTCTTTTCTTTCTCTCTTTCTTTTTTCTTTCTCTTCCTTTTTCTTTCTGTCTGCCTTTTTCTTTTTTTCTTTCTTTCTGTCTGTCTTTGTCTTTTTTTTCTTTTTGTCTTGTTCTTTCTTTCTATCTTGTTCTTTCTTTCATTCTTTCTTTCTTCCTTTTTCTTTCTTTCTGCTTGTCTTTTTCTTTCTGTCTGTTTGTCTTTGTCTTTTTTCTTTCTTTCCGTTTGTCTTGTTCTTTCTTTCTGTCTGTCTTTTTCTTTCTTTCTTTTTCTTTCTTCCTTTCTTTTTCTTTCTTTCCATCCCTTTCATTCTTTTTTCTTTTTCTGTCTTTTTCTTTCTTTCTTTCTGTCTGTCTTTTCTTTCTTTCTTTCTCTCCCTCCCTCCCCTTTTTCTTTCTTTCTCCTTTTGTTCCTTCCTTCCTTCCTTTCTCCTTTTTCTCTTTCCTTCCTTCCTACCTTCCCCTTTCCTTCTTTCCTTTCTTCCTTCCCCTTTTTACTTCCTTTCTCTTTCTTTCCTACTCTCTTCTTCCCATTCCTTTTCTCTCTCTTCCTCTTCCCTTCCTTTTCTCTCTCCCTTCCTTCCCCCTTTAATTCTTCTCTTCATTTCTTCGCCCCGTTCTCTCCTTTCTCCCCTTCCTTTTTTCCTTTGTCTTTCCCCTTCCCTTTCCCCTTCCCCTTTCCGCTTTCCCTTCCCTCCTTTTCCTTTCCTTTCCCCCTCCCTTTCTCCGAGACCCCTCCGCTTCCTCCCTTAGGAAACCAGAAACGACTTCAGTTATCACTATTACGATTTCTTTTCCTTTCTTTATTTTTAAAAAGCCGAAAAACGGGCGAAGGCCACTGGTCCTTCCCTCCCTCGGCCATCCCCGCTGGATGGGAACCATGGGACCTGGTCCTCCGCGTCCCAAACAGCTTACGCGACCCCCTTTCCCTAAAACCAGCTCGGCAGCTGTCTGGTGGGTGGGTGGGTGGGTGGGAGACGCGTGTACTGGATCGTGGAGGGGGGGCTAGACAGGGCGGGAGCCGTTCCTGGGGGCGACTTTCCCTTCTCCTTTCCCCCCTCCCCCGTTAAATCCCTCCCACTTCGGCAGCTCCCCATTGGTTGGTTCATAGGCAGCCTTCCCCAGAGGTTGGCCACCTCTGCCTGCCACTCAAGTCTTCTTCCCTCTGCCCCCCCCCCCCCCCGCTGAACTTCGCCTTGAGTTTGAATCGGGCTGTTGCGGGTGTCTCGTTCCGTAGGCGTGCGCGTGTGTGTGTGTGTTTGTGTGTGCGGGCACACACATACACAAGAGCGTTGCGAGAGCATCGGATTTCAACTTTGGACCGAAGCGACGAAGTGTGGCTTTCCATCCGAGAAGCGGCCAACCGCGGGAACCACGGAAAGAAAAGAAAGGAAAGAAGAAAGAGAAGGGAAGAAAGGAGAGAAGGGAGAAAAAGAAAGTAGAAAAGGGAAAGGAAGAAAAGAAGAGAACAAAAGAAAAGAACAAAAGAAAAAAAGGAAGGAAGGAAGGAAGGAAGGAAGGAAGGAAGGAAGGAAGGAAGGAAGGAAGGAAGGAAGGAAGGAAGGAAGGAAGGAAGGAAGGAGAAGGGAGAAACGCAAAGGATTCCTTGTTCCACTTCAGCCACTGGGGCAAAATCAAGAAAGGCTTCCGAAGGATCCTAGATCCTTTGCACGGATCTAGCGAAGGGTTCCGCCAGATCCGGAGCGTCTCTGGAGGAAAGAGGCCCGCGAGATCGGCTCGTCTGAATGCAGAAAAGCAGGTAAGGAAGGGTGGAAGGGAAGGAGAGCCAGCTGGGTGGCTTTTGGGGGGTGAATCTAAGCCGAACCCCATTTTTAACGGGGTGCTGACGATCCCCCCCCTTTCCTGGCTTCTACATGCTGGGTTGAACCAAGGAGACATTTCCAGCAAACAAGGCTGTTTAACTTTCCGATTTTAGCCAGACCAGGGTAGTCTCGGACTTACGACCACTCATTTCTGTCCTTAAGCAAGACAGCTGTTTGGTGAGTTTTGCCCCTGCCAATGATGCCACCGGTGTGTCTTTTCCTTCTGGCTTACTGGTCTTTAATAGATAGTCCTCGATTTATGACCCCCCAAAAAATAGGTCGCTAAGGGAAACAGTCGTTCAGTGAGATTTGAACCATGTTAGGACTTTGCTTGCCGCCTTTATTAGGTGAATCGCTGTCGTCGTTAAGTGAATCTGCCTTTCCCCATTGGCTTGGCTTGTCAGAAAGTCTCAAAAAGGGGATCGCGTGACTCCGGGACACTATGACCGTCGTAAATGTGAGTCGCTGGCTAAGTGTCTGAATTTTGATCATGTGGCCCTGGGGAGGCTGCAAAGGTCGTAAGTGTGAAAAATGGTCCTAAGTCACTTTTTTCAGGGCCGTTTCAAACGGTCACTAAACGAACTGTTGTAAGTCGAGGACTACCTGTAGTTACAAGGGCTAGAGCGTTCCCAGAGTGACAGGATTGTCACCTGCAATCTTCCCAGCTGACTTCCAATAAGCGAAGCCAACGTTGGAAGCCAAATTCACTTAACGACCCCCTGATTCGCTTAATAACTCCAGCGATTCACTTAACAACCATGGCAAAAAGGTGGCCAAAATGGGTGAAAACTGCTTGCTTAGCAACAGAAATTCAGGTTCCAGGCATGGTCGTAAGTCGAGGACTACCTGAATTGCATTTGGCTTCAGCTGTTCAGGAAGGGGGGGAAAAAAATCTTGGAACAAAATCAAGGACTTGTGAAATCAAGGGCTTTACGTCCACCATGGAGCCCAACGTTTCTGGTGTTAAGTGAGACCTTGGTTAAGTGAATTTCCCCCTGCTTTACAACCTACCTTGCCACCGTTGTTAAGCGAATCACTGCAATTGATAAGTTAGTCGCATGGTGGTTAAGCGAATCCGGCTTTCCCATGGAAGGTCGCAAAAGCGGATTGCCTGCCCCCCCCCCCCAGGATGCTGCGACCGTCGTAAATATGAGTCAGTGGCCAAGCGCCCGTAAATGGTCGTAAGTGTGAAAAACAGTCATAAGTCACTTTTTTTGAGTGATGTTGTAGTTTTAAATCTTTCTGACGGGAACCAGCTCGGTCGACATCTTCTTTGCGATGAATGTGTAAGGAAAAAAAACCGCCGAGTTTCTCCAACCGGGGAAACGGAGAGAAGGAAAATCAGCAAAACAATAAAACCGCAGCAGGATTCCAACTTGTTAAAACACGCATGACATTCTTGGAACGGAGGGTCACAGATCAAAAGTAGACGCCCGTTGGATATGAATTCTCTCGCAGCCTGGAAAGACGATGGGGCCGGTTCTAACAAACCACAATCCGTCAGAACAGAGCTGGGAAAGGACCTGGGTGGTCTTCTTGGAGACCCTATACAATTTGAGACAAGTGGCTTTTCAGTCGCTTCTTAAAGACCTCCAGTGATGGAGCAGCCACGACTTCTAGTGGCAAGCTGTTCCACTGTCCTCGTTGTTAGGAAAATTCTCCTTAATTCCAGGTTGCTTCTCTCCTTGTTTAGTTTCCATCTGTCGTTTCTTGTCTTCCTCTCTGGTGCTTTGGGAAAATAATATGCCCCCCCCTTCTTCTATGGGGCAATGCCTCATATACTGGAATACTGCTATCATGTCCCCCCTAATTCTTTTCTTTAGACTAGTGACACCCAAATCCTGCCACCGTTTTTAATACATCATTATCTCCATGCCTTTAATCATCTTAGTTTTTTTAAAAATTTGATTTATATGCCGCCCTTCTCCGGAGACTCAGGGCGGCTTACAATGTGTTAAGCAATAGCCTTCATACTTTTGTATATTTATACAAAGTCAGCTTATTGCCCCCACAAACTGGGTCCTCAATTTACCTACCATAGAAAGGATGGAAGGCTGAGTCAACCTTGAGCCTGGCGAGATTCGAACATGAGTAATTGCAGACAGCTGGATGTTCTTTCTTTCTTTCTTTCTTTCTTTCTTTCTTTCTTTCTTTCTTTCTTTCTTTCTTTCTTTCTTTCTTTCTTTCTTTCTTTCTTTCTTCTTCTTTTTTTAATTAGATTTATATGCCGCCCTTCTCTGGAGTCTCAGGGCGGCTTACAATGCGTTAAGCAATAGCCTTCATACTTTTATATATTTATACAAAGTCAGCTTATTGCCCCCACAAACTGGGTCCTCAATTTACCTACCTTGGAAAGGATGGAAGGCTGAGTCAACCTTGAGCCTGGTGAGATTCCAACTTACAGTATTGCAGGCAGCTGAATGTTCTTTCTTTCTTTCTTTCTTTCTTTCTTTCTTTCTTTCTTTCTTTCTTTCTTTCTTTCTTTCTTTCTTTCTTTCTTCTTCTTTTTTTAATTAGATTTATATGCTGCCCTTCTCCGGAGGCTCAGAGCGGCTTACAATGCGTTAAGCAATGGCCTTCATACTTTTATATATTTATACAAAGTCAGCTTATTGCCCCCACAAACTGGGTCCTCAATTTACCCACCTTAGAAAGGATGGAAGGTTGAGTCAGCCTTGAGCCTGGTGAGATTCGAACTGACAGTAATTGCAGGCAGCTGGTTTTAATCACGATGCATTAGTCTGCTGAGCCACCAGAAAAGCACCATTAGTTGCTCTTCTTTGCATTTTTTCCAAAGTCTCAACATCTTTTCTGTAACGTGGGGACCAAAACGGGAGGCAGTTTTTCCAGGTGAGGCCTTACTAAGACTTTACAAGGCGGTACCCAGACTTCCTATGATTTTGATTCTATGTTTATACAACCAAGGATCGGATTGGCTTTTCGGGCGGCCGTCGCACAGAGCTGGCTCATGATGAAGCGATCATCGCCCCTTGCCAAATATTTGCTGGCCAAACCGCCAGGTTGTGCCTCCGTTCACTCTTCCTTGCTTTCCGAAGGCGTGAGTCGGGCAGTTCCAAATCCATTATGGGTTGTCCTCGACTTACGGCCACAGTTTGTCATTAAGTGAGAAACATCGTGTTTCCGTGACTTGAGGCCTTCCTTGCGGGTTTGCCCCATGGAAGCTCAGAAAAGAGGTGGCCTGGGGAAGGTGCCACCGTGGCCATAGAAAGCCAGAGCACGATTGTGACAAGAAAGCAGTCTGTCAGGTTTCGAGGTTGTCTCAAATAAATTGCATTTCAAACAAAGTCTTTGATGAAAAAAACTCTTGTTTATTAAGCACGACATTTCTGGCTCCGACTCATCGTAGCCAACACTGACTTCCGGCCCAAAAACCCTCCCTTTCCTTCCCCCACTCCTCTGCGCTCATTGGCCATCTTCCAAGTCACTCTACCCCTAATCTACTGCTCCAGCTCAAAGGAATTTCCCCCCTCCCATCCCATCTCCTAGGAGATATTATCTCCAGGGAAAATAAGTAGGTGAAAAGCCAAACGTCTCTTTCCAGACGCCTCTGCTTCTCCTTCTTATGTCAGCACGAGCATAAATGCAGCTTGAAGTGCTGACTCAGTGTTTCTCAACCTTGGTAGCTTGAAGATGGGTGGACTTCAACTCCCAGAATCCCCCAGCCAGCTGGCTGGGGGATTCTGGGAGTTGAAGTCCAGCCATCTTCAAGCTACCAAGGTTGAGAAACACTGTTTAAAGTGAGGCGACTTGCAACCATTCATTTAATGACCGTTTGAAGCGGCCACTTACGACCGTTTTTCAGGCCAGCAACGGTTGAAGCTTCCCCGTGATCGAAATTTGGACGCACAGCAACCGACTCATATTTATTTATTTAACAACCGTGCCGCTTACTTAACAACTGCAGGGATTCACTTAACATCCGTAGGGTCACGTCTGATCAAAAATCAGACGCTTGGAAACTGGCATGGACTTATGACAGTAAGAGCATCCCGGCGGGGGGGGGGGGTGTCATGCGAACTTCCGATCCGCAAAGTTCACGAGGAAGCCAGATGCATTGAACGACCGTGTTACGAGCTTCACCAGGGTGGTGATTCGCTTAGCAACGGCGGCAAGAAAGGTCGTAAAGTGGGGCAAAATCCCCTTAAGAAATATCTCGCTCGGCAACGTACTTTTTTTTGGGCTCGATTGTGGTGATAAGTCGAAGACTATCTGCGTTCCAAGGATGGTTTTACTAGACTGGGCAGCGGAGAATTTTTGTGTTCCCCTCAGAGAGATGTTATTCAGCCGGTTCGGATCGATTCGGCCGAACCTGTAGCGGAAATCACCCGGCTCTATTTCATCTTATTTAGGCACGTTTTTGAGGCCGGGCGCCTGCGCGGAAGGCACGCACAAGCAATATGCCTACGTGGAGCATAACAATAACAGTAACAAAGTTGGAAGGGACCTTGGAGGTCATCTAGTCTAACCCCCTGGTCACGCAGGAAACCTATACTAGGGATTCGAACCGCCGAGCTGCTGATCTTTCTGATCGACACGGAAGGCCAAGCGCATGCGCAAAAGGCAGGCACGCTGGCGAACTGGACATGCACACGCATGGAAGCGAGCATTTACACACACGGCGAACCGGTAGTAAAATAATCTAAAACCCACCGCTGGTTTCCCCCACCCCCCTCCCCTGAGGATAATTTCCTAGTAGGTGGAATCCGGCTTCGGAGAAGTTGTGACCGGACACACACACACACACGAACCACAACTGGCAAAACCACCTGGCATCTCCACCCTGCAAATAAGGGTGGAGGAAAAAAAAAAGAATCAAAAGTTTACCCACACGGAGTCTTAGGGCGGTCATATAATCTTTGAGGCGTGCCATTCCACAGAGTCACAATTAAAAAGATGAAGAGTAATATAGAACAAACACAAGCGAATAATAATTAGAAGTTATGAAAATGCATCGAGGCAGAAGGATCGTCAGAAGGAAGGCCTGGACTTACGACCGTTCGGATAGCGACTCTTGGAAGTTGCAGGGGCTCTGAGGAAAAGGGACTCTGGACTGTTTTTCACACTTACGACCGTGGCAGCCTCCCAGACGTCACGGGATCAACATTCGGATGCTTGGCAACTGGCATGGATTTATGATGGTTGCGGCACCCTGGGGGAGTGTGGGGGTGGTGTTGGATGTCAGGTGATCCCATTTTGCGACCTTCTGGCCAGCGAAGTCTGTGGGAGAAACCAAATTCGCTTAACAGCTGCTTGACTAAGGGAAGGACGGCAGTGGTTCCTTCGATCGCGGTGGCCAGGAACGTCGTAAAATGAGTCCAAACTCAGGTTTAACAAAAGACTCCCATAGCCAGCGGAAATGTTGTGTTCAATTGGGGTCATAAGTCAAGGACTACCTATAGAACTTACTAAATAAATGCGAAAGAATCGTAATGGATGGGTAGATGGGTCGGTGGGTAGATGATAGATAGATAGATAGATAGATAGATAGATAGATAGATAGATAGATAGATAGATAGATAGATAGATAGAGATGATGGATGGATGGATGGATGGATGAATGAATGATTACTACTTTCTTTTCGGACCCCAGCCGAACAGTCAAACAGGCCAGTAATTCCTGCTTCGGACAGTGATTAGAACCTTACATAAGGAAGCCTTCTCCTTTGCTCTCCCAGAGGTAGACTGCTCCTGGTTCTGGAGGCTTACTTTAACGTCAAGAGGGAGAGCAAGCAATTCCTCTCTTCTCCGTGAAACGTAATAACAAAAAGAAGCAGAGCCCAACTGAATTAGATTTGCATTCTCTTTTGAGCAGCAGAAAAACCTAGCGCAGGCCTTCTTCCAGAAGTTTCAGACTACAATACCCATAAACCCCCAACTCGGCCCTTCTGGCTGGGACTGGTTGAAGGTTTTTTTTGTTTTTGTTTGTTTTAATTAGATTTATATGCTGCCCTTCTCTGGAGACTCAGGGCGGCTTACAATGCGTTAAGCAATAACCTTCATACTTTTTGTATATTTATACAAAGTCAGCTTATGGCCCCCACAAACTGGGTCGTCAATTTACCTACCTTGCAAAGGATGGAAGGCTGAGTCAACCTTGAGCCTGGTGAGATTCAAACTGACAGTAATTGCAGACAGCTGGATGTTAATTACAGTGCTTTAGTCTGCTGAGCTTCCAAGCTCCTTGAGGAGTTGAAGTTAAAGTAGAAGTTAAAAGTCAGAGGCCCTGGAAAACAGCACCAGATGTTCGCCCCGCCCTAGAGATCACGTCTGTTCTTAATTTATGAATTTAATTTATTGAATGTCATTTATCCAACTTCTGGATAAGAGTAACATCTTCCATAATGATGGATGGCTGAAAATCCTCCATTTTGGGACTTTCATTAAATATCCAATTTTGGGAGTGGGTGGGGGGGGGAGAGAACAAGCTAAGAGACTGTAGGAAAGAAGCTTGTGGGATAAGGGGTGGAGCCTGGTGAAATCAGGAGGCGGGGCCTGGCAAATGAACATTCCTTTATTCCTAGAGCCCTCCCACTCCAATGGACTCTTAGCCCCAGCTAGGGGAGCAAAGGGTCTGTGTGATGGGGGAGGAGCTTTGTAAAGACGGGGAGGAGCTAATGGCAAGCATGTTTGGCTACGGGCCCGCCCTCTTTGATCTGGCTCCTCCCCCGAGATTCGGACGCCATAAATTTAATAAAACAGATAAAAGAATGATACGCAATGTTTAATGGCCACCCACCTTCATGTTAATGCTTCTGTACGGGTGGATGTGTGTAGTTGTAAGCTGCCCAGAGTCACTCCAGGGAGTGACACAGGTGGCATGTAAATTTAATGAACAATTTGTTTAATAAATTTTGGAGAGCACAAACCAGTAGGAAAGTTAACCTTAGAATTTCAGATCAAGTTGTAAAGCTTCCCCAAACTTAAAACACTACCCTATAAATTGCTTTCGGACTCCTCCGAGTTCTCTTCTTCCTCCCCCAGGCTGGCCTGTAAATTATTAAGAGCCTTTTTTTTCTAAACCTCCATGAAAAATTCATTCCATCGGGGAGGCCGTGCTGCAGGGTTTACATTTCCCAGGGACTGGAGCCCTGGGGGTGAGGAGGGTTGTTTTGAAAAACTCGGAGGAAAGCGATCAATGTGCAAAACTCATGAGAGTGGAATTAGGGAAAGGGAGGTGGGGAGATGGATGGAAGGAAGAGAAGGTGTCCGCAGACTAAAAGAGTTTTGCAGGTCCTTGCTAAAGCTGTCCAATGCTAGAGAGAGAAAGAGAGGGGGGAGGAGAGGAGGGAAGAAAGGAGGGAGAGGGAGAAAGAAATTGTAGATAGGCAGAAGATAAAGGTAGGTAGGAAGATAGATAGATAGATAGATAGATAGATAGATAGATAGATAGATAGATAGATAGATAGATAGGATAGAAGGATGGATAGATATAATAGATGGATGGATGGAAAGAAAGATATGATAGATGGATAGATAGATATGACGGATGGATGGATGGATGATGGACGGATGGATGATAGGTAGATGATAGATAGATATAGATAGATAATAGATGATAGATGATAGATAGGTAATTGGGTGGGTGGGTAGGTAGATGGATAGATAGATAGATGGATAGATAGATATGACGGATGGATGGATGGATGGATGGACGGACGGATGGATGATAGGTAGATGATAGATATAGATAGATAATAGATGATAGATGATAGATAGGTAATTGGGTGGGTGGGTAGGTAGATGAATAGATAGATAGATAGATAGATAGATAGATAGATAGATAGATAGATAGATAGATAGATAGGATAGAAGGACGGATAGATATAATAGATGGATGGATGGACAGAAAGATATGATAGATGGATAGATAGATATGATGGATGGATGGATGGATGGATGGATGGACGGATGGATGGATGATAGGTAGATGATAGATTAGATATAGATAGATAATAGATGATAGATGATAGATAGGTAATTGAGTGGGTGGGTAGGTAGATGGATAGATAGTTAGATGGATAGATAGGTAGATGGATAGATAGATGCGATGGATAGATAGATGGATAGATAGATAGATAGATAGATAGATAGATAGATAGATAGATAGATAGATAGATAGATAGATAGATAGATAGATAGATAGATAGATAGATAGATAGATAGGCAGGCAGGCAGGCAGGCAGACAGGCAGGCAGACAGACAGACAGACAGACAGACAGATAGATCAATAGATATGTAGATAGATAGATATGTAGATATGGTAGATAGATATGATGGATGGATCGTTAGATCGATCGATCGATATAATAGGATAGATAGATATGATAGAAGGATGGATAGATATGATATATGGATGGATGGATGGACGGACGGGAAGACGGATGGATGGATGATAGGTAGATGATAGATAAATAGATATAGATAGATGATAGATGATAGATAGGTAGGTGGTGGGTAGGTAGGTAGATGGATAGATAGATAAATAGAGATAGAGATAGATAGTCAGCCTCTCAAAGTTGCATTTCATTCAGGGCTGACATAGTAAAGGGGGGATTAAATTACTGTGGGATTAGTAAGAGAGACTGCCGTAGAATGATTTAGATAATGACCAATAAGGATAAGGAAGCAAGCCAGGAAAGGGAGGGAATTTGGAGCAGAGGTCATTTCCTGACTGCAGATGAGTGCGTGAAGACGTTGTTCTAACAAATAAAAGTTTTTTTTCTTTATTGTCAAAATGTGAGAGGCATTTTATTTCTTTAGACAACTTGTACTCGGAGATGATAGATAGATAGATAGATAGATAGATAGATAGATAGATAGATAGATAGATAGATAGATAGATAGATAGATAGATAGATAGATAGATAGATAGATAGATAGATAGATCCCCTTTCCTTTCCTTTCCTTTCCTTTCCTTCCTTTCCTTTCCTTTCCTTTCCTTTCCTTTCCTTTCCTTTCCTTTCCTTTCCTTTCCTTTCCTTTCCTTTCCTTCCCTTCCCTTCCCTTCCCTTCCCTTCCCTTCCCTTCCCTTCCCTCCTTTCCTTTCCTTTCCTTTCCTTTCCTTTCCTTTCCTTTCCTTTCCTTTCCTTCCCTTCCCTTCCCTTCCCTTCCCTTCCCTTCCCTTCCCTTCCCTTCCCTTCCTTTCCTTTCCTTTCCTTTCCTTTCCTTTCCTTTCCTTTCCTTTCCTCCTTCCCTTCCCTTCCCTTCCCTTCCCTTCCCTTCCCTTCCCTTCCCTCCTTTCCTTTCCTTTCCTTTCCTTTCCTTTCCTTTCCTTTCCTTTCCTTTCCTTTCCTTTCCTTTCCTTTCCTTTCCTTTCCTCCTTCCCTTCCCTTCCCTTCCCTTCCCTTCCCTTCCCTTCCCTTCCCTCCTTTCCTTTCCTTTCCTTTCCTTTCCTTTCCTTTCCTTTCCTTTCCTTTCCTTTCCTTTCCTTTCCTTTCCTTTCCTTTCCTTTCCTCCTTCCCTTCCCTTCCCTTTTCTTTCTTCCAATAACTAAGGCGTTGCCCCAAGGGGGCTCAACCGATTCTCCCAATCACCTGAAGGCTGGACAAGAACTAATGGATGGAAACTAAACAAGGAGAGAAGCAACCTAGAATTAAGGAGAAACTTCCTGACAGTGAGGACAATTAAGCACCAGAAGCTGTGGCTGCTCCATCACTGGAGGTTTTTAAGAAGAGACTGGACATCCGCTGGTCTGAAATGGCATAGGATCTCCTGGTTGAGCAGGGGGTTGGACTAGAAGACCTCTGAGGTCCCCTCCAACTCTGTTATTCTGAGCCGTGTCGATGCTTTGGCAAGAAGCAAGCTAGATACCCAACTGAATTCTGAATCCAGCCAAATTGTAGCCTGACCAAGACCGCTATAATTATCGGGTGGTTCAGATCCGAGCAGAATCCGAGTGCTGGGAATTGGGTTTGTTTGCTTGTTTTTAAGCATGTAATTATCAGACGGATTCCATGCTGAGTCAAACTGATTGCCGGTTTGAGGAACCCTCTGCTGGGTGAGCTCATCAGATCGTGGTTTTTATTTCACGGAACGCAGGCTGACCGCAAGGCGCATCCCTCTGGAATTAAAAACATAGGTTGGCTTCTCCTGGCAAGGCGATCTCTAAGCCCTGGGGGCCCTGTGGTCAGAAAGTAGTATTGCAGGCTAATTCTGGCCACTGTCAGCCATTCGATCCTGACTGGTCAAGGTGGACTCAGCCTTCCGTCCTTCCCAGGTCAATAAAATGAGAACCCAGATTGTTGGAGGCAACAGGCTGACTCTGTAAACCGCTTAGAGAGGGCTATAAAGCACTGTGAAGCGGTATATAAGTCTAAGTGCTATTGCTATCTATCTATCTATCTATCTATCTATCTATCTATCTATCTATCTATCTATCTAATCAATCAATCTATCCAATCTATCTGTCTGTCTGTCTGTCTGTCTGTCTGTCTATCTAATTTGTCTATCTATCTAATCTATCTATCTATCTATCCAATCAATCAATCTAATCTATCTATCTATCTATATCTGTATCTATATCTATATCTATATCTATCTGTCTGTCTGTCTGTCTGTCTATCTAATCTATCTGTCTTATCAATCAATCTATCCAATCAATCTAATCTAATCTATCTATCTATATCTATATCTATATCTATATCTATATCTATATCTATATCTATATCTATATCTATATCTATATCTATATCTATATCTATATCTATATCTATATCCATATCCATATCTGTCTGTCTGTCTATCTATCTAATCTGTCTATCTATCTAATCAATCAATCTATCCAATCAATCAATCTAATCTATCTATCTATATCTATCAAACTATATCTATCTATCTATCTATATCTATATCTATCTATCTATCTATCTATCTATCTATCTATCTATCTATCTATCTAATCTGTCTATCTATCTAATCAATCAATCTGAGCCTGTGTAGCGTAGGGGGCTAATGCCTCCTACTAAAGGCAGCAATTAACATCCAGCTGCCTGTAATTTCTCTGAGTTCAATCCTAGCCAGGCTCAAGGTCGACTCAGCCTTCCATCCTTTCTAAGGTAGGTAAAATGAGGACCCAGTTTGTGGGGGCAATAAGCTGACTTTGTATAAATATACAAAAAGTATGAAGGCTATTGCTTAACGCATTGTAAGCCGCCCTGAGTCGCTGGAGAAGGGCGGCATATAAATCAATTTTTTTAAAAAAAATCTAATCTATCTATCTATCTATCTATCTATCTATCTATCTATCTATCTATCTATCTATCTATCTATCTATCTAATCTATTTTATCTATCTATCTATATAATCTCTATCTATCTATCTTATCTATCTTTCTCATCTATCTATCTTATCTATCTATCTATCTATCTATCTATCCCCAAAATAAGACCTATCCTGAAAATAAACCCTAGCATGGTTTAATGCATGCACCTAATATAAACCCTACTCCCCCCAAAATAAGCCCTATCTAAGCGCCTGCACAGCCAGCTGCCTGCCCATTCCATTTGGTTCCTCACAGTGCCA
>CM075958.1:10625564-10933064 GCA_038048745.1 Coluber constrictor foxii
GCCATTTTTCATTGTCTAATCTTACATTTTTGTTTCAGTTCGTTTGATTTGCAGCTTCCTAGGAGACCGTGTGTGTGTGTGTGTGTGTGGAAATAAGCAAGTGTTCTTTGCAACGTCCCCATTTTGGGACAAAATGACACCTCATTTAAGCAGCTCCCAAAACGGGATCTTTCCCTAATTTAGAAACGTACGTTTATTTCGAGCCCTGATACTCAACCTTGACAATGTTTAAGATGCAGGGACTTCAGTTCCCAGAATTCTCCAGCAAGCACACACTGCATATAAATATTTATTTACTTTATTTATTTATTTATTACTTTGATTTATATGTTGCCCTTCTCCAGAGACTCAGGGCGACTTAGAATGCCTTAAGCAATAGCCTTCATAGTTTTTGTATATACCTGCTTAGTAGGGCTTTCATCCCCATGTAAGCGATGTTCTTTTTTATACAAAGTCAGCTTATTGCCCCCACAATCCGGGTCCTCATTTTACCTACCTCGGAAGGATGGAAGGCTGAGTCAACCTTGAGCCTGGTGAGATTCGAACTTGCAGTAATTGCAGGCAGCTGGCAACTAAGTGCTACTTTAACAGTGCTTAGTCCACTGCGCCACCAGGCTCCTTATGTGTGGCAGCTGCCAAAAAAGCCAATTAGGATCCTGGGTTGTATGAACAGAGGCATAGAATCAAAATCACGGGAAGTCTTACTACCGCTTTGTAAAGCCTTAGTAAGGCCACACCTGGAATAATTGCATCCAGTTTTGATCCTTACGTTACAAAAACAGATGTTGAGACTTTCAGACTGCCACCTTCATCCTTTGTGCCTGTCCTCCAAGCCCCATCATCCTCTGCCTCTTGCCACCAATCCCCAAGATCCTCTGCCCCTGCCCCCAACACCATCATCCTCGGCCCCTTGTCCCGCAACCCCCATCATCCTCTGCCCTCTGCCCCAAGCCCTATCATCCTTGTCCCTCTCCCTGAACCCTCATCAGCTCCCTCTTTCCCAACTCCCATCATCCTCATCCCCAACAAAGATGGGATCGAAGCCTCTTAAACATGCCAAGGTTGAAAGACACTTGATTTGGAGAATTCAAATCCACTTCGAGCATCACACGACTTTAAGCCACTCACAGAACCTGGAAGGAAAAAAAAATGGAGTCCAGGTAATCCTTGACGTACGACCCCACTGGAGCCCAAAATTTATGTTGCTAAGCGAGACAGTTTATTGAGTGAGTTTTGTCCCATTTTACGACCTTTCCTTGCCGTGAGGGTGAAGCGAATCGCGGCGCTGGTCACTTCTGTTCTGCTCTGTTCTACGCTGCTAAGCGAGACATCTTTTGTATGAGCTTTTTGCCCCGTTTAACAGAATCACAGAATTGGGAGGGATCCTGGAGGTCATCTAGTCCAACCCCTTGCTCAAGTAGAAAATCTTATACAATTTCAGACAAATGACTATCCAATCTCTTCTTGAAAGCCGCCTGGGTTGGAGCAGCCACAACTTCTGGAGGCAAGCCTGCTCCATTTTACCACTATTCTTGCCGCCGTCATTAAGCGCATCGCTGCCGTTGTTCAGTTAGGAACATGGTTGTTAAGCGAATCTGGTTGTCCCCCATCGACTTTGCTTGTCAGAAGGTCGCAAAAGGGGATCACGTGACTGGAACCGTCGTTAAGTATGAATCCAGTTGCCAAGTGTCTGAATTTTGATCTGGGGATACTTCCGTGGTCCTAAGTCTGAGAAATGGTCTTAAGTCACCCTATCAGTGATGTCGTTTGAACGGTCACTAAATGAATGATTGTATGTTAAGGACTACCTGTATATGTAGTCCTGGACGTTAGGACTGTAATGGAGGCTGGCCATTATGGTTGTATATTGGGATGGTCCTAAAACAGGTCAAGTCAAGTTGGGTAAAATGTTCCTCAGGTGATATCCCAGCCTGCTTGCATGGATGATGATGATGATGATGATGATGATGCAATAATAAGAGTATGTGTGATGTTGATGATGATGATGATGATGACAGATGCTTTCTTCTCCCATCTCTCAGGGAAGATGGATCCCTTCAGCACTAAGAATATGGCTCTCCAAGCTCAGAAGAAGCTGCTGAGCAAGATGGCCTCCAAGAACATGGCCAGCATCTTCATCGATGACATCAGCAGCGAGATCCTGGATGAGCTCTACCGGGTCACCAAGGAATTCACTCACAACCGCAAAGAAGCCCAGAAGGTCATCAAGAACCTGATCAAGATCGTGGTGAAGTTGGGCGTCCTCTACCGCAACAAGCAGTTCGGCGTCGAAGAGCTGGTCTTGATGGACCGCTTCCGTAAGAAGCTCCATACCTTGGCCATGACGGCGGTCAGCTTCTACCAGGTAGACTTCACCTTTGACCGCCGGGTCATGTCCAACATGCTCAATGAATGCCGCGACCTGCTCCACCAAGCTGTCAACACACACCTCACCGGCAAGTCCCATTCTCGGATCAACCACGTCTTCAACCATTTTGCGGACTTTGAGTTCCTCTCCGCGCTCTACGGTTCTTCGGAGCCCTACCAGACCCACCTCCAACGGATCTGCGAAGGGCTGAACCAAATGTTGGATGAAGGCAACATCTGAACACCGAAACCTGTCTCTTCAAGACTCAGCTGTGGACTCCTTGGCTTTCTTTGGTTTCAACCATCTCCGGATCTGCTTTTGACGTAATGGAGTAGTATTTTAAGAATGAGATTGTGGGTTGTTGTTATTGCTGTTGTTTTTAGTCATGGATGGTTTCACCTTGGGTTTTTCCACTGTCCTCTCTTAATTTTCTCCAAGGAACTAAAGGGGGTTTATAAAGGGTTTTAGTGGAAGACAACTAGGGCCAACTCTGATGGAGACCACAGGTGAAGGCCATCTCCAGATTTTCTTCTGAACAGAACAGAATGACAGAGTTGGAAGGGACCTTGGAGGTCTTCTAGTCCAACCCCCTGCTCAGGCAGGAAATCCTATACCAAAGCAGACAAACAATTGTCCAAGTTCTTCTTAAAAACCTCCAGTGTTGTAGCATTCACCACTTCTGGAGGCAAGAAGTTCCACCGATTGATTGTCCTCATTGTTAGGAAGTTTCTCCTTAGTTCCAGATTGCTTCTCTCCTTGATGAGTTTCCACCCGTTGCTTCTTGTCCTGCCTTCAGGGGCTTTGGAGAATAGCTTGACTCCCTCTTCTTTGTGGAAGCCCCTCAAATATTGGAAGGCTACTATCAGGTCACCCCAAGTCCTTCTTTTCATTAAATTAGACAACCCCAATTTCAGCAACCGTTCTTTATATGTTGTCCCCCCCTAATCATCTTCGTTGCTCTTCGCTGCACTTCTGCATCTGGTCTTCTTCTAGGACAGAAGATGCATCTGTGGGAGCAACTAAACCAAAGATTTAATTTGGTTGGGCTGGAATAACTCTGGAAGTCGTTCACCAATCTTTTCAAGGAGCTCCTTTGGCCAAGTGGGACCTTGATGGTGTTCCTTCCCAACGTGGCTGGCATTCAGAGGCACATAAACGCAACTCTTAAAGATCAGTGGCGTTTCTGCAAATGTCCACTTCCGACCGGCCATTCATTTAGCTTGGCAGTCAGCTAAGGAGCTCCTGTGGAAAAGCTTTCCAGTTGGAAGTTCTAATCTAACCTGAGAGAAAAGCTGCACTGAAGCACTCACAATTGTTGGTTGCCCAGCCTTCACTGTCAAATCTCAAAGGATTTTTTTTGTTCTTGTAACAATCATCTACATTCTATCTCACTGTAATTTGATCCTGTGCCCTGCCCAGTGTTTTCCAAACTTGACAATTTTAAAAGGGGTGGACTTCCACTCCCAGAATTCCCTAGTCAGCATCCTTTAAGATGGGTGGACTTCCACTCCCAGAATTCCCCAGCCAGCCAAGCTTTAAAGTGAGTGGACTTCAACTCCCAGAATTCCGCACCTAGCATGCTTTAAGATGGGTGGACTTTAACTCCCAGAATCCCCCAGCAAGCATGCTTTAAGATGGGTGGGCTTTCACTCCCAGAATCTCCCAGCCAGCCAAGCTTTAAAGTGAGTGGATCTCAACTCCCAAAATTCCCTAGCCAGCATGCTTTAAGATGGGTGAGCTTCAACTCCCAGAATCCCCCAACTGGCCTGCTTTAAGATGGGGGGACTTCCACTCCCAGGATTCTCTAGTCAACATCCTTTATGATGGGTGGGCTTCAACTCCCAGAATCCCCCAGCTGGCATGCTTTAAGATGGCTGGACTTCCACTCCCAGAATCCCCCAGCCAGCATGCTTTAAGATGGGTGGCCCTCAACTCCCAGAATCCCCCAGCTGGCATGCTTTAAGATGGCTGGACTTCCACTCCCAGAATTCCCCAGCCAGCATCCTTTAAGATGGGGGGCCCTCAACTCCCAGAATCCCCCAGCTGGCATGCTTTAAGATGGCTGGACTTCTACTCGCAGAATCCCCCAGCCAGCCAAGCTTTAAAGTGAATGGACTTCCACTCCCAGAATTCCCCAGCCAGCCAAGCTTTAAAATGAGTGGACTTCCACTCCCAGAATCCCCCAGCCAGCCAAGCTTTAAAGTGAGTGGATCTCAACTCCCAAAATACCCTAGCCAGCATGCTTTAAGATGGGGGGACTTCCACTCCCAGGATTCCCT
Organism: Coluber constrictor foxii; assembly: GCA_038048745.1. Classification (NCBI taxonomy): domain Eukaryota; kingdom Metazoa; phylum Chordata; class Lepidosauria; order Squamata; family Colubridae; genus Coluber; species Coluber constrictor. The sequence continues at coordinate 10,630,212 of CM075958.1, forward strand.
AGTCAACATCCTTTATGATGAGTGGGTTTCAACTCCCAGAATCCCCCAGCTGGCATGCTTTAAGATGGCTGGACTTCCACTCCCAGAATCCCCCAGCTAGCATGCTTTAAGATGGGTGGACTTCAACTCCCAGAATTCCCCAGCCAGCCAGGCTTTAAAGTGAGTGGACTTCAACTCCCAGAATTCCACACCTAGCATGCTTTAAGATGGGTGGACTTTAACTCCCAGAATCCCCCAGGCAGCCTGCTTTAAGACAGGTGGGCTTCCATTCCCAGAATCTCCCAGCCAGCCAAGCTTTAAAGTGAGTGGACTCCAACTCTCAAAATTCCCTAGCCAGCCTGCTTGGAGTCCAAGTTACCGAATCTCAGAAAAAGACATTGCTTCTCAACATCACAAAAAGTGTTGTTTGTGAAAAAAAAAAACCCGCTTTGGATTTCCGCCCGTTGGGAGAGTGCCAACGGCCATTCTCGACAAACCTCCACATTCCAGTGTGAAATTGGAGCCCAACGGGAAGTTTGCGACGTAGAAAATACGATCGTGTGACCATCTTAATGGTGACCTAGGAGACCTCCTGAGTGTTCAGATTTCACACCACAGCTTTGCCTTCCAAAGTTTGTTTTGGAGACAACAGCAAAACATTTGTGGTGGTGTAATTTTCTTTTCTTTTTTTTTCCCCCCTAACAAAGCATGGCGAGGGAGTGAAAATCCAGAGAGATAGGCGGTCCTTGATTTACGACCGCAATGGAACCCGACACTTCTACAACACACAGTTGTGAAGTGAGTTTTGCCCCATCTTATGACCTTCCTTTTCACCGTGGTTAAGCGAAGGGCTGCCGTTCTTAAGTGAGTCACGTGGTTGTTAAGTGAATCTGACTTCCCTGTTGACTTGGCTCGTCAGAAGGTTTCCAAAGGGGATTGATTTCGTGACCCCCGGGACACTGCGACCGTCATAAATATGAATCAGTTGCCAAGCGCCTAAATTTGGAACACCCTGACACGGCCAGAAGTGTGAAAACCGATCAGAAGTCCCTTTTTTTTCTGTGTCAAACGGTCATTAAGCGAATGGTTTAATGTAACATCGAACAGTCATTAAACAAATGATTGTAAGTTGGAGACTGTGCTTCATTTCTGATCCCCTTAGTGGATGACTTGTAAAAAGAGGCAGAAATGTTCATTTTAAAACAGGGAACGTAATAAAACAGATTATGTACCGCCTTTAAAGGAAATATTTTGATTTCCTTTCAGAGGAAAACTTTTAATAAACTGTTTCCAGTGGCAGGATTCAGCCGGTTCGGGGCAGTTCAGTTGAATCAGTTGTTAAATTGCTGGCTCTCCTCGCCTTGCCCATTCCTGGAGTCCCCAAATGCCCTGTTTTGGCTCCCAGGGGGGGTGCATGAGGCCGAGTGCTGCCTGTCACACACCCCTGGCCACGCCTACCATGGCCACGCCCACCCAGCTGGTCATTAGGACAGAGAACCGATTGTTAAATTATTTGAATCCCACCACTGACTGTTTCCCAACTTTTCCAGCTTTGTGGATCAGTGGGGGAGGGAGAGGGAATGGTTATGTGTGAGTGTGTGAATGTGTGAGCGCTAGTGTGCAATTCGATTCGTATGAGCGGCAGGCATACCCAGCCGCCCCTCACACAATTGGGGCTCCATGCTTGCACCCTCTTGCCCGCTGCTTCCACGGCCCAGTTCAGAACAGGCCAAGGCCCACTACTGGGCAGCAGCCTGGGGACCCCTGTGTCAAGTTTCGAGGTCGTCTCAAATAAATTGCATTTCAAACAAAGTCTTTGATGAAAAATTCTCATTTATTAAGCACGACATTCTGGCTCCGACTCCATCGTAGCCAACACTGACTTCCTGACCCAAAACCCTCCCTTTCCTTTCCCCACTCCTCTGCTCTCATTGGCCATCTTCCAAGTCACTCTACCCCTAACCTACTGCTCCAGCTCAAAGGAATTTCCCCCCTCCCATTCCCATCTCCTAGGGGATATTATCTCCAGGGAAAATAAGTAGGTGAAAAGTCAAACGTCTCTTTCCAGACGCCTCCGCTTCTCCTTCTTATGTCAGCACTAGAGTAAATGCAGCTTGAAGTGCTGAGATCCTGCTTTAATGCATACATTTCAGTCTACAGAGATTCTCCTTCGTCCAGATCGTGGTTGTCTCAAAGGTGCTTTTTTTTTTCAAGAGGCAACTGGACCTTTTGAAGACGCTTCACTTCTCATCTAAGAAGCTTCTTCAGCTCTGACTGGATGGTGGGGAACGGGAGGATTTATATTCCTTGCAGACGGCTGGTCATTTGCATCCTTCTGTTGAGGCCACTTGGAAGTTTGTCTGTGTCCTTGGGGGTCACCTGAGCGGTGCAAATGGGTGCGGAGAAAGAACTGTGTTGTAGATGGGAGATAGAGGATGTGGTATCCCTCCCCCTCTGTTGAGGGAGGGATCTTCAATTTGGACATAGATGGCCTCTTGGACCCCTCTTTCAAACGAGCGGTCCCCTCTGTCCAAAATGTGGACTTTTCTGTCTTCAAAAGAGTGGCCTTTGTCTTTCAAGTGCAGATTGATCTCGTCCTGATGGGTTTGTTCTCCTATGTTATGCCATACGTTTGTGAAGTGGCTGTTTTGTTTCTCCACATGCACAGATGTGTCCTTTCAGCAGTTCCAAGAAGGCTCCCCACCCATTCGCACCACTCAGCTGGTGCTGAGGACTCGGATTAAACCTTCTGGTGGCCTCAAAAGCTCTCTCAAAGAATGCAAATGACTAGCTGTCTGCAAGGAGAAGAAATCCTTCCGTTCCCCACCAACCAGTCGGAGCTGAAGAAGCTCCTTGGATGAGAAGCAAAACGTCTTCAAAGAGAAACCAGAAAGTCCAATTGCATCTTTGGCTCATGCATTTAAGTCCTTTATTTATCGCTAATAAACTTTTGCAGACTGGGGAGGCTACAGAAATGGGTTGCGGGGAGAGGGGGGGGGTCTCCAACGTGGAATTCTTGGGCTGTGGATTAATCTGCGTTTATTGTCCAGTAAGCCATGGTTAAGCGGAGTGCAATTAATTCACTTGTCCAAGCGACTTCCACTTCGGGTTTAAAAAAACCGATGGTTTATTTGGTTGATGTTTGGAAATGCAAGCGTTTTGAGCCCGCTTGTTAGCTCTTCATGGTTAAATAAAGTGCTTTTTTTTCTCTCTCTCTAAACAGACGGGGAGATCTTGGCAAAAGTCTCCCAAAGTTTTTGTCCCAATTTGGTAACTGAAAATCCTGAAAAAAGCGCCACAAAAAAAATGTATTTATCCGTCCGGGATGACTCCAGTTCCTTGAAAGGCTGGCAGGGAAGGGCAGGGTGGATGAATGTTTTATTTTTTATCCTTTGAAGAAATTAGTGTGAAGGGCAGATGGGCTGGTTTCCGTGTGGTTGTTTAAACAGTTGCAACCCTGCCCCTCTGGGTTATTAAGCTTATTTGTTGAAGTGCAAACTGAATGCCCAGAGAAAGAATGCCAAGTCTTGTAACGTTCTCCACCCACACGCTGGAAGAGACGAGGAGGAGGAGGAAGAAGAAAGGAATGTGAGTCAGCCCTAAGGACTTAATCCCTGTAGTAGATCCTTCTAATCTGGAACGGGCTCTTGCAGATGGCAAACCGGATTCTGCGTTTGCTCGGAGCGCGAAGAGAAAATCGGGAGGAATCTGGGAGCGTCTTTTTTGGAACCGGCAAATTTTATTCAGTCTAGATCGGGGGTCACCAACCTTTCGGACCTCAGGGACCACTAAATTCATAATTTTAAATCCCGCGGACCACTAGTATGAATTTTTAAAAAGATAAATAGCATTTAGTGCAATATAAAAAATGCAAATAATTTTTCTGCGGACCAACAAAATTTTCTCGTGGACCACCAGTGGTCCACGAAGTTGGTGATTGCTGGTCTAGATAGAAGCACCAAATCAGAGGCATATTTAGCGATTGAGGTGGTCCTTGATTTACAGCCACTAATTTCTGTCCTTAACCAAGTCAGTTGTTAAGCGGGTTTTGCCCCTGCGTACGATGCCACTACTGTGTTTTTTCCTCTGGTTTACTGGGTGTTACAGGTAGCCCTCAACTTATGACCATAATGGAGCCCAAACTTTCTGTTGTTAAGTGAGACAGTTGTTGAGTGAGTTTTGCCCCGTTTTAGGACCTGGCGAATCGTGGCACTTGTTAAATTAGTAACCAGAGGATGTGAAGTGAATTCGGCTTCCCCCGTTATCTTCGCTTGTCACAAAAGGGGATTACGTGACCCCTCCCCCGCCCAGGACACTGCAACCGACATAAATACGAGTCAGTGGCCAAGTGTCTGAATTTTGATTACGTGACCACAGGAATGCCGCAATGGTCATTAAGTGTGAAATACAATCATAAGCAGAGGTGGGGTTCATATACAGTAGCAAACAGTTTGCCCAGATCTGGAGATGTGAGCGTGTGCCTGCGTGTGGCGTCACAAAACACGGCAATTCGCCGTCCACGCATGCGTGCGATGTCAAACAACATGACAATTCGCTCACGCGTGCCATCCGCGCACACGTGCGGCATCAAAAACACAGCAATATAGGATGGGATTGCCCCCAGGCCACCACTACCAGTTTTCCCGAACCGGCTGAATACCGTCTCTGGTCATAAGGCACTTTTTTCAGTGACGTAACTTCAAACAGTCACTAAATGAATGATTCTATGAGTCAAGGACTATTTGCTGAGCAGCCACACCTCAATGTTGTATGGCATGCAAGGATTCCATTTGCCAGATACGGGGGCAGGGGGAAAAAAAACCTCTTCATATTTCTTTTCCTCCTCTGGAATGCAAGAAAAAAAGAAAAAGGAGTCTGTTCAGAGATGCCGAAGGGAGCTTCGGGTTGGGTCCAGAGTAGATGCTAAGCCAACGAAGCCAATTATGTTCAATCAATCAATCAGAATAGAACTATATCTATCATCTATCTATATCTATATCATATCTATATCTATATCTATATCTATATCTATATCTATATCTATATCTATATCTATATCTATATCTATATCTATCTATCTATCTATCTATCTATCTATCTATCTATCTATCTATCTATCTATCTATCTATCTATCTATCTATCTATCATCTATCTATCTGTAGGTCTTTGGTTATTCGGGTCTTCTCCCGCGTAAAATTGGAAGTATCTTGGCGATGTTTCGACAAAGTCCCATTCGTCATCTTCAGGCTGGTGTTTTCGGCTTCGTGCTTCCAGGAGCAATTCTACGCGGGAGAAGACCCGAATAATCAAAGACCTACATACAAACACCCGCGAAACCTCAGAAAACAAATATATATACATACATATATATATGTATGTATGTATGTATGTATGTATGTATGTATGTATGTATATTCTATATATCTGTCTATCATCTATCATCTATCATCTGCCTGTCTCTCTCTCTCTCTCTTCTATATATCTGTCTATCTATCATCTATCTATTATCTATCATCTGCCTGTCTATCATCTATCTATCATCTGCCTGCCTGTCCTTCCATCTATCATCTATTCTATCTATCTATCATCTATCTATCATCTATCTATCTATCATCTATCTATCTATCTACCTATCTATCTCTATCATCTATCTATCTATATCTCTCTCTATTCTATTTATCTGTCTACTATCATCTATCATCTATCATCTGCCTGCGTCCGTCCATCCATCATCTATCTATCTATCTATCTATCTATCTATCTATCTATCTATCTATCTATCTATCTATCTATCTATCTATCTATCTATCTATCTATCTTCTATCTACCATCTATCTATCTATCTATCTATCTATCTATCTATCTATCTATCTATCTATCTATCTATCTATCTATCTATTTATCTATCTATCTATCTATCATCTATATCTATCCATCCACCCATCCACCCACCCATCCATCCATCCATCTACCACAGCTGTTCCATTGTAATTGTTTTCAATATGCGGAAGTTTCTCCTTAAGTCCAGGTGGCTTCTCTCCTTGATTAGTTTCCATCCCTTGTTCCTTGTCCTGCCTCCTGGTGCTTTGGAGAATAGCTTGACCCCCTCCTCTTTGGGGCAGCCCTTCAAATACTGGAATATCGCTCCCATGTCCCCTCCCAGTCCTAGAATGGCCAAACCCAAATCCTGCAACCGTCTTTAACCCTCTCTTCTCTGCAGCTGAGGTTTGTGCATCCAATCACCCAATCTCTTTGCAGGCCCAAACCCATTAACAGCAACCAGGAAAGCCCACAGGATCTGGGTTTAAGAAAAGCAATACATCAAAATTGCAAACCTGAATGGTACTGGTTATTCTTTTTTTTTTTAATCTCCATGTATATAATTGCATCTTTTCTTGGCTGGTGCAATCATCCTGTGCAGACACCTCTGGCAGAAAACCACATCAGCGGGTTTAATTTTGGTTCGTTTGCTTCAGTTTTTTCCATCGTCCTAGATCTGGCTTAACCGTGAAGGTGACAAGGCTCTTTCCTGAGCTGTACAGGTAGTCCATTCGTTTAGTGATCTTTCCAAGTTACAACGGCACGGGAAAAAGTGATTTACCACCACTTTTCAGACTAAGGGTGAAATGCTCCCGGTTCGGACCGGATCACCTGATCCAGTAGCGATGGCGATGGGTGGTTCGGAGAACCGGTAGCAAAAATCCCTGCGCCCCCCCACCATGCCCAACTGAGCCGCACAATCTTCAGAGGCTTTTTTTTAAAAAAAACTTTTATAGCATTTTTTCTACAACCTCTTCCAACGAAAAAATGCCTTTAAAAGTTAAAAAAAAAGCCTCTGATGATCGGGCGGCTCAGCTGGGATCGTCAGAGGCTTTTCAAAGCATTTTTTTTCTGCAACCTCTTGACCGAGGAGGAGGTAAAAATAAATGCTTTGAAAAGTCTCTGACGATTCCAGCTGATCAGCAGAGAGGCTTTTCAAAGCATTTTTAAAAAAGCCTCTCTGACGATCCCAGCTGAGTTGCCTGATCGTCAGAGGCTTTTCAAAGCATTAGAAAAAATGCTTTGAAAAGTTTAAAAATAAAGCCAAAGCTCCCTTGAGAAATGTCTCGCTTAGTAACATAAATGTTGGGCTCACTTACGGTCATAAACTGAGGACCCGTAGCAACAACGCACACTACTACCACAAGGCCTGCCAGCTCTAGTAGGGTGTAGATCACCGGTGTCCAACCTTTGTGGACTTCAACTCCCAGAATTCCCTAGCCGGCATAGAATTCTGGGAGTTGAAGTCCGCAAGTCTTAAAGTGGCCAAGCTGGACATTCCTGATGTAACACAGTGTGACAGCAGCAACATGGGTGTTTCTCTTAAAGATTGGGTAAATGGTTTTTTTTTTTATTTTTAAGCCCCAGCTGGGAATCTAGTAGATCACCCAGGGATCCCTGTCTATCTTGAGCTGTCCTGTTTTGAGCAAAACAAAGGCATGTAAAGTAAAGTCAAAACACTGAATGGGCACTCAGCCAAAAAACACAGCTAGCGTAGGCCGTCTTGGCACATGCTGTCCATTCGGAGAACGGCTTTCTGGACAGGCGATCTTTCGTCGGCAAACAAGCATTCCTGCAAGCCCACATCGGAACACAATCGTGACATTAAAGCGGTGGAAACAGAAAACCCTCCAGTGGGTAGCTGTGGGCATTCGGACGTGCAGTGGATTTGATAGTGGTCAGATGCAGGCTGGGAGCTGAACGGGGCCTGAACAGCTTCTGGTTGGGGACTGGGTTCATAAATTGTGCCTAGCCACGCGATGTAATGTAGTTTACTGCATTAAACCATAATTAGCTGTGTTTCTACTTTGCACTGAAATGACGTCTAAAGAAGAAGAAGAGTTCTTGGATAATTCTTAGGCTAAGCCATACTAGTTTCTTGCAAAAAGTATAATTAGTTGTGTTTTTTTCTGTTTCACCTTAAGCCAACATTTGGAGAAGACACAAAGTGGCTTAGCGTGATGGATAATTGTTGGGCTAAGCCATACTGGTTTCCTGCATAAACTATAATTAGCCGTGTTTTTGTTTCACATTAAACCATCATCTAGAGAAAACACAAAGTGGCTTAGCGTGATGGATAATTGTTGGGCTAAGCCATACCGGTTTACTGCATTAAACCGTAATTAGCTGTGTTTCTACTCTGCACTAAACTGACATCTAAAGAAGACACTATGTGGCTTAGCCACATTGGATAATTCTTAGGCTAAGCCATACTAGTTTATTGCATAAACTATAATTAGCTGTGTTTCTATTTCACACTAAACCAATATCTGGAGAAGACACAACATGGCTTAGTGTAATGGATATTTTTTGGACTAAGCCAGGGGTCGGCAATCTTAAACACTTAAAGAGCCATTTGGGCCCGTTTCCCACAGAAAAGAAAACACCGGGAGCCACAAAACCCTTCCCGGGCCTGACTATTTCCTGAGTGGCCACAAAACTAGCATATATAGTTGAATCATTTAATTTAATTCTGTTTTCCTTTGGAAACTTTTCTTTTCTTGGATTTATCCATGCTTGGCCTACCGGGGGTTGAAAAGCTCAATAAATAGCATGCCGCCGGGTGTCGCACATTGGCGGCTGTGACGCATATTTTGAGCGATAGGGAGCCGCAGCAGAGGAGTGAAAGAGCCACATGCAGTTCCAAAGCTACAAGTTGCTGGGCCCTGGACTAAGCCATACTAGTTTACTGCATGAACTATAATTAGCTGTGTTCGTTTCACATTAAGCCAACATGTGGAGAAGACACAAAATGGTTTAGGGTGATGGCTGTTATGCTAAGGTGTGCTAGTTTACTGCACAAACTACAATTAACTATGTTTGTTTTGCATTAAACCGACATCTGAAGACGATGAAACGTGGCTTAGCGTTATGAATAATTGTAGCTGGCAGAGAGAGAGAGAGAAAGAGAGAGAGAGAGAGATTAAGTGATCTCCAAGATAATGTGAAAAGTGATTTTTCTATCTTCCAGAATTGCTTGATAACCAGGCAATTCTGATTCACACATTGTGCTAAGCTATGGTTTAGTTCGAGTTTACTGGATCAAGCCAAAATTAGCTAAATTCACACAATGTGCTTAGCACTGAATCAGTTTATAAAACGAGGCCTACTGTGGTTTGAGCTAAAGCCCAGGCAAACCACAGTTTGGCTTAGCACAAGTCAACTTTCCATCTGTTGAGGCCATGCTAGCTGAGAAGTCCTGGGAATTCCTCTTCCAACACCTCCAACAAAGGGAACAGACTCGGGAACGCTGGCGTCTTACAATTTGCTAACTCTGTCTCTGTGTCTGGGATTTGCAAATTAGATGCCATGCAAAGGAGGTTAGGCAAAGAGAGGCGTCTAATTACTTCCAAGGAGCCTCCATATTCAAGAGCATTGGGCCTTAACAATGATTAGAATTGCCTTTCTCAACTTTGTCAGTGTGAAGCGGGCTGGACTTCAACTCCCAGAATCCCCTAGGCAGCATCTAATGACCTCTAACGACCCTCCCTATTCAAGAGCATATGGCCTTAACAAATGATTAGAATAGCATTTCCCAAATGTGGCAACTTGAAGCTGGGTGGACTTCAACTCCCAGAATTCCCCAGCCAGCGTTTAACCTCCTTGGGAGGAGCTTCCATATTCAAGAGCAGTCTGCCTTGAAATAAACAGGGCAGTGTTTCCCAATCTTGGAAACGTCAGCTTCAGGAATGGAGCTTCCCCATCATTTTTATAACATATGATGGTCATAAAACAGGCTGGTTACGTGTTGGACGGGATTTTATGAACCTTTTTGCACTGGTCAGTAAATGAATCAGTGTGGTTGCTAAGTGAATCTGCAACCTGGTTGGACCTGGGAGTTTTTGGATCATGCTTTTAGGAACACTAGCAAGTGGATTGCTCTGAAGCTTGGCAACAGGAAGATGGGTGAACTTCAACTCCCAGAATTCCCCAACCAGCATTTAATGACCTCTATGGAGCCTCCATATGCAAGAGCATTCTGCCTTGAAATAACTAGGGCAGTGTTTCCCAACCTTGGCAATTTCCCAGAATGGAGCCTGCCCATCATGGTTGTAACATGTGATGGTCATAAAATAAGCTGGCCATGTATTAGATTAGATTTGATGACTTTTTTTTTTACACCGGTCATTAAATGAATTATCATGGTTGTTAAATTAATTCGGAACCCAGTTGGACTCCCAAGGTCTGTGGATCATGCTTTCAGGACCATCATGGTTATAGCACATGAAATAGACTGGTTGTGTGTTGTACCGGATTTTATGACCTTTTTTGTACTGGTCGTTAAATGAATCAGCGTGGTTGTTAAGTGAATCTGCAGCCTGGTTGGACCCTCAAGGGTCTGTAGATCATGTTTTTAGGCCTAGGGGAGTAGATTAGTAGTGGGTTTCAATTTAGTTTGCTACCAGTTCGCTCAAGTGCACAGAAACATCCAGGTGGGTGGATGGAGCCTTCCGTCGCTGCCGCTACCAGTTCGCCCGAACTGGAGCGAATCTGTAGCAACCCACCACTGGAGTAGATAGCTCACAAGCTTGGCAAGCGGAAGACAGGTGGGACTTCCGTTTAAACACGGAAATCCTGAGACCAGCTGTGGGAAATCCAGCTTTTTGTCCCTAGCTGCCCGGAGGGAGGCCTTTGTGGGAAGGAGCAGATGGCAGCCCAGCTGGTGTCACAACGCTTGTGATGAACCACAACCACACTGCAGGTGAAGGACTCTGCCAAGCCAAAGGCGGAAACCCGGACAGAGAGACACTCGGCTGTAGAGCCGTCCGACTTGTTTGTCAACCTCTGGAGAGGTTTATTATTCACGCTGAGGTCCGGGAAACCGAGCCAGGGTGGCTGGCGTCATCGAAAACACACAGGGCAGGAAATGTTTTGCTACGATGTTGACAGGTGTGTGTGTGTGTTGAAATATTTCCCCATTGTGCGGTCTTGCTATTCAAGAGTTTCGTAAGAGGAAAAGGAATACCGGAGTAGGAGTCAGGTCTTCATGCAGGAGATTCTTTCAAACGAATATACGGATGGCCCTCGACGTACGACCACAATTCTTGCTAAGCGAGGCAGCCGGGAAGTGAGATTTGCCCTCTTTTACAACCTTTCTTGCCACAGTCGTTAAATGAATCACCAGGCAGAGTTAAGCTAGGGACACTGCTGAAATAGATTGCTTAGATTAAGAAAGCAACACAATTAATTTAGTTTCCACTCAGAAACCGTTTCTGGACTTTGTGTTTGGGGTGGGAAAAAAAACGAAACTTGGATTTTGAGCTCTGCTGATTAGGTAGGTTTGTGGTCACAGAAATGGCTAGTGTAAATTATTATATAAAAGTAAAAAGTTGAGGTAATATTATTATTATTACTTTATTCTACTGCACCAAAAAATTAGAAGTCAATGCTTTTTCTTATTCCCCGCTCCTTTCCTGCTATTTTCATTTTTCTTTTTGTATTTTATATGTTGATAAACTAATATAAATTTGCAACAAAAGAAAGTTGCACGAGAGAGGACAGATTAAATTTACAGGCTGGATTTGTGCGTCACACCTCTCCGGGTTCGACCAAATGAACTGAATATATGTTGCATCAGACAGCTGTGAAATGGGTCATTAAGTGAAGCTGAGGTAGAGATCGTCTCTGAATGAGAAGGCTGAATCAGAAGATGGGGGATTTCAAATTGGGGCTTCCATTCCCAGAATTCCCCAGCCAGCATGCTTTAAGATGGGTGGACTTCCACTCCCAGAATTCCCCAGCCGGCATGCTTCAAGATGGGTGGACTTCCACTCCCAGAATTCCCCAGCCGGCATGCAAGATGGGTGGACTTCCACTCCCAGAATTCCCCAGCCGACATGCTTCAAGATGGGTGGACTTCCACTCCCAGAATTCCCCAGCCGACATGCTTCAAGATGGGTGGACTTCCACTCCCAGAATTCCTCAGCCGGCATGCTTCAAGATGGGTGGACTTCCACTCCCAGAATTCCCCAGCCAGCATGCTTCAAGATGGGTGGACTTCCACTCCCAGAATTCCCCAGCCGACATGCTTCAAGATGGGTGGACTTCCACTCTCAGAATTCCCCAGCCAGCATGCTTCAAGATGGGTGGACTTCCACTCTCAGAATTCCCCAACCGGCATGCTTCAAGATGGGTGGACTTCCACTCCCAGAATTCCCCAGCCGGCAAGCTTCAGGATGCGTGGACTTCCACTCCCAGAATTCCCCAGCCGGCATGCTTCAAGATGGGTAGACTTCCACTCCCAGAATTCCCTCATGCCAACTCTACTATGGAGAAATGAATCTTTTCTTTTTTCTTCCCAGCCATTCTCTTTCCCAAGTCAGCTTTTTATAGGGAGGACTAAATATTGCCAAAAACCTGGGTTTAGCTATTCTCACAACATTGGATGGAGTCAGTTTAATCTGTGGGGCACGATTTAAGTTGATTTGAGGCTAAATTTAAAGGGGGGGGATTAGCAACCGTGGGCGTTTGAATTGGTGTGTCAAAATGCCAAGATGGCAGCTACAATTAAGAGGATCGAACGCCATCCGCCAACTTTCACTCATCGCCGCATGGAACGAGGATGCTCCTGTTAAGTCACCCCATTAAGTGTGGGCCGCTGAAACTTCATGCGCCATCTTGAATCCGTAACCTGGGCAACGTTTTAGAGTTCAATGTAATGTGTGATTACAGGTTGGGCGATTTGCGGGACCGGGTTGAATAAACTTTGGATCTGTTAATCCAGGGTGCGCATATGGGGGGGGGGGAGGGGGCTGCGTGCGCATGTGCGGGGGGCGGGATGCACACGTTGCATTTTGGGGGGTTTGCACGCTTGTGTGCAAACTTTGGGCACTCGGTCTGGAAAAGGTTAGCCATCACTGCCCTACACCATTTCTGACAGATGGCAGTCCAGTCTCTTCTTGAAAGCCTCTAGGGATGACGCTCCCACAACTTCCATTTCTGTTCCATGGGTTGATTATTCTCACGGTCAGGAAAATTTCTCCTTATGTCCAGGTTGAATCTCCCTCAAGAAATGTCTCGCTTAGCGACAGAAATTCTGGGCTCGAATGTGGTCAGAACTTGAGGACCCGCTGTATTTTCTCCTCTTTGGTAAGAGAAGTGAGGTGGGAAAGGCAGGTGGAAACTCGCCGGAGTTGAGGATATAAATCTGTTTTTATTCATACGATTGCTCCATTTCCACGGGAGGGGCAGGGGGTGGATTTTTAGGAGGGGTAACCATTTGACCAGTATATGGGGAAGAGGTGGGAAGAGGGGAGAAAGAAACTTTTTGGAGGGGATTACACACACACGCAAAATACACACACCCCAATTCCTGCTAAGGGATGGACTTTCTGTAAGATTTTGGGCTAAAATCCTGCTCCAAGTGGAGACGGCCAGATCCTATGCAATCAGTTTTTGCAGCATCGGATCTGAGATGCAGTAATCCTGTCCCCAATTCGCTTCTCACGTGTCCCAGGACAAGGAAGAATGTCGTGGAAGGGAGCTCTCGAGTCCAAGGGTCATACGCGTGGCTTGTGTTTCTTCCCCAAATATGTTCTTCTTAAAATGGCGCGCTCAGGTGGAGCTTGGGATCCGTGAAAAGAAGAGTCCCCACCAAGAGCGACCCGAGGTCCCACCGTATGTCTTCGCCAAGGCCAAGATGGACGGGGCTCACAGTTCGTCGTGGGATTTTTCGGCCACGATCATCAGCTTGGAGAGTTCGGAGTGGAATTTGCCCTCCCGGTGCGACACTGGAAAGAGGAAGAGGATGGCACGAAGATTAGAAACAGAATAGAAATAGAATAGAAATGGGATAGGGATAGAAAAATTAGAATTAGAATTAGAGAATGAGAATGAGAATTAAAGAATGAGAATTAGAGAATTAGAGAATGAGAAATAGAGAATTAGAGAATTAGAATTAGAGAATGAGAATTAAAGAATTTGAATTAGAGAATAAGAACTAGAGTATTAGAATTAAAGAATTAGAACTAAAGAATTAGAATTAGAGAATTAGAATTAGAGAATGAGAATTAGAGAATTAGAATTAGAGAATGAGAATTAAAGAATTTGAATTAGAGAATAAGAACTAGAGTATTAGAATTAAATAATTAGAATTAAATGATTAGAATTAGAGAATTAGAATTAGAATTAAACAATTAGAATTAAAGAATTAGAATTACAGAATTAAAATTAGAGAATTAGAGTTAGAGAATTAGAATTAGAGAATTAGAAAGAGAATTAGAAATAGAGAATTAGAATTACAGAATTAAAATTAGAGAATTAGAGTTAGAGAATTAGAATTAGAGAATTAGAAAGAGAATTAGAAATAGAGAATTAGAAGTACAGAATTAAAATTAGACAATTAGAATTAGAGAATTAGAATTACAGAATTAAAATTAGAGAATTAGAATTAGAATTAGAGAATTAATTAGAATTAGAAATAGATTAGAAGTAGAATAAACAGAGTTGGAAGGGACCTTGGAGGTCTTCTACTCCAGAGTTGGTTGAAAGATGGGTGGCTATCTAGATGTTACAAACAAACAAACAAACAAATAAACAAACTCACCTGCCCGTTCTGTGACCAAGAATTCCTCCTCTTTTAATGGGACATCATTCTGTCCCCCGACGCTAGCCGAGGACTGAAAGAAACGAACCCATCAGTCAAGCAGGAGCACCCAAAGGGCTCGACCCCACCCCTACTATTTGAATGGCCGGTCACTGAGACAAGAGGGAAGTGGGCCCAGGGTGTTGGCAATGTTAAAAAAAAGTCAAGATGGCTGCCCAGAGGAGAAATCCAGCAGGTTCTGACAGGTTCCGGAGAACCGGTAGCGGAAATTTTGAGTAGTTCGGAGAACCAGCAAATACCACCTTTGGCTGGCCCCAGAGTGGGGTGGGAATGGAGGTTTTGCAATATCCTTCCCCCAGGAGTGGGGAGGGAATGGGTATTTTGCAGTATCCTTCCCCTGGAGTGGGGTGGGAATGGGGATTTTGCATCATCCTTCCCCTGCCATGCCTACCAACCCACGCCCACAGAACCGGTAGTAAAAAAAAATGGATTTCACCACTGCTTAACGCATTGTAAGCCGCCCTGAGTCTCCGGAGAAGGGCGGCATATAAATCAAATTAAAAAAAAAACTGTGGCAGCCCCCAACTCCACCGAGGAGATAACTAGTGCACCCAAGGAAATCTTGTATAGTTAAGGTTTCACAACTTTCACCAGTTGATGTATGTGGTCTTCGATACCCAGAATTCCCCAGCTAATATGGGTGGACTACAACTCCCAGATTTTCCTCAGCCAGCATGGATGAATCATCAGGACGGACATCAACTCCCAGAATTCCCCAGGTAGCATGGGTAGACTTCAATCCCCAGAATCCCCAGCCAGCATGAATCATCAGAATGGACTTCAACCCACAGAATTCCCCAGCCAACATTTTTGGACTTCAACCCCCACAATTCTCCAGGCAGCAAGCTGGCTGATGGATTCTGGGAATTGAAGTCCATGTATCTTCAAGTTGTCCAGGTTGAAAATCCCTGCTCTAGAGGCTGTGAGGTATGGGGGAGAGGGAGCCAAGCAGATGTGGTTGAGAACAGCAGCGCACTTGAGGGGTGGGGTGTCAATGAAAGAAAGACAACATGATCCACACTTAAGAGTTCCCATTGGGAAGCTTTAAAAGGAGACCTCTACTATAACGAGACCAGGGGGAAGGCCAGGGTTGAACCAAGAGTAGACTAAGCTTTATAACCAGGAGTAGGGCGATGAATGCAGTTGAGAGACGCCATTTTTCCTCATTATTTATTCTTTCAAACCAGAGAGTTTATTTATCATAGATCTGGAGGTCTTCTACTCCAGCGCCCTACTCATGCAGGAAACTCTATCTCATTCAAAACAAATGATTGACCACTGTTCCACTAATTGTTCTCACTGTCAGGAAATTTCTCCTTCGTTCTAAGTTGCTTCTCTCCTTGACTAGTTTCCACCCATTGCTTCTTGTCCTGCCTTCAGGTGCTTTGGAGAATAGCTTGACTCTCTCTTCTTTGGGGCAGCCCCTGAGATATTGGAAGACTGCTATCATGTCCCCCTTAGTTCTTCTTTTCATTAAACTAGACCAGGGGTGTCAAATTCACGTCGTCACATTGTTGTCACGTGACGTATCGGGACTTTTCCCCCCTTTGATAAACTGGGCGTGGGCGTGGCCAGCATGTGATGCATCTGGCCCATGGGCCAGGAGTTTGACAACCCTGAATTAGACCTATCCAATTCCAGCAACTGTTCTTCATACGTTTTAGTCTCCAGCCCCATCATCTTTGTTGCTCTTCTCCATTAGTTCTGTCTTATCACTGTTAGTTCTTTCTGGGTCTTCTAGCAGAAGCCTCGGAGCCTTTCCCCTATATCCGTTTTTTATATGTTCTATTTACTATTGACCTTTCGAAGGCCCTCACCGTAAGATCAGTTTTGTCCTCAAATTGCATATATTATATATGCAGGTAGCCCTCAACTTACGACAGTTCATTTAGTGGCCGTTCAAAGTTACAACGGCACTGAAAAAGGGACCAATGACCGTTTTTCCCACTTATGACCATTGCAGCAATCTCGTCACGAGATTTACATTTCAGTACTTGACAACTGGCTCACATTTATGACGGTTGCAGTGTCTCCGGGTCACGCGATCCTCTTTTGCGACAAGCAGAGTCAATGGGGGAGGCCAGATTCGTTTAATGACCGTGTTACTAATTTAACAACTGCAGCGATTCGCTTAACCAATGGGATGAGAAAAGTCGTAAAATGGGGCAAGACTCCTTTAACATGTTTCTCACTTTGCAATATCAATTTTGGGCTGAACTGAGGGCTACCTGTATAGGTATATCTATGTATCTCATCAGTCCTAATATAAGGGTGAAGCTGGTTGGGTAGTGCCTCCTAGTGGTCAGCAGAAAATATAGGAAGGGACAAGAATTTTGTAGGAAGTGAACCCATAACCTGAGAGGGAGAAAGGGACTCCTCAATTCAAACTGGCATACAAACCCTGGGTTACAGGCACCACCTTCCCCCAGCCCCCTTCAGACGGGACTCACGTAAGCCATGGCGTACTGGATCTTTGCTCCTTTCATCTCAGCTTTAAACTGGGTGAAGAAAAGGTAAGATTTTCCTTGGGGCCTAAAAGAAAAGGGAAAAAAAAAGAAGGGGGATGGAGGAAGAGGAGGAGGAGGAGGAGAATAGGAGGAGGAAGAGGGGGGAGGAGGAGGAGGAGGAGGAGAATAGGGAAGAAAGGGGAGAGGAGGGGAGGAGAAGAAGGAAAAGAAGAATAGGAAGGGGAGGAGGAGGAGGAGGAGGAGAATAGGGAGGGGAGGGGAGAGGAGGAGGAGAATAGGAGAAGCAGGAGGGGAGGAGGAGAAGAATGGAGAGGGGAGAGGAGGGGAGGAAGAGGAGAAGAGGAGGAGAAGAAAGAAGAATAGGAAGGGGAGGGGAGGAGGAGATAGGAGAAGGAGGAGGGGGAGGAGGAGAAGAATGGAGAGGGGAGAGGAGGGGAGGAAGAGGAGAAGAGAAGGGGGGAGGAGAAGAAGAAAAAGAAGAATAGGGAGGGGAGGGGAGAGGAGAGGAGGGGAGGGGAGGGGAGGGGAGGGGAGGGAGAGAATAGGAGAAGGAGGAGGGGGAGGAGGAGAAAAATGGAGAGGGGAGAGGAGGGGAGGAAGAGGAGAAGAGGAGTGGGGAGGAGAAGAAGAAAAAGAAGAATAGGAAGGGGAGGGGAGGAGGAGGAGAATAGGGTGGGGAGGGGAGGGGGAGAAGAGGAGAAGAAGAATAGGAGAAGGAGGAGGGGGAGGAGAGAGGAGGGGGGAGGAGGAGGAGGAGGGGAGGAGGAGAAGAAAAAGAATAGGAAGGGGAGGAGAGGAGGAGGAGGAGAAGAATAGGAGAAGGAGGAGGTGGGAGGAGAAGAAGAATGGGGAGGGGAAGGAGAAGGAGAAGAAAAAGAAGAATAGAAAGGGGAGAGGAGGAGGAGGAGTAGGAGGAGAGGGGGAGGAGGAGGAGGAGGAGGGGAGAGAAGACAGAAAGGGGAGGAAAAGAGAAAGGAAAAGGAAAGGAAAAAATGGAATTCAATTGAATTGCATGTTTTATTTGGCCAAATCTGATTAGACACCCAAGGAGTTTGTCTCCGGTACAGAAACATTCAGTGTACTTGCAAAGCCACAGAAAGAAGAATAACAACAATAATACCAACAGAAGGAAGATTGAAAGAAGACGATAAAAAGCATAACTACTAACATAAGTAAGCCCTTGACTTACGACCCCCGACTGAGGCCAAAATTTACGGTGCTAAGGGAGAAATTTGTCAAGTGAGGTTTTGCCCCATTTTGCAACTTGTCTTGCCTCATTTCTGAAGTGAATCACCGCAGTCGTTAAATTAGTCAGACGGTTGTTAAGTGAATCTGGTTTCCCCACTGACTTTTTTCCCCGTCAAACTAGGCATACTCAGTTCCTGCAACCCTTCTTGGTATGTTTTAGCCTCCAATCCCCTCATCATCTTTGTTGCTCTTCTCTGCACTCTTTCCAGAGTCTCCACATCTTTTTTACATCATGGCGACCAAAACTGGATACCATATTCCACGTGTGGCCTTACCAAGGCCTTATAAAGTGGTATTAAGACTTCACGTGGTCTTGATTCTATCCCTCTGTTAATGCAGCCCAGAACTGTGTTGGCTTTTTTTGGTGGCGGCTGCACACGGCTGGCCCACATTTAACTGATTGTCCACTAGGACTCCAAGATCTGTTTTCATTTCGTTTTTCATTTTCATTTTAGTAGATTTATATACCGCCCTACTCCCGAAGGACTCAGGGCGGTGAAGGGCCAAAAAAGAAAACACAGAGATACAAAATTTAAAAGCAATATAAAACCACATTAAACAATTTGGCCCGGGACGAATTAAAACACCCCAAGGGTTAAAACAGATTTAAAATTTACACTTTGAAGGGAAAAAGTTAGGCCAGGCCAGCCTGTTGAAATAAAAAGCTCTTGAGGACGCGGCGTAAGGTGCATAGATCCGGGATCCTCTGTATCTCCGGGGGGAGCTCGTTCCAGATAGGTGTCCCCACAGAGAAGGCTCTCCCCCTGGGGGCCGCCAGTTGACACTGTTTGGCTGACGGCACCCGGAGGAGCCCCTCTCTATGAGAGCGTACTGGCCGGTGGGAGGCTATTGATGGCAGCAGGCGGTCCCGTAAATAATCAGGCCGTAAGCCATGGAGCGCTCTGAAGGTGGTAACCAAAACCTTGAAGCGCACCCGGAAGACTACCGGGAGCCAGTGCAGCTCGCGCAGGAGAGGTGTTACCTGGAAGCGCCATGTCGCTCCCATAGCCACCCGCGCGGCCACACTCTGCACAAGTTGGAGCCTCCGGGTGCTCCTCAAGGGGAGCCCCATGTACAGAGCGTTACAGTAGTCCAGGCGGGAAATCATGAGGGAGTTTTAACCTCACGGCGACCAAAATTGGATGCCATATGCCAAGTATGGTGGAATGGACATTCCTGTGACTCTCCCTCAACGCTGCCTTAAGGGGATTGACCAAAGCACATCTCCTCGACTTACAGCTGTTCGTTTATAGTGACCGTTTGAAGTTACATCGGCACTGAAATTTACATTCGACTGCTTGGCAACTGACTCACATTTATGACAGCCGTGGCGTCCCGGGGTCCTGCAATCCCCGTTTGCGACCGTCTGACGAGCAAAGTCCACGGGGAAGCCAGATTCGCTTAACAACTGTGGCAGGACAGGTTGTAAAATGAGGCAAAACTCACTGAACAAATACCTTACTTAACGGCATAAATTTTGGGCTCAGTTGTGGTCGCCCGTTTGAGGTCTACACGCATCTTGAGAAAAGATTTTAATTTTGATGGGCCGATCCGATCGACCGCCCAAAGTTACGCTGAAAAAAGGGACTTATGGACGCTTTTCACACTTAACGGCGATGTGCAGCAACCCCTTGGGCCCGCGATCAAAATTCAGACACTGACCCCCCATTTATGATGGTTTAAGACCTGCAGTGATTCACTTTGTGAGAGGAAATGTCGTAAAATGGAGCAAACTCACCTGACTGCTGTTTGATGGTCATAAGGCGAGACCTGTAAAGCTTATACCCGTGGGGGGGGAGGGGGGGCACGTTTAAAGACATACCTCCAGATCGAACAGGATAATAACTTCTTGTCTTCGCTGACCCCAATAATCATTTCCCATTGCTGAAATCAGAGAGAAGGGCAAAAGTCAATAAATGAATAGAATAAAATAAATAGAAGAGAGAAGAGAAGAGAAGAGAAGAGAAGAGAAGAGAAGAGAAGAGAAGAGAAGGGAAGGGAAGGGAAGGGAAGGGAAGGGAAGGGAAGGGAAGGGAAGGGAAGGGAAGAGAAGGGAAGGGAAGAGAAGAGAAGAGAAGAGAAGAGAAGGGAAGAGAATACACCTCACATTTTGTAAATATTTAAGTATATCTTCATATGACAACACTGAAGAAATGACACCTGGCTACAATGTAAAGTAGCGAGTATACAGCTTGTATAGCACTGCAAATTTACTAATTTACTATTTACTAAATCTGCGCTGCTATTAATCTCATCGTTCCCATCACCCATCTCCTCCCACTTATGACAGTATGACTGTAACTTTGTTGCTTGTATCCTTATGATTTATATTGACTGTTTCCTAATATGATTTGACTGCTTATTTGTACCCTGTGACTATCATTAAGTGTTGTAGCTTATGATTCTTGATGAACTTATCTTTTCTTTTATGTATACCGAGAGCTTATGCACCAAAGACAAATTCCTTGTGTGTCCAATCACACTTGACCAATAAAGAATTCAATTCAATTCAATTCAATTCAATTCAATTCAATTCAATCCTACTCTACTCTACTCTACTCTACTCTGTAATCCTATCCTATCCTATCCTATCCTATCCTATCCTATCCTATCCTATCCTATCCTATCCTATCCTATCCTATCCTATCCTACTCTACTCTATTCTGTAATTCTATTCTATTCTATTCTATTCTATTCTATTCTATTCTATTCTATTCTATTCTATTCTATTCTATTCTATTCTATTCTATTCTATTCTACCCTACCCTACCCTACCCTACCCTACCCTACCCTGTTATCCTATCCTAATCCTAATCCTAATCCTAATCCTAATCCTAATCCTAATCCTAATCCTAATCCTAATCCTATCCTGCTGGCCCGTGTGGCTTCAGCCCAGTCTACCCAGAGCAAAGAGGAAACATCCCAGCAGTTTGGGGAATGGTGCCAAGCTGGCTATGCCCACCCAGTTGGTCACGCCCACCCGGTCAGTCACACCTAGTGAGTGTCGTCAAGATGGCCACGCCTCCCAGTCAGCCACGCCCACCCAGCCCCTTCCCCCAAGGTCAACCACAGACCTGAAATTGAGTTTGACACCCTTGGGTTATTAAGTGAATCGGGCGTCACTGTTGACTTGGCTTGTCAAAAGCTCGCCAATTAAGTGTTGTACCTTACGATTCTTGATGAACGTATCTTTTCTTGTATGTACACTGAGAGCTTATGCACCAAGGACAAATTCCTTGTGTGTCCAATCACCCTTGGCCAACAAACGAATTCTATTCTATTCTATTCCATTCTAAATTTGTTGTCCCGCCCAGAATAACACAACACAACACAAAATAACACAACACAACCCCCCAAAATAACAATAACGCACACACAAAATAACACAACACACAAAATAACACAACACACAACACGTCTACACTGCTGGCAACAGCCATGCTCAAAAACCTCCAGGATCCTGCAGAGAATGAGATTCTCAGGCCAACTTGGCTTCCTTGCCCTCACCTCCACTTCTCCCTCTTCTCGGTCTGAGACCCTCCCTCTGTAGAAGCTGGCGTGCTGTATGGGAGTTCAGTTTTGCGAAACCGCAGAGGTCTTGTCTAGATCCACGTAGAATGGATCACAAAGATCGAAAGAAAGAAAAAAACTTACCTCGTTCGTCCCGCCCTGAGCTGCGTAGGTAAAAACGCAGCTAACATCTCCCTGTTAAAAAAATAATACAAGAAATGGTAGGGAAATCAATGGTAGAGAGGCAGTCCTTGGCTTACGACCGCAATTCCCGCTGCTAAGCAAGAAAGCAGTTCCGTGAGTTTTGCCCCCCTTTTACGACCTTGCTTTGCCGCAGGGGTTCAGCGAATCAGTGCCCTGGTTAAATTCGTAACACGGTAATTTAAGTGAATCGGGCTTTCCCTGTGGACTTTGCTCGTCAGAAGGTCGCAAAAGAGCACGTGTGACCCAGAGCACGTTACAGGTCGCAAAAGAGGGATCACGTGACGTACAGAGCACGTCATAAATATGAACCAGTTGCCAAGTGTCCAAATTTTGATCAGGTGAACTTGTGGGAAATGGTCATTAATTGGGAACTGCCATTCAGTGGGGAAATGGTCAAAAGTCACTTTTTTCAGCGTCGTTGAGCTTTGAATGAATGGTTATAAGTCGAAGGATACCCCTCTCCTAGAAGAATGATATATTTTAGGAAATATTAAAAAGGCAGAATATTTCCCCTAAAAGAGAAATAGAAATCTTAAAACAGAAACTCAGCCCCAGCTGATTTTTTTAGTTATCCACAAGACAAAAGACTGGGCCAGTTTACCTACAAAACAATAGATCTTCACACTCGGGACATAATAGGATTAGCCCTCTAACCATCTAGCAACAGAACTCACCACACGCAATCTGGGGAGACTGCATCACCCAACAAGATTCAACCAAGCCTACAAAGTTACCCCTGCACGGCCCCATGGGAGTCTGACAACCAATCAGAGTACATTTCTTATACAGGAACAGGAAGCTCCAAGGCAGGGCCCAGGAGTGGGTTTAAATCTCTCTCCCTTTCTCACCCATGTGATCTTTTTGCCCAGGACCTCAAACCACATGGTCCTGTCCACCATTAAACCATCTTTCCAAGCAGCCCATGTTTCCAGTGTCTTTCTCCCCACTTGGAACTGAACCCAGATGGACATTTCTTCCCACACCACTTAGCAGCTCCTGATTTGACCTGACACAAAAGCCAGGGATTGTTGTTTAATCATGATTACCTAAACACTCTTTGTTTTTAGCTTCCATTTCATGATTAAGTTCTACTTTTGTTGTGTATTTAGATTGTGCTGCTTATTTTTTTTTCTATCCTTGTGTTGGGTTTCTTCTGGATTCTTTTTTTTTTATTTTTTATTTTTTAAATTTGATTTATATGCCACCCTTCTCCGGAGACTCAGGGCGGCTTACAATGCGTTAAGCAATAGGCGTCATACTTTTGTATATTTCTACAAAGTCAGCTTATTGCCCCCACAAACTGGGTCCTCAGTTTACCCACCTTAGAAAGGATGGAAGGCTGAGTCGACCTTGAGCCTGGCTAGGATTGAACTCAGAGAAATTACAGGCAGCTGGTGTTAATTGCTGCCTTTAGTAGGAGGCATTAGCCCTCTACGCTACACAGGCTCTCTACGCTTTACAGGATAATGTTTATTTTAATTATGCTCTCCATCAACATTTTACTGGTTGCATGTTTTTACTGGACGGCTGCAACCCGCTGGAATCTTTGTAAATTTGGCAGTATGGAGAAGGAACATGTCCCTTTTTTTAATGAAGAATGAATGAATGACTAAAATTAGCTACCTACCTATTTTAATTTTAATATTTTTAAATTCTGACTTTATTATTTTTTATAAGTAATGCAAGGTGGCAAACATATCTAATAGGCTTTGAATTCTGAACAAAATTGAGCCTAAAATTTATGTTGCAAAGCAAGACAGCAGCTAAGTGAGTTTTGCCCCGTTTTACGACCTTTCTTGCCACAGTCGTTAAGTGAATCACTGCAGTTGTTAAATTGCTAACATGGTTAAGTGAATCTTAATGGCTTCCCCGTAGACTTTGCTTGTCAGGTTGCAAAATGTGACCACGGGACACTGTGACCGTCATAAATATGAGTCAGTTGTTAAGTGTCCAAATTTTGATCATGTGACCACAGGGATGTTGCAATGGTGTGAAAAATGGGCATAAGTCACTTTTTTCAGTGCTGTTATAACTTCGAATGATCACTAAATGAACTGTTATAAGTGGAGGACATCCTGTATTCTTTCTTCCTATTCTATTTTCCCGGTAACAACAATCCTGTGAGGTGGGTAGGCTGAAAGGCCAAAGTCACCTAGCCAGCTTTCATGCTTAAGGTAGGTCTAGAACTCCCAGTCTCCTGGTGATTGGCCCAAAGTCACCCAACCGGCTTTCATGGCTAAGAAAGGACTAGAATTCACAGTCTCCTGGTGATTGGTCCAAAGTCACCTAACCAGCTTTCATGGCTAAGAAAGGACTAGAACTCCCAGTCTCCTGGTGATTGGCCCAAAGTCACCCAACCGGCTTTCATGTCTAAGGAAGAAACTAGAATTCACAGTCTCGTGGTGATTGGCCCAAAGTCACCCAGCTGGCTTTCATGCCTAAGGAAGAAACTAGAATTCACAGTCTCGTGGTGATTGGCCCAAAGTCACCTAACCGGCTTTCATGCCTAAGGAAGAACTAGAATTCACAGTCTCGTGGTGATTGGCCCAAAGTCTCCCAGCTGGCTTTCATGCCTAAGGAAGGACTAGAATTCACAGTCTCGTGGTGATTGGCCCAAAGTCACCCAGCTGGCTTTCATGCCTAAGGAAGAAACTAGAATTCACAGTCTCGTGGTGATTGGCCCAAAGTCACCTAACCAGCTTTCATGCCTAAGGAAGAAACTAGAATTCACAGTCTCCTGGTGATTGGTCCAAAGTCACCTAACCGGCTTTCATGCCTAAGGAAGAACTAGAATTCACAGTCTCCTGGTGATTGGTCCAAAGTCACCTAACCAGCTTTCATGCCTAAGGAAGGACTAGAATTCACAGTCTCGTGGTGATTGGCCCAAAGTCACCCAGCTGGCTTTCATGCCTAAGGAAGAAACTAGAATTCACAGTCTCGTGGTGATTGGCCCAAAGTCACCTAACCGGCTTTCATGCCTAAGGAAGAACTAGAATTCACAGTCTCCTGGTGATTGGTCCAAAGTCACCTAACCAGCTTTCATGCCTAAGGAAGGACTAGAATTCACAGTCTCTTGGTGATCGGCCCAAAGTCACCTAGTCAGCTTTCCCAGCTAAGTAAGGACTAGAATTCAGCATTCCAGTTTCTAGCCCCCAATACCTTAACCACTAAACCAACATTCAATATCTTACTGTAAGTTACCCTAACCCTGAAATAAACATCGATGTTCATACTTTTAATAAATACATATTGCTACTAATAATAACCCAATTCCCACGTTGCCCAGCAATTCCCAGATATACTATGTCACCTCATTTTTTTTTTAACTGAAAAGGCCCTCAGAAATACTCAAACGAACAAACATGGTTAGTCCGTCTGCAACCTATTCTACTGCACTCGGTGACACTTGTCATCAGAGAAGGCATTGACAGGAGTTTCTCCGCAGCTGAATTGAGACCACCTACTCAATGGGCTCAATTGTGGTCGTAAGTCGAGGACTACCCGGCAATCGCCAGGAATTAAGATCCTTAACTTTTCAAAATGTTTATAGGTAGTCCTCGACTTACAACCGTACCGTACCGAAGTTACAACGGTACTGAAAGAAAGTGATTTATGGCCGTTTTTCACACTTAACGACCGTGTGATTAACTTGACTGCAGCGATTCGCTTAATAACTGCGGCAGGAAAGGTCGTAAAATGGGGGGCAAACCTCACTTAACAAGTGTCTCACTTAGGGACAGAAATCGTGGTCGCAAGTGGAAGACTATTATTATTATTATTATTATTATTTATTAAATTTCTATACCGCCCTTCTCCTGGCGGACCCAGGGCGGTGTACAGCCAATTAAAAACCAGTACATACACAATTAAAACCATCCTAAAATCAATATAAATTATGGCTGAAAGTTAAGACTCTAAAAAATTTAAAATTTAAAATGTATAAAATATATAAATATAAATATAAAATGTAAAATATTTAAAAAGAAGGGATCAGGCAAGTCCGGCGAGTTGAAAGAAGTGCGCCTTTAGAGCCCGACGAAAAGTCCGGAGGTCCGCAATAGTCCTCAGTTCAGGAGGCAGATCGTTCCAGAGGGTGGGGGCTACCACAGAGAACGCCCTCCCCCTGGGGGTCGCCAGCCGGCATTGTCTGGCTGACGGCACCCTGAGGAGGCCCTCTCTGTGGGAGCGAACCGGTCGGTGGGAGGCAATTGGTGGCAGCAGGCGGTCCCGTAAGTACCCTGGTCCTAAGCCATGGAGCGCTTTAAAGGTCATTACCAACACCTTGAAACGCACCCGGAAATCAACCGGCAGCCAATGCAGCTCACGCAGGAGGGGTGTCACGTGGGAGCGCCCTGTCGCTCCCATAATCCCCCGCGCGGCCGCATTCTGCACCAGCTGAAGCCTCCGGGTGCATCCCAAGGGGAGCCCCATGTAGAGAGCATTACAGTAGTCCAGGCGAGACGTGACGAGCGCCTGAGTGACTGTGCGTAGGGAGTCCCGATCTAGAAAGGGCCGCAACTGGCGTATCAGGCGGACCTGATAAAAAGCCCCCCTGGCCACGGCTGTCGTATGATCCTCTAAAGACAGCCGTGAGTCCAGGAGGACGCCCAAGTTGCGCACCCTTTCCGTGGGGGCCAATGATTCGCCCCCAATAACCAACGATGGAGTCAGTTGGCTATATCGGGACGCCGGTAGCCACAGCCACTCGGTCTTGGAGGGGTTGAGTCGAAGCCTGTTTCTCCCCATCCAGACCCGCACAGCTTCAAGGCACTGGGACATCACCTCCACGGCATCATTGGGGTGGTCTGGGGTGGAAATGTACAGCTGAGTGTCATCAGCGTACTGATGGAATTCCACCCCAAAACCACGGATGATCTCACCCAGCGGCTTTACATAAATGTTGAACAGAAGGGGCGAGAGGACCGACCCTTGTGGCACCCCACACACTAGGCGCCTCGGGGTCGACCGCTGCCCCCCTGTCAACACAGATTGCGACCGGTCGGAGAGGTAGGAGGAGAACCACCGAAGGACGGTGCCCCCCACCCCCAATTCCTCCAACCGGCGCAACATGATACCATGGTCGATGGTATCAAAAGCCGCTGAGAGGTCTAACAGCACCAGGATAGAGGAGTACCCCCTACCCCGGGCCCTCCAGAGATCATCCACCAACGCGACCAATGCCGTTTCGGTGCTGTAACCAGACCTGAAGCCGGACTGGAGCGGGTCTAAATAGACAGCTTCATCCAGGCACCGGGGGAGCTGCCATGCCACCACACTCTCAACAACCTTCGCTAGAAAGGGAAGGTTGGAGACTGGACGATAATTTACCAAAGCAGCTGGGTCCAAGGAGGGCTTCTTGAGGAGGGGCCTCACCACCGCCTCCTTCAAGGCGGTCGGTAGGGCACCCTCACTCAGAGAAGCACTTTATGTGCACTTTATATAATATTCTTTTTATAATTATAATATTATAAATTTATAATTTATAATTATAATATTATAAATATAATATTATATAATATATAAGATTCTTAACTGTTGAGCCAAACTGGCTTAATTATTTATATTCACATTCTATATGTATGTCATTTTAATTGTTCACC
Organism: Coluber constrictor foxii; assembly: GCA_038048745.1. NCBI lineage: Eukaryota > Metazoa > Chordata > Lepidosauria > Squamata > Colubridae > Coluber > Coluber constrictor. Next base: position 10,657,866 of record CM075958.1, read on the forward strand.
GCCCTGAGTCCTTCGGGAGAAGGGCGGTATAGAAATTGAATAAATAAATAAATAAATATTTACACAATAAATAAATACACAACCTTCAGCAATAACCCTGGGGAAAAATAAGAAGCCTGCAAAAATCGAATTTGCCCCTCTAATCAAGATAATATAAAAGTAATAAAAAAGTAATAGAAATGTTGGAAATATTTGGAAAGAGGTTTAAAGGGACAGCCACATAAATGTAAAAAGTTAAGAGGAAAGAGACACAGCATGCATGGAGCCAACGGCAAGTACCACCATCTGATAGGCAGGGGGAAATCCGTGGCAAGGGCTCTACCACCCATTTACCCCGGGGTAAGTTTGCACCCACTATAAACTACAGTTCTGCATTTTAGCCACTTTCTACGGAAGCCTGGCCGGAACATGCCAAAACGCTCCGTCTCTCCCGCCTTCGGCTCCTAGGAGACCAATCACAGCATCACAAAAAAAACCCGCCCCTCCCTTTGACCAATCAGAAGCTATATTTTCAGGGTTCAAGACACAAGTCCGACCAATCAGCAGGCGCCACCTAGCTCTCTTGCTCTGGCTCGTTCGCTCTCACCAGATTTTGCGAATAGGAGTGAACCATCCCGCCGGGTCTGACGTCGAAGTCGGCCTTGACGGGCTCCTGCTTTGCCCCGACCGCCGAGAGAAGGAGTTGTAGGAGGAAGAAGAAGGACGTCGAACTGTCCCAAAGCCTCCGGTTGCCGAGTAACCTGGGCGCCACCATCTTGGAAGAAGAAACGAAAAAAAAAAAAAAACCCTTGCCCAGCTGATTGAACTACGGGGAGCTGAAGCAGCCAAAGCGCGTTTTACTGTTCAACGCAGGCGCTTCTGTTTCCGGGAGGCCAAGGCGGCCATATTTTAAGGGGGCGCCGGCGGCTATTCAATAGGAGTTGCCACAATCTGGCAACTGCAAAGTGCGGACGACCTGTAGAGGGCAGCAAAGAATGCCAAAACAAGGGCCTCTTTGCTGCCATTGGCTAGCAGGGGAATTCTGGGAGTTGGAGTTCTGAATAATTGTTGCATTGACCTATCTCTCTGTAGGCAACTGGTACTGGATGCAGCATCAGCAGGAAGAGTGAGATGAGGCAGTAGCTAAATGTAATAAAATACTTTAAAATAAATAAGAAGAAGTGGCTGCATTACTATTAGGACCCAATGAAAGAGCTAGAAAAGTCAGAAGTTGGGGAAAGGAGGAGCAAAGAGCCGGTTTGGTCTAGGATTTAAGGAACCAGAATGAAAACTGGGAGACTGTTGAGTTCTAGTACTTTCTTAGCAATGAAAACTGGCTGGGTGACTTTGGGCCAATTACCAGGAGATGGTGAGTTCTAGTCCTGTCTTAACCATGAAAGCCCCCTGGGTGACTTTGGGCCAATTACCAGGAGATGGTGAGTTCTAGTCCTGTCTTAACCATGAAAGCCCCCTGGGTGACTTTGGGCCAATTACCAGGAGATGGTGAGTTCTAGTCCCACCTTAGCCATGAAAGCCCCCTGGGTGACTTTGGGCCAATCACCAGGAGACGATCGGTTCTAGTCCCGCCTTAGCCATGAAAGCCAGCTGGGTGACTTTGGGCCAATCACCAGGAGCAGTGAGTTCTAGTCCTGCCTTATGAAAGCCAGCTGGGTGACTTTGGGCCAATCACCAGGAGATGGTGCGTTCTAGTCCTGCCTTATGAAAGCCAGCTGGGTGACTTTGGGCCAATCACCAGGAGACGATGGGTTCTAGTCCCGCCTTAGCCATGAAAGCCAGCTGGGTGACTTTGGGCCAATCACCAGGAGACAGTGAGTTCTAGTCCTGCCTTATGAAAGCCAGCTGGGTGACTTTGGGCCAATCACCAGGAGACAGTGAGTTCTAGTCCTGCCTTATGAAAGCCAGCTGGGTGACTTTGGGCCAATCACCAGGAGAGGCTGAGTTCTAGTCCTGCCTTAGCCATGAAAGCCAGCTGGGTGACTTTGGGCCAATCACCAGGAGACAGTGAGTTCTAGTCCTGCCTTATGAAAGCCAGCTGGGTGACTTTGGGCCAATCACCAGGAGAGGCTGAGTTCTAGTCCTGCCTTAGCTATGAAAGCCAGCTGGGTGACTTTGGGCCAATCACCAGGAGAGGCTGAGTTCTGGAATTAAGGAGAAACTTTCCAACAGTAAAGACAATTAACCAGTGGGACATCTTGCCTCTAGAACTTGTGGGTGCTTCATTACTGGAGATTTTTAAGAAGAAACTGGACAGTCACTTGTCTGAAATTTCATTTTATTTATTTATTTTATTCAGTTTGTATACCGCCCTTGTCCTGCTGGACTCAGGGCGGTGAACAGCCAAGAATAAAAACATACCAATACAAAATCTAAAAACTATTAAAAGAATTACACAACTTTGGCCCAAAATTTAAAACATCCCAACCTAAAACCCATTGATACTTTAAAAGCTAAAAAAGATTTTAAAAGGTTAAAAAAGATTAAAAAGGGGTGGGTGGGTTTACGCCAGCCCTGCTTGATGGAAAAGAAAAGTTTTTAGGGCATGGCGAAAGGCCTGGAGATCTGATATCCTTCGTATCTCCGGGGGCAGATCGTTCCGGAAGGCAGATGCTGCCACAGAGAAGGCCCTCCCCCTGGGGGTCGCCAGCCGACATTGCCTGGCTGACGGCACCCTGAGGAGTCCCTCTCTGTGGGAGCGTACTGGCCGGTGGGAAGCTATCGGCGGCAGAAAGCGGTCCCGCAAATACCCAGGCCCTATGCCATGGAACGTTTTAAAGGTGGTAACCAACACCTTGAAGCACACCCAGAAGACCACTGGAAGCCAGTGCAGCTCACGCAAGAGAGGCGTCACATGAGAGTGCCCCCTCACTCCCATAATCCCCCGCATGACGCATTCTGGACCAGTTGGAGCTTCCGGGTGCTCCTCAAGGGGAGCCCCATGTAGAGAGCATTGAAGTAGTCCAGGCGGGAAGTGACGAGTGCCTGAGTGACTGTGCGTAAGGAGTCCCGATCCAGAAAGGGACGCAACTGGCGTATCAGGCGAAACTGATAAAAATTCCCCCCTGGCCATGGCCGTCATATGCTCTTCTAAAGACAGCCGTGCATCCAGAGGGCTCGCCCAAGTTGTGAGCCCTCTCCGTGGGGGCCAAAGACTTGCCCCCAATAACCAGCGATGGCAGCAGCTGGCTATATCGGGATGCTGGCATCCACAGCTACTCGGTCTCGGAAGGGTTGAGTTGAAGCCTGTTACTCCCCATCCAGATCCGTACGGCCTCCAGACACTGGGACATCACTTGAAGGGCATCATTGGGAAGGCCTGGGGTGGTATAGGATCTCCAGCTGTATTCTGATTGATTAACTGACTCTACCTAAATAGACTTTCTCCTGAATGCTCTTTGCTCAGCCTGGCCTTAACGTCTCTCAGTTGTGCATTTATTACTGTTGTAAATGACTCCATCTACCTTTGTAGTTCACCTCTTCTCGTTCCTTACTTTCCTCGTGTTAATCCTCAGCAGAGCCCCGGTTCCTGAGGGTATCTTCACCCATTTTAATAATCACATTCATTAACAATCCCTCTAGGTGACACGGTGCTCTCTTTTATTGCTTTTTTAAATGTTGTCAGCTGTCGGAATTGTTCCGGAGCTGAGCAAGGCTTCGAAAACGGGTCTCGTAAGTCAATTACAACTTCCCTCGAGAGATATTTGGCGTACAGATTGAGTTATCTGAAGCTGTGATAACGACAGTCAAGGCAGATAGGGAAAAGTGGGAGGGGAATATAAAGAAAACCAAACTAATCATCATAAGTATTGTCCACCAGCTATAGAACTGGCAAGGAGGATTATTAAAGGGGTGACGAGCGTCTGCCTTTTAGGATCAACCATCGAGAGGAAAACAACGGACACCCGACTTCTGAAGAACATTTTGTGGGGCGAAAAATTGGAAATTGACTGCGAGGATAGAAACAACATTTTAGATCTGACTTGATGGATTTGCTTTTGTTGGCGACTGAGCCTGGGGTGAAATGCAAACAAACTGCAGAGAAGAGCAACGAAGATGATTAGGAGACTGGAGGCTAAAACATATAAAGAACGGTTGTAGGAACTGGGTATGTCTAGTTTGATGAAAATAAGGAGCAGGGGAGACATGATAGCAGTCTTCCAATATCTTAGGGGCTGCCACATTCTCCAAAGCACCTGAAGGCAGGACAAGAAGCAATGGGTGGAAATTAATCAAGGAGAGAAGCAACTTAGAACTAAGGAGAAATTTTCTGACAGCGAGAACAATTAACTAGTGGAGTAGCTTGGCTTCAGAAGTTGTGGATTCTCCATCACTGGAGGCTTTTAAGAAGAAACTGTCTGAAATGGTATAAGGGCAGGGGTGAAATGCTCCCGGTTCGGACCGGATCGTCTGAACCAGTAGCGATGGAGGCGGGTGGTTCGGAGAACCGGTAGCAAAAATCCCTGCCCCCCCCCCAATTGCCCAGCTGAGCCACGCAATTATCAGAGGCTTTTTTTTTAAAAAAAGCATTTTTTCTACAACCTCTTTGGCTGAAAAAATGCTTTTAAAAGGTAATAAAAAAAGGCTCTGATGATCGCACGACTCAGCTGGGATCGTCAGAGGCTTTTAAAAGCATTTTTTCTACAACCTCTTGGCCGAAAAGGTTATAGAAAAGGGTATAGAAAAAATATGTTTAAAAGGAAAAAAAAGCCTCTGCCGATCAGGCAAGTCAGCTGGGATCGTCAGAGGCTTTAAAAGCATTTTTTTTAAATTGAAAATTTTAAAAAAGTTTTACATATATTTCCCCTTCCCCCCCCCCCCATTCCCCTCCCTAACCCACCCCCTACTTCCCAAAGCAAAATACAGGGTATCACATTTAACAATCATAAGCTAATATAAACTATTAATCTATAGTCCCCTATCACCCTCTTGAACTTTTAACTCCCTTTTACTAATCTAACTTTAAATGCATTATAAAACTCTCTTAACCCCTTCTTTATTCAAAAGCTGTTTGTAATTTTTTAGTCTTGTATTTGCCTTGGATATATTCTATCCATCGTTTCCAGTCCAGCCTAAATTTTTCGTTTGAATAGTCTTTTAAATATGCTGAAATTTTAGCCATTTCTGCTAAGTTTGTTACTTTTAATGTCCATTCTTCAATAGATGGTAGGTCTTCCTTCTTACAGTACTGGGCCACCAAAAGTCAATTATTAAATTCAAAATCAAGTTATCAAGTTTTGTACAATACCTAACAAAAACAACTGTGGAGTATATTTTAATTGTCTTTTCAAAACATTCTGTATAATCCACCATATTTTTATCCAAAATGCTTTAACCTTTTTACATGTCCTCCAAATATGAAAATAAGTAGCATCAACACAATCACATCTCCAACATTTAGATTGTAAGTTCGGATACATACAGGCTAATTTTTTTGGATCCAAATGCCATCTATGGAACAGCTTATAAAAATTCTCTCGTAAATTTTATGCTTGTGTAAATTTTACATTTCTGACCCAAATCATTTCCCAAGTTTCCATCCTTACTGGGTCTTCAAAATTTTGTGCCCGCTTTATCATACAATCTTTGACTATCTCTGTCTCTGAATCAATTTCTATCAGTACGTTATACAATCTTTTTTTTTTAAAGTAAAGAGGCTTTAAAAGCATTTTTTAACAGCCGAAGAGGTTGTAGAAAAATGGTTTTAAAAGTAAAAAAAAAAAAATTGGCCACGCCCAGTCAGTTATATTAAACCCACTACTACCGATAGTAGCAAATGTTACATTTCACCACTGGATTGAGTCAAATGAATGGAATTATAGGTCGTTCTGGACTTGGAGTACTTCATTTAGCGACCGCTTGATAGTTCATTTCGTGACTTTGAATGGTTACTAAATGAATATTCCAAGTCCAGAACAACCTATAAATCCATTTGATTGGCTGAATCTCCAAGGAAAGCAAACCAATCAAGTCAGATCTAAAATAAAAACCACACTGAAAAAGGACTTGGACCGTTTTTCACACTTATGACCCTAGCAGCATCCCCATGGCTACGTGAGCCAAATTCAGAGGCTTGACAACCGACTCATATTTATGATGCTTCGACTGGTTTAGGGGTCACGTGACCCCCCCCCCCTTTTGTGACCTTCTGACAAGCAAAATCAAGGGGGAAGCCAGATGCGCTTACATAAGGTTGTAAAATGGAACAAAATTCACATGGCTAATTTTCACTTCGCAGCAGAAACGTAGGGCTCAACTGTGGTCGTAAGGTGAGGACTAATTGTGTAATGGTCCAGTTCAGTGAAAAGCAATTTTGCACATTAATAGAGTAACAGAGTTGGAAGCAGGGGTGAAATCTAAAATTTGTTACTACCGGTTCTGTGGGCGTGGCTTGGGGGGGGTTTAATGTGACTGGGTGGGTGGGGTCAACTTTTTTTTAAAAAAAAACTTTTAAAAGCATTTTTTCTACCACCTCTTTGGCCAAAGAGGTTGCAGGAAAAAATTCTTTTAGAAGCCTCTGACGATCAGGCAAGTCGGCTGGGATCGCCAGAGGCTTTTAGAGGCATTTTTTTTCCTACAGCCTCTTTGGCCGAAGAGGTTGCAGGAAAAAATGCTTTTAGAAGCCTCTGATGATCAGGCAAGCCAGCTGGGATCGCCAGAGGCTTTTAAAGGCATTTTTTTCCTACAGCCTCTTTGGCCGAAGAGGTTGCAGGAAAAAATGCTTTTAAAAGCCTCTGACAATCAGGCAAGTCAGTTGAGATCGCCAGAGGCTTTTAGAGGCATTTTTTTCCCTACAGCCTCTTTAGCCGAAGAGATTGCAGGAAAAAATGCGTTTAGAAGCCTCTGACGATCAGGCAAGTCAGCTGGGATCGCCAGAGGCTTTTAAAGGCATTTTTTTTCCTACAGCCTCTTCGGCCGAAGAGGTTGTAGAAAAAAAATGCTTTTAAAAGTTAAAAAAACAGCCTCTGATGATCGCACGGTTCAGCTGGGCATGGTGGGGGCGCAGGGATTTTTGCTACCGGTTCTGGACATTTCACCCCTGGTTAAAAGGGACCTTGGAGATCTTACAGTCCAACCTGCTACTCAAGCAGGAGACCCTATGCCATTTCAGACAAATCGTTGTCCAATCTCTTCTTAAAAACCTCCATTGGTGGATCACCTACAACTTCTTGTGGCAAGCTGTTCCACTGGCTAATTGTTCTCACGGTCAGGAAATTTCTCCTTAGTTCTTGGTTGCTTCCCTCTTTGATTAGTTTCCGTCCTTTGCTTCTTGTCCTGCCTTCAGGCGCTTTGGAGAATAAGTCTGAGCCCCTCAAATATTACCGTAAAACTCTACTATCATGTTACCCCTGGTCCTTCTTTTCATTCAACTAGACATACCCAATGCCTGCAACTGTTTTAGTCTCCAGGCCTTTAATCATCTTAGTTGCTCTTCTTTGCCCCTTTTTTTGTCCTGATTAGCGGCCTATCAGGCCTAGTGGTTTACGACATGGCCGTAGGAAAACTTCAGCAGGGACAGTGGCAAAGCGGTGGTGATTTCCCCTTCCATTTGGTGTCTCCGGCCAGCAGGGGAAACCTCAGTGGTGGGATTCAAGTAATTTAACAACCGGTTCTCTGCCCTAACGATTTCTTCCAACAACCAGTTTCCCAAAGCTGCTCAGAAAGTTAACTTAATTGATTGGACAATATTGGAAAAAATATATTCTACCTACTATTGAAGAATGGACTCTGAAGGTGGCTAGTTTTGCAGAAATGGCAAAGATATCAACATATTTCAAAGATAAGACCCAAGAAACTTTCGTCTGGGAATGGAAGAAATGGATAGATTATGTGCAGAATAAATATCAAACAAAGAAGTATCAGATAGCTTTTAGCTGAATGTTAAGTATAAATTGTTATATAGATGCAGAATGTTATAGAGAAAATGTTATGTTGTGTTGAAAGTTATAGTATATAGGGTGTAAAGCAACTGGGGGGAATTATGATCTGGATTAAACAGAAGATGTTATTTAGATGTAGAAGTTAGAAAGTTATAGTATATACAGGGGGTAGAGTAACTGGGGGGAACTATGAGTTGGATTTTATTTTGTAATATTGGGGATAGATTATGTGTAGATATTATAAATTAAGGAAGGAGTAGATAGTTATTACTTGGATGTTATTTAGAAATTTTTAGTATTGACTGGGGATAGAGTAGATGAGGGAATTGTATGTTATGATATGATTTGGATTTCACCTTTTTTTTTAATATCTGGGGAGTTAACATGAATAGTAATTTTTAAGGTTATAAGGGAAGCCAAGGGAGGGGAGGGATGGGTTAAGGGGGGTGGGGGGGAGGGGAAAAAAGGGGGGGATTTGTATTTGTAAAACTTTTTCCATAAAAAAAAAAAAGTTAACAACCGGTTCTCCCGAAGTGATACGAACCGGCTGAATCCCATCACTGGGAAATCTCCCCTCAATTCTGCCTTTGGCCGGTGGCGGGGCACAGTTGCTAAAGGATAGCCATCCGTCTTCATATGAATTGAAGAATTGGGTATGTCTAGTTTAATGAAAAGAAGGAATAGGGGTTGACACGATAGCGGTCCTTCAATATTTGAGGGGCTGCCGCAAAGAAGAGGGGGGTCACCCTATTGTCCAAAGCACCTGAGGAGAGAAGCAACCTGGAATTAAGGAGAAATTTCCTCACAGTGGGAACAATTAATCCAGTGAAACGACTTGCCACTAGAAGTTGTGGGTGCTTCATCCCTGGAGGCTTTAAAGAAGAGATTGGACAACCATTTGCCTGAAATAATACAGGGTCTCCCACCTGAGCGGGGGGTTGGACTAGAAGACCTCCAAGGTCCCTTCCAACTCTGTGATTCTGTTAAATTCACCTCCAAGGTCCCTTGCAAATCTGTTATTCTTATTCTCATTGCTAAACTGGGCTTGGCGGGCCTCTAATCTGATTCTGTCTCCTATCATTAAAGCTCTTTGGCCACAACCCCACAAACGGTCGGAAGCTGTGCAATAAAGAAGCAGATAAGGGGTATAAGCAGAGATAACCATCAAGCAGTTAAGATTGGGGTGGCACTGAAAGCGAACAGAACCACCAGATGCTGTGTCTTCCTTTCGTCACTAAGTGGGATCTCGGATGAAGAGTCCTTCAATTGATTGCAGGTAGCTCTCGATGTAGGATCCACCAACATTTCGGTGGTTAAGCAAGACATCTGTTCAGTGAGTTTCGCTCCATTGTACAGGCTTTCCCGCCGCAGTTTTTAAGCAGAATTATTACTGCCATTATTACAGTTACCGCAACATGAATGTTACTGTAAGTTTAGTTTAGTTTAGTTTAGTTTTACTGGATTTATATACCGCCCTACTCCCGAAGGACTCAGGATGGTGTACAGCCAACAATAAAAATACATAAGTACAAAAATTTAAAACCAACTAAAAACAGATTAAATGAATTTGGCCCAGACAGAATTAAAACACCCCAAATAATTTAAAAAAAATTAAAATTTAACACTAAAAACGGAGAGTGGTTAGGCCAGGCCCGCCTGGCAAAATAGAAAAGTCTTAAGAGTGCGGCGGAAGATGGGCAGATCCGGGATCCTCCGTATCTCCGGGGGGAGCTCGTTCCAGATAGTGGGTGAAGTGAATCCATTCAATTCAGAATAGAGCTGAAAGGGACCTTGGAGGTCGTCTAGACCAATCCCCTGCTCAATCTGATCACATGACCCCACCGCGATACTGCATCTTTCTCCTTACGAGGATCGCCGTCTGCCACCAACGACCTCCCACTGACCAATACGCTCCCACAGAGAGGGACTCCTCAGGGTGCCGTCGGTTAAACAATGTAGACTGGCGACCCCCAGGGGGAGAGCCTTCTCTGTGGGGGCACCGCCCTCTGGAATGAACTGCCCCCCCCCCCGGGATACGTAGGATTCCCGACCTGCGAACCTTTCGCTGTGCCCTTAAGACCTTCTTATTTCAACAGGCTGGTCTGACTTAATTAAAGTTGGGCATTGGGTATTTTAAATTTGTGGGTTTTAACTGAGGGGCCATAAGTATTTAGTCTATTTTAAATTGTTCTTAAATTTTGTATTGTATGTGGTTTTATTGTGACTGTACACCGCCGTGAGTCCTTCGGGAGAAGGGCGGTATAAAAATTTAATAAACATAAACTTCTGTCCTGGCCACTTTTAACAGAGGCACAACTGAGGGTGTTTTAACAAACTGCATCACGGACTGTCTATGGAGATTCTCAGTCACCCAAGTCATGGTTGTCCCAAAGATGTTTTTTTTTTTTCAAGAGGCAACTGGACTTTCTGGTTTTCCTTGAAGACATTTCGCTTCTCATCGAAGAAGCTTCTTCAGCTCTGCCTGGATGGTGAGGGATGGAAGGATTTATGCACCTTTTTTTTTTAAATTTGATTTATATGCCGCCCTTCTCCGGAGACTCAGGGCGGCTTACAGTGCGTTAAGCAATAGCCTTCATACTTTTGTATATTTATACAAAGTCAGCTTATTGCCCCCACAAACTGGGTCCTCAATTTACCCACCTTAGAAAGGATGGAAGGCTGAGTCGACCTTGAGTCTGGCTAGGATTGAACTCAGAGAAATTACAGGCAGCTGGTGTTAATTGCTGCCTTTAGTAGGAGGCATTAGCCCCCTATGCTACACCTTGCAGTCAGCTGGTCATTTGCCTTCTTTGAGAGAGTTGTTGAGGCCACTTGGAGATTTACCTCTGTGTCATCAGGGTCACCTGAGTGGTGCAGATGGATATAAAGCCGTGACGGCAAACCTATGGCACACGTGCCAGAAGTGGCGTGCAGTGCCCTCTCTGTGGGCATGCTGCTCTTTTGGTTTCCGGCACACGCATGCACATGGCAGCCACCTGCTGTTCGGGTTTCCGACACTCCGGCACGTGTGAAGACCAGCCGGCCTGCGCGCATACGCATCCCGGAAACCTGAAGAGCAACCGGTGATGGTTCACGCATGCACACTGGCCAGCTGGTCCTTGGAGTTCTGGGGCTCCAGCGCACATGCACACACACGCACACACGTGTTCCGGTTTGGGCACTCGGTGCCAAAAAGCTTCGCCATCCCTGGTATAGAGCCTTCTTGGAGCTGCTGAAATGACTGTGTTGTAAACAGGAGATGGGTGGTATCGTATCCCTCCCGCTCTGTTGAATTCTGTTCAATTTTGGCACAGAGGGCCTCTTTGACCCCTCTTTCAAGACAGCGGTCTTTGCTGTCCAAAATGTGGACTTTGCCATCTTCCAAAGAGTGGCCTTTGTCTTTTAAATGCAGATGGACTGCTGAATCCAGTTCTGGTGGATTTGTTCTCCTATGTTGTGCCATGCGTGTCAGCCTCTCAACTTGCATTTCATTCAGGGCTGACATAGTAAAGAGGGGGTTAAATTCCTGTGGGATTAGTAAGAGAGACTGCCGTAGAATGATTTAGATAATGACCAATAAGGATAAGGAAGCAAGCCAGGAAAGGGAGGGAATTTGGAGCAGAGGTCATTTCCTGACTGCATATGAGTGCGTGAAGACGTTGTTCTAACAAATAAAAGTTTTTGAAGAGAGCATTTTTTTAGGTTTTATTTTCCTGACTGTCTGTCCGAGTTCGAGTTGTCTAAAGAAATAAAATGCCTCTCACATTTTGATAACAAAGAAAAAAAAACTTTTATTTGGTAGAACAACGTCTTCACGGACTCATATGCAGTCAGGAAATGACCTCTGCTCCAAATTCCCTCCCTTTCCTGGCTTGCTTCCTTATCCTTATTGGTCATTATCTAAATCATTCTACGGCAGTCTCTCTTACTAATCCCACAGGAATTTAACCCCCTCTTTACTATGTCAGCCCTGAATGAAATGCAAGTTGAGAGGCTGACAATGCACTTTTGAAGTGGCTGTTTTGTTTCCCCAATGTACAGATCTGCCCAGGGCTCACTGCATTGTTGTACATATCCCCCGTTGCTCATTTTGTATCTGGGTGTTTTATCCTTGGGGTGGAGAAGCTTCTGCCTTAGTGTATTCTTGGGTTTGAAGTAGGCACGTATGTTACTGTATGTTGGCTGAAGATCCTCCTGAGCTTTTCCGATATGCCGTTAACATACGGAATGACAACATTGCTTCGTTTATTGTTTTCTTCGTTATCTGTTATGGAGGAGCTCCTGTAGGCTCTTTTTGGAGATTTGATGAAGGCCCACTAGGGATAGCCACACGTCCTGTGGGCTTCCTTGGTGTGTTTTCGTTCTTTTTCTTTCCCATCTTTGCCGGTAGGCAGGCCTTCAACTCGGTGACGTAAGGTTCTGATGACTCCAAGTTTCTGCTCCAGTGGGTGGTGGGAATCAAAATGTAAATATTGATCTGTGTGGGTGGGTTTTCTGTAAACTTCAATTCATTGGCATCTTTCAGTCTCAAGAGACTATGGTATCGTGCTCTGAAGAGAGGTCCTAAAAGAGCATCTGGTGCAGTGTTTCTCAACCTTGGTAGCTTGAAGATGGATGGACTTCAACTCTCAGAATCCCCCAGCCAGCGCTGCTGGCTGGGGGATTCTGGGAGTTGAAGTCCACCCATCTTAAGCTACCAAGGTTGAGAAACACTGATCTAGTGTGACTAAAAAGGCCAATTCGAGAGTGGCCATCCCTTCCACACTAGGGGCAGATACATTCTGTCCCCTGCCCAGCCTCCAGATTTCACTGGTTCCAGGACTGCCTCTTTACCTCAGCCTGCCGAACAAGCTCTTCGAATCGGAGAAGGCCATGCTGCATCTTTAGCCTCCAAGCTGAACGATCAGAGGTCAAGGTATCCCAGTTGTTGATGTCCATTCCCAGGGTCTTTAGGTCCCTCTTGCAGATATCCTTATATTGCAGCTGGGGTCTCCCTCTGAGGCGCTTTCCCTGCACTAATTCTCCATACAGGAGATCTTTCGGAATCCGACCATCAGCCATTCTCACGACATGCCCCAGCCAGCGTAGACCTCGCTATTTCAATAGTGTATACATGCTAGAAATTCCAGCACATTCCAAGACTGCGCTATTTGGAATTTTGTCCTGACAGGTGATGCCAAGAATTCGTCGGAGACAGCGCATATGAAAGGTTTCTCTCCTGACGTGCGTAGAAGGTCCAAAAGACCTTTTTTTGGACCCTCTAAACTTCAGTCCAGTGGTGGGATTCAACCGGCGTAACAACCGCTTCGTTTTGCACCCGCGCCAAACGGGCGATCCACATTTGAAAACAGCACCTTCTACTGCAGCTCCGGTGAATAAAACAGCTGAGGGGCGGCAATCCGCTCTGCTGCGTCGATCAGCTGGGTTTCAAACAAAGGAAATAAAGGTAGGTATAGCGCAGAGGCGAGTGAGCGGGCCCAGCTGATTGTCGGAGCGGATCGGTTTGCTCTCAGCTGATCGTCGGAGCTACTGGTACATCCGAACTGATCCGAACCGGCAGAATCCCACACCTGCTTCAGTGTTAAGGCTTTTATCTTCCTAAATGTGTACCGCACAATCCAGGAAGGCTAGGCTATTTTCCTTAACATCTCCCCAGGTGAATTTGGTGGACAGATACAAGTATCCTGCCACTAAGCTAAGAAGCAATGGAATGTGAATGTATTTAGCTTCATATGCTCAAATCAATGAATTCCAAATAGAATAGAGCTATTCTATACATTTAGGAATTCCGAATAGAATAGAGGTGGAAGGGACCTGGGAGGTCTTCAAGTCCAGCCTCCTACTCAAAGCAGGAGATCCTACATGATTTGAGACAGGTGGCTGTCCAGTCTCTTCTTAAAAACATGGCTTAAGCCCAGGATATTTGGCCGACCACCTACAGCCAGCAACGATATCCCATCGTCCGGTCTGTGCCCATAGAGATGGCCTGCTCAGGGTGCCATTGGCTGGGTAGTGTCAGCTGGCGGCTCCCAGGGGTAGAGCCTTCTCAGTGGGCGCGCCCACCCTCTGGAATCAACTTCCCTTGGAGCTCCAATTAGCGCCTGACCTTCGCACCTTCCGCCGTGAATTAAAAACTTGGCTTTTTAAATCCCTCGACTTGGACTGAGGGGGTTTTAAGGGTTAATTTTTAAATTTTTAGATTTTAGATTTTATTGTGCATTGTGGCTTGTGTTTTATTATTGTGAGCCTCCCTGAGTCCATTGGGAGATAGGGTGGCAAATAAGCCAAATAAATATTATTATTATTATTATTATTATTATTATTATTATTATTATTATTATTATTATTATTAATAATGAAGACCTTCAGTGATGGAGCACCCACAATTTTTGGAGGCAAGCTGTTCCACTGATTATTTGTTCTCACTGTCAGGAAGTTTCTCCTCAGTTCTAAGTTGCTTCTCTCCTTGCTTAATTTCCATCCATTGTATCTTGTCCTGCCTTCATGGGCTTTGGAGAATAACTTGACCCCTTCTTCTTTGTGGCAGACCCTCAAATAGTAGAATACCGCTCTCATGTCCCCCCCCCCCAGTCCTTCTTTTCTCTAGGCTGACCAAACCCAAATCTTTCATCATCTTAGTTGCTCTTCTTTTTACTTTTTCCAAAGTCTCAACATCTTGTCTGTAATGCGGTGACCAAAACTGAATGCAGTTATTCCAGGTATGGCCTTAATAAGGTTTTACAAAGTGGTACTAATACTTCACGTTATTTTTTTTTGAATTGTTTTTGAATTTTTAAATTACAAAATTAAATTTTGTAATTATCTTCTTTTAGGGATGAACACCTTGCGGTTATCCAAATTCCAAGATATTTTACTTTTTTGACGACTTGTAGTCCCAACGTTCCTTCTATCTCTTTCTTCCGAACCTCAGTTACATTAAATTTAAAATTATTAAAATTATTAAACCATTTCGGCCAGAATTACTGTATTTTCCTGCGTATAAGACTACTTTCTAACACACAAAAATCTTCTCAAAAGTCGGGGGTCGTCTTATACGCCGGGTCTCATTCTCCTGTAACCAGGCAGACCAGCCCATAAGGCTCTGACGAGCCTTAAATGGCTCTGAGGAGGGTCGTCTTATACGCCCAGTCGTCTTATACGCTGGAAAATACGGTAATTAAAAAACCAAGGTTAAGACTCCAATTTAAAATTCATTTTGGTAGACAGCCCCGCCTGTTGGAACAGCAGGGACTTGAGGGCACAGCGAAAAACATGGAGGTCGGAGGTTTTGCGTATTTCCGGGGGCAGTTCGTTCTAAAGGGCAGGAGCTTCCACAGACAAGGCCTTCCCCCTGGGTGTTGCCAGCCGACATAATTTGGCTGATGGCACCCTGAGGAGCCCCTCTCTGTGGGAGCGAACTGGCCGGTGAGAGGCTATTGGTGGCAGAAGGCGGTCTCGTAGATACCCAGGTCCTAAGCCATGGAGTGCATTAAAGGTGGTAACCAACACCTTAAATCACACTCGGAAGACCACTGGGAGCCAGTGCAGCTCACGCAGGAGAGATGTTACTCATTGCGCCCATAATCACCTGCGTGGCCGCATTCTGGGCCAGTTGGAGCCTCCAAGTGCTCTTCAAGGGGAGCCCCATGTAGAGAGCATTACAGTAGTCCAGCCGGGAGGTGACAAGGGCGTAAGTGACCATGTGCAAGGCGTCCCGGTCCAGAAAGGGACACAACTGGCGAATCAGGCGAACCTGATAAAAAGCCCCCCCTGGCCACGGCCATCATATGCTCTTCTATAATTCTTCTACAAATTACAATTGCAAACAATGTGTCGGTCGGTTACAGATTTTTTGTGCTTCATCCCATATTCATGATTTACTGATTTTCTAATTTCTCATATTATCCACCTAATATATATCTTTATATTATTGTATATATTATTTGTCATTTATTTAACAATCTGAGTCCGTCAGGAGAAGGGTGCTATATAAATCTAATAAACTAAACTAAACTAAACTAAACTAAACTAACAATGGCATTTTTCATCCCACGAGAATTATTTTCATGTATTATATTATAACATGCATTTCATATTTCATATTTCATTTCCATGTTTTATTATCTAGCCATTGATAAAATAAATCCCATATCTTATAATATTGTTTGTCTTCCTGTTTTCTAATTTCAAATGTCAATTTGCTCATTTCAGCACATTCCATGATTTTCTTAATAACATCATCTTGCGTAGGTATTTCTTCATTTTTCCAATTTTTAGCAAACACAATTCTAGCCGCTGTTAATATATTCACAATTAAAAATTCTCTGTTATATGTTTCTGGCAAAATCCCTAATAAAAAAAAATTCTGGTTTAAAGTCTATATGTTTTTTTATTATTTTTTCCAACCATGTGTGGATTTTAGCCCAGTATCTTTTAGCTTCTACACATGTCCACCACATATGGCAATATGAGCCTGGTGTCTGATGACATTTCCAACACTTCTTTTAAAAAAATTTGATTTATATTCCGCCCTTCTCTGGAGACTCAAGGCGGCTTACAATGCGTTAAGTAATAGCCTTCATGCTTTTGTATATTTATACAAAGTCAGCTTATTGCCCCCACAAACTGGGTCCTCAATTTACCTACCTTAGAAAGGATGGAAGGCTGAGTCGACCTTGAGCCTGCCGAGATTCGAACTTACAGTAATTGCAGACAGCTTGATGTTAGTAACAGTTAATAACAGTGCTTTCGTCTGCTGCGCCACCAGAGCTCCTTTTCAGATGTACTTCACGTGATTTTGATCCTGTACCTCTATTTAACAAGTGACATTCTGTAGTTTACAACCTCTGCTATGCAATTTGCAAATAAGGATTTGTTTTGCTATGCACAGTGAAATTTGAACTCTGGCACCTGTCAGATGATTTGTTCTCAAAAGATCGTGGGAAAAACTAAGGGACTGGGAATGATATTCCCCTCAATTTCCCTTTAATAAACTCTTTTCGTTCAGTTGCACCAACACTTTTGTGGTTGCTGTCAAAAGTGCCGTCTGACAACTTGACGTACAACTTGCAACACTTTCATTACACATAATGCTTCCCCACTGCGTTCAGTCACTCCAAATGACTCCGTCCAGGCCTCTTGGAATGATCTTCCATGATCTGTTTTTGCTTTATTTGCAAATGGGATGGGGGAGGGAGGGAGGGAGGTGTGATCTATACATGATATAACTGTTGGGCAGAAAGGAACTTGGCATGACAACGGCGCATGTGCCCACAGGGACAGCTCTGTGTGCCACCTCTGACACGTCTGCCATAAGTCAGTGGTGAAATCTAAAATGTGTTACTACCGATTCTGTGGGCGTGGCTTGGTGGTGGTGGGGGTAATGTGACTGGGTGGGCGTGGCCAATTTTTTAAAAAAAACTTTTAAAACCATTTTTTCCACAACCTCTTCGGCAAAGAGGTTGTAAAAAAAATGCTTTCAAAAGACTCTTACGATCCCAGCTGAGTTGCCTGATCATCAGAGGCTTTTTTTTTCTTTTAAAAGCCTTTGACGATCCAAGCTGAGTTGCCTGATTGGCAGAGACTTTTTTTCTTTTAAAAGCCTCTGACGATCAAAGCTGAGTTGCCTGATCATCAGAGGCTTTTTTTTCTTTTAAATACCTCTGACGATCCAAGCTGAGTTGCTTGATCATCAGAGGCTTTTTTTCTTTTAAATACCTCTGACGATCCAAGCTGAGTTGTCTGATTGGCAGAGACTTTTTTTCTTTTAAATGCCTCTGACGATCCAAGCTGAGTTGCCTGATCATCAGAGGCTTTTTTTCTTTTAAATGCCTCTGAGGATCCAAGCTGAGTTCCTTGATCATCAGAGGCTTTTTTTCTTTTAAATACCTCTGACGATCCAAGCTGAGTTGTCTGATTGGCAGAGACAGCCTCTGCTGATCAGGCAACTCAGCTGGGATCGACAGAGGCTTTTAAAAGAAAAAAAAGCCTCTGATAGTTGTGCGGCTCAGCTGGGCATGGCGGGGGGTGGGGGCAGTCAGGGATTTTTGCTACCAGTTCTCTGAACCACCTGCCTCCATCGCTACTGGATCGGGCGATCTGGTCCAAACTGGGAGCAATTCACACCTGCCATAGGTTCACCATCACAGTGCTAGGCAAAACCCGTAGGACATAGGTCCAGAAAAGCTCAATCGAAAGGCTTCATAACATCATTCGTTATAAAATGGCTCGTGGTTGAAGAAGCCAAATAAAGTTGCTCAAATAAAGATGTTGCTCAATTGACATTTTCTGCCCACAGTTAACAACAACTCTGGTTGTTTTTGAATCCCCTGCTTGTGGGTGGAAGGACCAGGGTGGAGCAGCATATCCTTTTCGGAAGGACAAGATAGACAGAAGAGCTAGATAGAAATCAAATATGAAATTTATCTCCTTATCTCCTTAAAAGTGTCGCAACCACCGAAAGCCAGGGAAGTTTCCAGAAACAGGAGATACAAATCAGATCAGCGGTCTGAATAGGGGTGCGGGGAGTGGGTTGCAGCTGTTTGGCTGTGGT
Organism: Coluber constrictor foxii; assembly: GCA_038048745.1. Taxonomy (NCBI): domain Eukaryota; kingdom Metazoa; phylum Chordata; class Lepidosauria; order Squamata; family Colubridae; genus Coluber; species Coluber constrictor. The sequence goes on from CM075958.1 coordinate 10,676,292, forward strand.
CACTTTCCCCAACATATGAAGCCCTCAAAGAGAGAGATTTAAAAGAGCATTATCTTATTGCAGCAAAAAACATCACTCTCCGGAGATATCTAGAGATACGGGGGTCATTCCCTTGCAAGAGTCCGTTAAAGGCAGCGGGGAGTGGCAATTTTATACTGTCTGCCTTTATATAAAAAGGGGACGGCCGCAGTTTGGTTTTAACAGCTGCCTCTTCATCTTCTGCTTGAGGTGAGGTCTCCGTTTTCTTGCTAAAGTCCACTCTGTGTAGCTCTTACAAAGCATCCTTTTATTTTTCCAGTTGCCGTTAGATTAGACTCTCCAAATATTTCTGAGGTCCTTATTGGGTCCATTTATTTGTTTGTTTGTTTGTTCGTTCATTCATTTATTTATTTATTGGCAGCAATTTATATAGAATTGTTTTATCCTCCAGGGTCAGGGATGGGGAAGCTGTAGCCCACCAGTTCTAGCTGTCTTGCAAATCCTAAAAATTCCTGCCCCGTTAATGCTGTTCTCTGATTCTCTTCCTTCTCCTAGAGAAAGACCATGTTGTCCATCTCGGTGGTGGCTGTGGCCTGGTTGTTCTCCCTGAGGACCTTGTCCACAGCGCTGGATCCGACCCTGGAGGGGACATGGAGAGACTGGAAGGCCACTCACGGGAAGGAATACGCCTTGGTGAGTTTGCTCCCCCAGAAGTCCAATCAATCAATCCGAAGAGAGCTGGAAGGGACCCTGGAGACCTACAGTATACAATTTCAGACAGGTGACTGTCCTTTCAGTCCTTATTCAATCAGAATAAGAGAGCAGAAGGACAGATTTGCAAGGGACCTTGGAGGTGAATTTAACGGAATCAGGGAGTCGGAAGGGGTCCTGGAGGTCTTCTAGTCCAACCCTCTTCTCAGGCAGGGAACCCTATATTATTTCAGGCAAATGGTTGTCCCATCTCTTCTTTAAAGCCTCCAGGGATGAAGGCAGGTAGTTCCACTGCTTAATTGTCCTCGCTGTCAGGAAGTTTCTCCTTATTTCTAGATTGAATATCTCTCCTTGTTCAGTTTCCATCCATTGCTTCTTCTCCTGCCTTCTGGTGCTTTTGAAAATAAGTGGACCCAGCCCCTCAAATCCTGGAATACTGCTATCATGTCATCCCTAGTCCTTGTTTTCTCTAGACTGGCCATGCCTAATACTAAAGGTGACATTTTAATATTTTAATTCAATAACTCTGCCACATTTGGAGCTGAGCTGGCTGTCCCCACTGATGTTCTCAAGAGGCTCCATCCCACAGAACTTTTCTTTCTCCTGAATTCACTTCGAGTGTACCAGTTTCGTACCTTGATTTTAGAGACCAGAACAGAAGAATGGAGTTGGAAGAGACCTTGTAGGATTTAGGTCTTCTAGTCCAGGGGTCTCCGACCTTGGCAACTTTAAGACTTATGGACTTCAACTTCCAGAATTTTGGGAGTTAAGTCCACAAGTCTTAAAGTTGCCACGGTTGGAGACCTCTGATCTATTCTAACCTCTCACCCAAGCAGGAGACCCTACTCCAATTCTGACAGATGGCAGTCCAGTCTCTTCTTGAAAGCTTCCAGGGATGAAGCTCTCACCTCTTCCGAAGGCAACTTCTGTTCCATGGGTTGATTGTTCTCACTGTCAGGAAATTTCTCCTTATTTCTCCTTAGATCTCTCCTGGATCAGTTTCCATCCATTATTTCTTATCCTGCCTTCAGGTGCTTTGGAAAATAGCTTGATCCCTTCCTCTCTCTCTTTTTAAAAAAAGTTTTTTAGTTTTATTTCTCATAAACAGATTTACATGTACAGTTATTTATCTATCATCTTTCATTCATCTTATCTTTTAACTTTCATTTTTAATTTTTACTTTTTCAGTGCTGTTCTTTTATCCTTTACCTTTACTCCAACCTTTCTTCTTCTCCTCCTCCTCTTTTCTTTCTTCCTTTTTCTCTTCCTCTTCCTCTTCCTCTTCCTACTTTCTTCTTTCTTCTCCTCCTTCTCTTTCCTACTTCCCCTGCTCTTCCCCCACTCCTCTCTTCTTCCCCCTTCTAAACTTCTCTTCTACTCCTCTTTCCCCTCCCTTTTCTTCCTCTCCTTTTCCCTTTCTCCTTTCTCCTCTTCCTTTCTCTCTCTCTACTCTTTCCCCTTTCTCTTGTTGTTTCCCTTTTTAGTTCAATCTAAAGTGAAATTCGAGCAGTCCCAATTTTCTAATTATCTTTATTCTCATTTCAATTTCTTATTCAATTAATATTTATTTTTATTTCATCATTTGTGTACATTTTTATAATATTTCACTTTTTTTCCCTCCCCACCTTTCTCCTTTTCCTTGGCATCATCTGGGTATATTTTTTTTATTGTTTTCTCTATTTTATCTCTATACCCTTATTCATATTTCCTTTCTAATCAATCATCAATTTTTTCCCATGTATTGAAATACATCGACTCCTCTTTATCTTTTATTCTCAATGTTAATCTATTCATTTCTGCACATTCTAAAATTTTCTTTATAATTTCTCCTTCCAACAGGATTTTATCTGTTTTCCAATTTCGTGCAAATACAATTCTAGCCATTGTTATTATATGAGTAATCAAATATGTATGTTCTTTACTGTAATTCTCTGGTAAAATTCCCACTAAGAATATCTCTGGCTTTAACTCCATATGTTGCTACAACATTCCCTCTAATCATGTTTGTATTTTCACCCAATAATTTAGACCCCTTCCTCTCCGTAGCAGCCCCTCAAATATTGGAAGACTGCCATCATGTCTTCCCTGGTCCTTCTCTTCTGGCAATGTTTATAAAGTTACTTTCTGCTATCTGTCTTCAGAGAGGATTTGTGAGGAATAATGTCTGGTATATTAAGTAGAAATGGAAAGAGTTTTTGGTCCATTTCTGGGCGATTTAATTCTAGTTTGGGAAACCTTTTACGGAAGAGAAGAACGTGAGTTCTAGATCTTCTAAGTGCCACTTGTTTAGGTAGATGTGACTAAGGGATCTTCTTGATCTTGGCTTCCCAGGAAGAGGAAGAATCCTATCGAAGAGCCGTGTGGGAGGAAAATTTGCAGATGATCCAAGACCATAACAAGGAGGCTGACCAGGGAAAACATTCCTACAAGCTCGGGATGAATCACTTTGGGGATTTGGTAAGTCTGGATCAGGGCTAGTTTGATTTATTTACTAGACATAGATGGTGGTTTGTTCAATGTCTATAGCTGCCCATCTCAGTCAATGACCCCGAGCAGTTTTCAATTCATTCATTCAACTAATTTACATCCTGCCTTCCTCGGTTTTTTATTTTTATTTTTTACAAATAATTCAAGATAGTGAATGTATCCAAGATACCTTCCTCCTCCTATTTTGCCAAAAACAATCCTGTGAGGTGGGCTGAGCTGAGAGAGGGACTGGCTCAAAGTCACCCAGCCAGCTTTCATGCCTAAAACGGGACTAGAACTCACAGTCTCCTGGTGATTGGCCCAAAGTCACCCAGCTGCAGGGGTGAAATCCAGCAGGTTCCTACAGGTTCTGGAGAACCGGTAGCGGAAATTTTGAGCAGTTCGGAGAACTGGCAAATATCACCTCTGGCTGGCCCCAGAGTGGGGTGAGAAATGGAGATTTTGCAATATCCTTCCCCCAGGAGTGGGGTGGGAATGAGTATTTTGCAGTATCCTTCCCCTGCCACGCCCACCAAGCCATACTCACAGAACAAATAAACAAATTTGGATTTCACCACTGCCCAGCCGACTTTCACGCCCAAGACAGGACTAATCCTGGTGATTGTCCCAAAGTCACCCAGCTGCCTTTCGTGCCTAACGCGGGACTAGAACTCACCGTCTCTTGGTAATTGGCACAAAGTCACCCAGCCAGTTTTCATACTGAAGGTGGGACTAGAACTCACTGTCTCCTAGTGATTGTCCCAAAGTCACACAGCTGATTTTCATACTTAGGGCAGTACTAGAACTCACAATTTTCCTGCTTCTAGCCTGGTGCCTTAACCACTAGACCAAACTGGCTCCAGTAACTGATGTTTGAACTTCATCCTCTTTGCAATCCTCAGACTAACGAAGAGTTTAAAAAGAAGATGCACTGCTTGCTTCCTGGCCTGGATCTTGCATCTCAAAAGAACGTAGTCACTTTCAAAGCCTCAGAAGACCTGCAGATTCCCAATGGGATGGACTGGCGAGCCAAAGGCTTTGTGACTAAGGTCAAAGATCAGGTGGGTGCCGAATGACCTGGGTGAATGGTCCTGACAAGCCATGAATTGAGGACTGATGCAGAGATGCTTTCTAAGGAAAAGGAAGGAGTTATGATTTGCCTATTTAGACCAGAGTCAGAATTTGATGGCTTCATGAAAACTTGAAACTAAATTCTTTCCTCTCTTAGTTGCATCTCTGAAGCTTCAATCTCGTCGGAACTCTTACATCAACAGAGCACACCTCTAGCACTGATCATGTTACGTAGTTGGGTAATGAAAGCTCAGCAAGAACTCTGAGAGCACCAAGGAAGCCCTCGTTTCAACCCTAAGCTGCTCTTCTATCGGAACTCACACCTTGCCCAGCTGCCGACTGCCAAAAACTGAGAACAAGTCATTTGTGAAAGGAACATTAATTGGGTTGCTCCATGGGTCACTGCAGTTTTGTTTTTCCACAGGGTGAGTGTGGCTCCTGCTGGGCCTTCAGTGCCACCGGAGCTCTGGAAGGCATGCATTTCAAGAAGACGGGGAAGCTGGTCCCGCTGAGCGAACAAAATCTTATCGACTGTTCTAGGGAGGAGGGGAATCAAGGGTGCCAGGGTGGACATATGACCCAAGCTTTTGTAACTGTACACAGGCTACGAGGGATCAATTCAGAGGAAAGCTACCCATATCTTGGACAGGTAATTCTCTATGTGTTCCTGGGAATGCTTCAAACTATAGCTGCTTTGCTTTGCGTTGGCTACTCTGGCTAGTTAGCAATGGCACTAACAACAGCACTTAGACTTATATATGGCTTCACAGTGCTTTTCCAGCCCTCTCTAAGCAGTTTATAGACTCAGCCGCTTGCCCCCAAGAATCTGGGTCCTCGTTTTACCCACCTCTGAAGGATGGAAGGCTGAGTCAACTTTGAGTTGGTCAGGATCGAACTCCAGGCAGTGGGCAGAGTTAGCCTGCAATACTGCCTTCTAACAAGACGGAGGGAGGGAGGGAGGGAAGGAGGAAGGAAGGAAGGAAGGAAGGAACAGCAGTTACATACCACTTCATAGTGATTTTACAGCCTTCTCTAAGCGGCTCTAAGCAGCTTACAGAGTCAGCCTATTGCCTATTCTATTCGATTTGATTCTGCAATTCTATTCTATTCTATTCTATTCTATTCTATTCTATTCTATTCTATTCTATTCTATTCTATTCCATTCCATTCCATTCCATTCCATTCCACTCCACTCCACTCCACTCCACTCCACTCCACTCCACTCCACTCCACTCCACTCCACTCTATTCTAATTCTATTCTATTCTATTCTATTCTATTCTATTCTATTCTATTCTATTCTATTCTATTCTATTCTATTCTATTCTATTCTATTCTATTCTATTCTATTTCAAGATCCCTTCCAACTCTGTTATTCGATATTCTCTTTGCGACTAACTATGGCCGCTCTTTATTTTTCTGCAGGACCATTATAGTTGTTATAAAGGTGGGGAATCTTTCGCAGCTTGTTCCAAAGTGGGACTCATCCAGTCAGGAGACGAAAAGGCCCTTCGGCAGGCAGTGGCCACGATTGGCCCAATTTCTGTCGGAGTGGATGCCGGGACCTCGCAGTTTCAATTTTACAAGTCGGGTAAGGTTCCCACGGAATAGGAAGGGGGGAGCCCTCTTGCATTTCAACTTTGAATGTTCCTTTGATTACCTTGATTGGCTGATACTCAATGCCCTGGATGGGCAACCCTCATCTTGAGTACGGAGGGCGAACACTATTCCAGCAGTGGTGGCTTTCAAAGTTTTTTAATACCGGTTCTGTGGGCATGGCAAGGGAAGGTTACTGCAAAGTCCCCATTCCCTCCCGATCAGCTGGGACTTGGGAGGCAGAGAATAGATGGGGGCGGGGCCAGTCAGGATATTTACTTCCGGTTCTCCGAACTATTCAAAATTTCCGCTACTGGTTCTCCAGAACTGGTCAGAACCTGCTGAAACCCATCTCTTCCCTTGAAAAATATCTTTTTTGTTAGGTTTTTTATTATTATTATTATTATTATTATTATTATTATTATTATTATTATTATTATTATTATTATTATTATTATACATTTTCCTTTGTTATACATCACGGTTCCATTTCTGCAATGACAGTGTACTGTCCCTATGAAAACTGTTTTGAATACACATAATATTATACACCATGATTATAGCCATTATTGTCATAATAGATACAAAATAAACTTCACTTCCGGGCCTTCTACACAATTTAATAATAATAATAGTAATATTGCTGATAGTGTTATGCTTATATATATATCCATATATACATTTTACCTCTATTTTACCTCTATTTTATTGAACATCCTAAATTGTAAATTTACTAACTTCTTATTGAAAAATATCTGAAGGGCTCTACCTAAAAGCCTCTTCAGGGGTTCCTGTTTTACCTACACGGTGCCCCCATTAAAGAAAGTAAATTCTAAGAGGGAGTGAAATTCCTGGCTGCCCTTTTGGAAATCCAGATGACCTGGCAAAGAAGCATGGGGCTTTCCCTTGATCATATGCTCCAATCTTTGAGGGGCTGCCACAGAGAGGAGGGGGCCAAGCCACCCGAAGGCCAGGCAAGGAATAACGGATGGAAACTGTACAAAGAGAGATTCACCCTGGAAATAAGGTGGAATTTCCTGACAGTGAGAACAATCAATCCCTGGAACAGAAGTTGCCTTCGGAAGTTGTGGGAGCTTCATCGCTGGAGACTCTGTGCCTGTCAGCTGATTTTTGGGCCTTCTTGACCCACCGGAAGTCAGCAAACAGGCTATTTCCAGCCTCTCAGAGCCTCCGGGGGGGGGGGGAAGGCTGATTTTGCCCTCCCCAGGCTCCAAGAAAGCTTCTGGAGCCTGAGGAGGACAAAAAATGGGCCTACTGGGGCCACCGTGCCATCGCACGCCAAAAGCGGGGAAAGCGCAGGGGTGTCGTGCGCACATGTGGGTGGGGGCAAGGCGTATTGAATTATGGGTGTGGGCACATGTGGGTGTGACACCCCCCCCGTGCTCCTTCTGCTTTGGCACAGAAAGGCAAAAAGGTTGGCCATCACTGACCTGCAAGGCCCTTTCCAACTGTTAAATCTATTATCGCTTAAATGTTTTCTCATCCTCCTTCTCTAGGTATCTTTAAAAATAACTGGAATGGATACAAGAGCATGAATCATGCTATGCTGGTGGTTGGTTATAACAGCACCAAGTACTGGATTGTGAAGAACAGGTGAGTGAAGGGAAGTGGACGCTGGCAGGAGAGGTCGCTAGAGGGGAACTTCTCCTATTGCAGATTGTCTCAAGCTTGGCCACTTGAAGATGCCTGGACTACAACTCCCAGAATTTCCCAGTCAGCAAGATTTCCTACATCCGTGATGGTGAACTTATGGCACGCGGAGTCACCTCTGCGGGCACGTGTGCTGTCGCCCTAGGTCAGCTCCACCACACATGTGCATGCCTCCTGCCGACCAGTTGATTTTCGGGTCTCTGCAGAGATGCATGCATATGCATGGAGGCAGGGAGTCACGCCCACATGCATGGTGGTGGTGGGGTCACGCGCACATGGGCAGGGACCAGTGAGGCAGTGGCATGCCCCCCCATTTGAGGCCTAGCAGGCCTCCCTGAGCTAGACCCAAAATGGGGCATAGGGGGGTTGTGCGCACATGTGTGTGGGGATGGGAGGAGTGGGGGCACACACGCATGTGCAGGTGGCAGGGGGAGCATGGGGGATTGCATGTGCATGCATAGGGCAGTGGAGCGCAGCGGAGGTCGCATGTTCAGGGGGCAGGGTGTACAAGGGGCACTGCATTACCGGTGTGGGCAGACATGTACGCGCTGTCGCATGCATGCACATCAGTGGTGGGTTCCTCCCGGTTCGGCCCGATTCGGCTGAGCCGGTAGCAGTGACGATATGACATCACTGAACCGGTTCTCTTTGTTCAGGAGCTGGGCCCTCCCGCCTCTGCTGCCCCCCATCCCTCCACCTGCATTATTCTTACCTTTTATTTGGCCCCAACCCCAATCTATTAGTGCCTCCCAAACTGATCGGCTAGAAGGAAAAAAACTGTTTAAACTCTTGCTGCGGGGCTTCAAAGGGCTGCCCTACAGCTGATAAGTGTTAAAAGGCAGTGTGGTGGTAGACCGGTGCCTCCGAAAACAAATGAGTAGACTGGTGCCTGCAAAAATAAATGGGTAGACCGGTACAGCTCTGCAAGGAGTTAAAAACCTGGTAGACCAGTACCTCTGCTAAATCCTAAAGAATTGTCACATGACCATCAAGCCACGCCCACACAATAAGCCATGCCCAAAGAATCGTAGTAAAAAAATTTAGAATCCACCCATGGCGCACTTTCAACACCCAAAAGAAAAAAAGTTAGCCATCCCTGCCCTATACCGACATCCCCAACAATTCTAGCTCCATGGACTGGCAGCAGCAGCGGGAGTGGGTTGGGTTGGTGGAGGGGTGGGATCCTACCAGTTTAACAACCGGTTCTCTGAGCGTGCATGCTCAGTTTGCAGAAAAGTCACCTTCCGCATTGCTGGAGGCCAGGAAAACAGCTGAAACGCAGCAATCCACTCTGCCGCGCCAATCAGCTGGGCATCGGAAATGGAAATATAGGTGACTCTAACGCAGAGGCGGGCAGGCGGGCCCACTCCAAAGTGAGAGTGAACCGGTTCATTCATGGCTGAAAGTCAGAGCTAACAGTTTGCCCGAACCGGTCTGAACTGGTAGAATCCTACGACTGGTTGGTGGGACGAATGGTTTCATGTGTGCAATCTAGTTCCCACACATGTGCAAATGAAGCTTCATGTGCTCGCCCACAGCTTGTGCGGCCCACACAGGTCGGTAACAGTCCAAGGTCTGGGGGTTGGGGACCCCTGCCCTACATGGTTTTGAAGTAAATGTCTTGCATGCTTCTCTTCACAGTTGGTCGTCCTCATGGGGAATCAACGGATACATGCACATGGAACTGGGATCGAATCAATGCGGCATCGCCGTCGAACCTTCCTATCCCATTCCATAACCAGCCAAGTGGACCACTTGAGAAGCAGGACGAAAACGCCACCAGGAATAATCTGCAGTTTCTGAAGCTTCTGGAGAACCAGAAAAAATAGATAGATATGCTAAAAATCAATAAACGCTTTGATGCAATGCTGCCTATTATCTAATCTGACTCTTTTATGATGTGTCTGAGTTTGAATGGAGGCCATGGTATTAACAATGCTGGCACATCTTCTCGGGGAATTCAGAATGTCTGAGGCATCTAAGATGTTAAAAGGCACCTAAAATTTTAAAGGGATAGCATTCAATCTAAAGAACAAACAAAGAACGGTTGCCGGAATTGGGTATGTCTAGTTTAAGGAGAAGAAGGACCAGGGGTGCCGGAATTGGGTATGTCTAGTTTAAGGAGAAGAAGGACCAGGGGTGACATTGGAGGGAGTGCCACAAAGAAGAGGGAGTCAAGCTATTCTCCAAAGCCCCTGAAGGGAGAACAAGAAGTAATGGGTGGAAACTAATCAAGGAGAGAAGCAATTTAGAACAAAGAAGAAAATTCCTAAGAGTTAGAATAATCCATCAGTGGAACGACTTGCCTCCAGAAGTTGTGAATGCTCCAACACTGGAAGTTTTCAAGAAGAGATTGGACAACCATTTGTCTGAAATGGTTTAGGATTTCCTGCTGGAGCAAGGAATTGGATTAGAAGACCTCCAAGATCGATTCCAACTCTGTTATTCCATTCTAACCTCAGCAATTTTAAGACTTCTGGACTTCCAATGCCCAGAATTCCCCAACCAGCCATGGTTGAAGTCCACAGGTCTTAAAATTGCCAAGGTTAGATAGCCCTCGTATAGAGGTTTCATTCAAATCCAGTTTCAGATAACTTTGAACAAGCCCGTTGTTAAGAGTACTCTGATTGTCATTTGTCATCTGCAACCTGTAACATACAAGTAACAACCTCTCTCTCCAGTGACCATTTTCATCCTGCGCGATGGCATATGTGTCATATCAGACAGGATAGGATTTGTAGAGCCCTTGATGCTCTCTGAGCTTGGTTATCTTCTAGGGGACATTTCATTACCCAACTAGGTAACATCATCAGTGCTAGCCTGATTTGGATATGATTTTTAACATCTCAACTCTTTTTTTTTCACGTTTTTTTTTTATTATTGAAAAGTTTTACAAAAAAAGAAATTTTTCCCCCAATAATCCCCCCCACCCTTTTCCCCTCCCCCGCCACCCCCACACCCCTTCTTCCCATCCCACCCTTCCCCCCAGACTTCCCAGAGCAAAATACAGGGTATTTCAGTTAAGAAAATTAATTAATTAAAATTAAGTTATGTCATTTTAACTGTTCACCGCCCTGAGTCCTTCGGGAGAAGGGCGGTATAGAAATTGAATAAATAAATAAATAAATAAATAAATAAGAATCATAAGCTAAATTAACCTATCTATCCTTAAACTACCAAATCCCCCCCTGAAGCCTTAACTTCACTATAGATAACATAATACTTCTAAAATTTAACATTCATTCATAAGCTATTTGATATTTTCTTGTCTGATACTTATTTTGAATATAATCAATCCATCTTCTCCATTCCAATATGTATCTTTCTTGTGTATGGTCCTTCAAATACGCTGAAATTTTTGCCATTTCCGCTAGATTCGCTACTTTCAATGTCCACTCTTCAGTAATAGGCAAAAAGTCCTTCTTCCAGTATTGCTCTACCAACAGCCTGGCTGCTGATATTAAATTTAAAATCAGTTTAGTCTCTAATGCTGTACAATCCGTAGTTATACCCAATAAAAACAATTGCGGAGTAAATTTCAACCTTTTTTTCAAGATATTCTGCATCACCCACCAAATTTATATCCAAAATGCTTTGATTTTCTTACAAGTCCACCATATATGATAATAAATTGCATCATCACAGTCACATCTCCAACATTTAGCTTGCAAATTTGGCTACATACATGACAATTTTTTAGGATCTAAATGCCATCTATAAAACATTTTATAAAAGTTTTCTCTTAAGGTTTGTGCTTGCGTAAATTTAACATTTCTAACCCAAATCTTTCCCCATGTTTCTATCATCACTGGTTCCTGAAAATTTTGTGCCCATTTTATCATACAGTCCTTAACCAATTCTGTTTCTGAATCTATTTCCAATAATGCATTATACAACCTTTTAATATGCATTTGGCTTTGCTCTCTAATCTGTTTTACCAAATTTTCCTCATTTTGCATAGCACCAATTTTTTGATCTTCCTTCCATCTAGCTTGAAGCTGACCATACTGGAACCAAGTGTAGATTATCCCTTCTTCTTTCAATACTTTAAAGGTGTTAGTTGCAATTTGCCCCTTTCCATAAAAAGAAGCTCTTGTAAGTAATCACCTCCTGTTTTTGTTCTATACTTCTATTTTCTATTGCATATCTGGGATTTGCCCATATAGGTATCTTGTAGTTTAACTTATATTGATACGTTTTCCAAACCCTCAACAAAGCATTTCTAAGTATGTGACCTTTAAATACCTTATCCACTTTTTTTTCATATAACAAGTAAGCATGCCATCCATATAACAAATCATAACCTTCTATATTTAACATTCTCTCTTCAATTAAGTTAAACCAGCCACTAAGTTGTGATAAGACTGATGCTTCATATACAATCTTAAATTAGGCATTTTAAGACCTCCTCTCTCACGTACATCCTGTGTAATTTTCAATTTTATTCTTGGTTTTTCCCCACCCCAGATAAAAGTATTAACCCCTTTCTGCCACTCTCTCACATTTCCATCTTTCTTAAGCACTGATATCATTTGAAACAAAAATAAGAACCTAGGTAGCACATTCATTTTTATTACTGCTATCCTTCCCAATAGGGATAATTGTAACTTTTTCCAATTTTCCATTTCTTTCTGCACTTTTTGCCAAAGAACTTCATTGTTGTTTTTAAATAATTTCATATTTGAGGCTGCAATATTTACTCCTAGATATTTAACTTTTTTAACTATTTCAAACCCCGTTATTTTTCCTAAATCTTCTCTTTGAGATATAGACATATTTTTAGTTATCATCTTTGTCTTTTGTTGATTTACTTTAAACCCAGATACCTTACCATATTGACCTATTATATCCAACATATGTGGAACCGATTCTATAGGTTGAGATAAAGTAAACAACCAAGTGGTCTGCAAACGCTCTTAATCTATAATCTTGCTGTCTGATTACAATACCTTTTATTTTATCAGAATCATGTATCTTATGAGTCTATTGGTTCATGGAACACATTAGCCATAAGCCATTATAAACTGCAGAAACTAGACTCCTCCGCTGGGGTGTTGTAGTCCTCCCCTGCAGGGCTGGCATCGGTTGGTCTCGGTGTGGTGGTGTAGGTCGACTGTGCTGGGTTGGCAGTGGTCAACCTGGTCAGGTTGTTGTGACTTCTTGGAGTTAAGAGGTCGCTGGTCTACCTCGTCGTGAAGGTGAAGGTCTCCCTGGTTGGGTTGGCAGAGGGAGACCCCGCTGGGTTGGTGTTGGCACGCCCTCTCGGGTTGTCCCTGGTTTACCTGGCTACTGGGATGTAAGCAGTGGTGGGATTCAATTTTTTTAACAACCGGTTCTGTGGGCGTGGCTTAGTTGGGGATGTGGCTTGCTGATCATGTGACTGGGTGGGTGTGGCTAGCTGGTCATGTGACCAGGTAGGCGTGGCTAGCTGGTCATGTGACTGTGTGGGCGTGGCTAGTTGGTCATGTGACCGGATGGGCATGGCTATGTGCATAGGGACTACTCAGAGGGCTGAAAAAAGTCATTTCTGACTGGTCTTCGCACTTTTGACCGGTCCTCGCACTTATGACCATCCTCACATTTATGCCCGTTGCGGCATTCTTAACAACTGTGTCAGTCATTTCACAACTGCTTCCCTACACTATGGTGACAAGATAGGGCAAAAAACGTAAAATGTGAGGACAGTCGTAAGTTTACAGACTGGTCAAAAGTGCGAGGACCACTCAAAAATAACTTTTTCACCCCTCTGAGTAGTCCATATGCATAAAAGGAAACAGCAATAGAGAGGCATGAAGGAAGGGAAGAGAAATTAGAGTAGGAGTGAGGGTAAGAGAGGGAGGAAGAGAGGAGGAGAAGGAGAAAGGAAGAGGAAGTAGGGAGGAGAAGAAGAGGGGGAGGAAGAGAAAGTAAAAAGGAAAGAAAAGAGAGAGGTGGTAGGTTTGAGGAGAAAGATTGCTGTACAATAAAAAAGATGAAAGGGAAGAAAGCCAACCCCAAACAAATATAAAAATATTAAGATAAAGAATGAATTGTTAAACTTTAAAGAATAAAAGAGAACAAATATGAATAAATAACAATAATTAGAAACACACATACAAACATACAATGTATTTTCTTTGAACAGAGTGTTTGGCCGGTTCACAAATTTAAACAGTGTTTAGTCATTTCAATTAAATTTACAATTTCTATATTTCCTTTTTGCCATATTTATTCGTCTATTTTTGTAAAAAACCAATATTACTCTTCATCCTTATCTCTAATCTTAATCAAATTCAATTTTTCCCTTCTATTCTATATTATACCCCTTCCCATTGTCATCTATTTTTATATCCATCCTCACATTGGTTAATTATTTAATATTACAATTGTTTAATACAAATTCAACATTTTTATATAAACCAGTTATAACTATCTTTTTTGTATATTAATCAATATGAACATGAATATTCCAATTATTTCCATGGAATCCAATTTCTTACAAATTTCTTACCTCGCCAGGGTGGTTTTCTCTGACTTCCCTCCATCTTTTGCGGAGCTGGTCGATGTGCCAAATTGGAGACGGTTGCACTTAAATGCCCCCCTATGAGTGACTATTGTTTGTGCCTCTGCAGTCTTCTTGTCCACTGGCAATTGCTGGTAAGCCTGGGCCAGGTCCAGTTTTGCGAAAATTGTCCCACTGCCTAGTGAATGCAACAGATGTTGCACCACTGGCACGGGATATGCGCTCTGCGGAAGTGCCCGGTTGATGGTACACTTGTAGTCCGCGCAGATGCGTACAGATCCATCATGCTTCATGGGAGTCACAATGGGGGTCTCCCATGCCACATGATCAATCGGTTCCAGGATGCCCTGGGCAATTAATTTATCAAGTTGAGCATCTACCTTAGGCCTGTGGGCAAAAGGAACTCTGCGGGGCTTAAGCCGAATGGGTGCAATTGTAGGGTCTAGATCAGCGGTTCTCAACCTGGGGGTCGTGACCCCTTTGGGGGTCGAATGGCCATTTCACAGGGGTCGCCAAAGCCTTCTCTGCCCCCCTCCCCACGCCTTCACTCACCCTCACCCTCTGCCTCTGTTGAATCGCCATCGCCGCTTACCCCGCCCACCCCAATCTATTGCTGCCTCCTGAGTCCCAGTTGATGGCTAGAGGGAAAAAAACTGTTTAAATTCTTGCCGTGGGGCTTCAAAGGGCCTCCCTACAGCTGATCAGTGTTAAAAGAAAACAAGTAGACCCGTGGCTGCAAAAATAGAAAAAAAACCAGCCCCTTTCAGCTTCAGCACAAATTAATTACCATAAGTTGATTAGCTCCGGTCCCGACTCCCAGCTGATTTACTCTCAGCTCTTTTGCTAGCTGCAAAGAGTGCTTGCTGGAGCAGATTTTTTTTTCCCTAGCTGAAAAAGCGAAATTGAAAGTAAAGCAGGATCTTTGCTGCAACGTGACAAAATAAGGCAGAGAGAGATTTCTTTTTCTTTTTCTTTTTCCACACCAAAATAGGTAGGTGCAAAACTGCAAACAATGGGAAATTTAGGGCAAAAGAGGAGGTTCAAGATTTTAAAACACAAAAGAAAAAAAGCTGTATTTAACTAGGGAATTGTAATAATTGAGATATTAATTGTATATTGTTTTGAAATCAGAAATGGTTAAGTTGTGGTTTGGAGGAATATATGGGGGAAATTATTTGGTTTATTATTATTGGTAAATATAATTAATTGATTTGTAAGAAATTGAATTGCATGGAAATAATTGGAATATTCATGTTCATATTGATTAATATACAAAAAAGATAGTTATATAACTAATTGATTTATATTAAAATGTTGAATTTGTATTTAACAACTGTGTTAAGCGATGGATTTAGCCCAATTACTCACGAGACAAGCTATTCCTTTAATCAGTATTTATTGCAGGCCTGGAAGCTTCCTAGGCCCTAGGCATCACAGGTCACTGACCTCTGATCTTCTCTCCTCTAGGTGATCATTTGGAACAACCGGACAAGCACGTGGGGAGAGTTTATATACACGGGAGGAGTGGCCAGGAGGTAAGGAGTGGCCAGGGGTTAGGTGGGAGTGTACATACTGTATTAACCCTTAAGGGGCTGGGCTTGAAGGTATAGGCACAGTTAGGCATTTACTCTGACAAAACCCCCTCTAAATGTCTAACTGGGTACAGGTATGCTTCGTTTACATAGGTATACATAATCATACATTTATACATATATATATATACATATGCAGGTCATACACAAACACATATTTTTGACATGAGGTAGGCGTGCTGTTTAGCGGGTAAGGGTTTTGTAAGAATATCTGCGGTCTGTTCCTCAGTGTCGCAGTGCACTGCCTCAATGAACCCTATCTCTGAAAACTGTCTGACATGTTTGCATTTGATGTCTATGTGTCTTGACCTTTGCCCAATGGCATCAGCCTTTGAAATTTCTATTGCGGCCTTGTTGTCCTCGTGTATGATTATGGGGTACAAGGGTTCAGTCCATATGGCGTTGAGTAGGTCATCGAACCACACTAAATTGTTCGTGGCCTTGGATAGGCAGACGAATTCGGCTTCGGTGGTCGAGGTGGCAACGAGTCTTTGCTTTCCAGTGTACCAGTGAATGGGGGAGTTGTTGAGTAGCATCACGTAGCCAGAGGTGCTTTTTCTGCTCTTAATGTCGCCTGCCCAGTCTGCATCAGCGTAGCATGATAGTTTTGGCTTATCTGTTATTTCTGGTTCCAAACAGAGTTGTGCATCCATGCTGAATTTCAGGTACCTGAGCAGTCTTTTGATGGCATTCCAATGGGACACTTTGGGGTTGCTTACGTGTCTGGATAGGAGGTTGACGGCTAGGGCAATGTCGGGCCTGGTCCAGTTAGCAATGTATAGCAGCGACCCGATGGTAGATCTGTACAATCTATTGTCGGTGAAGGGTTCAGATTCCTCGTACATGTTTTTCAGGAATTCTGGCTGCATTGGTGTCTCGCTGGGCTTTGCCTCTGTCATGTTGCATTTGGATAGCAGTTCAGTGATTTTGTCCTTTTGGGAGAGTCTGAACCCCTTGCTGGTCTTTGTCACATGCACCCCTAAATATTTGTTGATTCTGCCAAGTGACTTTAATGAGAAGTGTTTGCCTAGTTCTGTGGCAAATTTATCGCATCTGCTCTTGTGTTTGCCAACGTATAGGATGTCATCCACGTAGACGAGCACCCCTTCGAACAGGTTACCTTCTCTCCTTGTAAATAGGCACTTGTCTGCTGAGGTGGCCTCAAAACCCATGGATTTCAGGGCTTTGGCTAGGCAGTCATACCACCTTTTGCCTGATTGCTTGAGTCCATACAGGCTTTTGTTGAGCAGCCAGGTTTTGCTCTCGCCTTGGTCATACCCTGGTGGGGCCTTAACATAGATTTCTTTATCCAGTTCTGCGTGTAAGTAGGCAGTCTGTACATCGAACTGGAAGACATCAAGCCCCAGGATGGTGGCTACCACCAGTGCGCATTTGACACTTTCAGCCCTGACGGTGGGCGAGTAAGTGTCTGTGTAGTCTTCTGGGTACCTCTGAGCGAAGCCTTGGGCGACCAATCTCGCCTTGTATAGGTTCCTGTTGTTTTCTAGGGTCTTGACCCTGAACACCCATTTGGTACCTATTGGTTTTTTGTCCTCAGGGGCCTGAGCGGGTGTGTATACCTTTAGTTCTTTCAGGCTCTCCATTTCCTTGTCCATGGCGGATACCCATCTTTCCTTTTCTTCCTTGGGGAGCTTAAGGATGTCCTCATATGAGTTGGGCGTGGTGAGGTTATCGTGGATGGTTAGGACATAGTCCTCTAACCTTTTGGGTGGCTTGTTTCTGTTCTCCCTGATTGGCCTGCTGGGGGGTGGTTCGGCCTCTTGCATGTGGTCTGCCTCTTTGTTCGAGAGGCGGTCTAGTTTTAGAGATGGGTGCCCTTCTTTCCACCCCTTTGTGTTTATTTTGTCAAGGCTGGCTTTGGGTGTCTCTATTCTTTCTCCCTCTTGGTTGTTTTTGGGTGCGTTCCTGTGGGTGAGTGTCTCGTTGGAGTGGACTCTTGACCAGTTCGAGTGTTCGTGGAAGTTGGCAGATCGGGACACTACGAATCTGTTGTTGTTATCAATGAATCTGTAGCCCTTAGTGCCCGGCTCGTAGCCCACAAACCTCAGTCTTTTTGATATTTTCTCCCCCTTTCTCCTCAGCTGCCTGGGTATGTGTACGTCAGCTGGTGCGCCAAATACGTGCAAGTGGGATATATTGGGTTTTCTTTTATAGAGCATTTCGTATGGGGTCATGTTGATGGAGCTTGACCACAGTCTATTTAGGGTGTAATTGGAGTAGTGCAGTGCTTCTGACCAGAAGTGTTGCCCCATCCCTGCATCCTCTAGTGCGCACCTCATCATTGTCTGTAGCACCCCATTCCTTCTCTCTGCCACCGGGTTCTGGAATGGCGAGAAAGGTGAAGACTTGTAGTGTGTGATGCCTTGCCCCCTCAACCAACCGGTGAATTCATGGGCCATAAACTCTGAACCTCTGTCTGTCATAATTTGTCTTATTTTCATGTTGTGTTGCAGTTCTATCTTTCTGTGAAACTCCTTAAACCTCTGGAATGTTTCATTTTTGCGTTTGAGGGAATAGACATACCCATACCTTGTGAAATCATCGACAATGGTGAGAAAGAATCTCTTTCTATGTTTGATAGATGGTTTGAAAGGCCCTACTAAGTCCATATGTACCAATTGAAATGGGTATTCTGTGGTTCGTTTGGATTTTCGGGGTATGGCCTTGACCTTAACCTTTGACCGCATACATATGGAACACTCCAAATAATTTTCACATTTCTTTACTTTAAGTCCTTCAGTACAATCAGACATTTTCTTAACAATAGGGAAACTGATGTGCCCCAGCCTCCTGTGAAGGAGGTGGGCGCAATTATCATGCAAGGGTTTTCCCAATGATATAGAGCTGTTTACACTTTGCTTGCTTTGCTTTATTTCCTGTTGTTCCCCCTCAACTCTTGTGTCTTCTCCTTCTCCTGGGTTGGTGTTTGCGTACATGTTTCCTTCCTCCCTTGCGTTTGGTGTAAAGTATGATAGCCCCCCTTTGTTGTATACGCTCCCTATTTCTTTCCCTTGTTGGATTATATAGGCTTTCCCTTTCTTGAATGTTACCTCTAGGTCTGTGTCTTGGGTTAGTCTGTTGACAGCTAGTATGTTAAGGGGTATTTCGGGTACGTATAATACCCCCTCTATTTTCCCTATGTGTGGTATGTGAGTGTCTCCCTTTCCCTGTGCTTGAACCCTGTTTTGATTGGCCACCTTGAGTTTGAGATTGGTCTTGCTGAGTGGTTCTACGAGTGTTGAGTTGTGTGTAGTGTGATGTGAGGCTTCTGAGTCTAGGAGCCATGTGTTTTGGTCCATCTCGTGCAAGGAGTTGAAGTGGCCAGGTCTAAATCCGTATGTGGGGCCTGGGCTACCGTCTCTAGAGCTGTCCCTCCGTCCGTGTTGCTTTCTAGGATTGGGGGACCACCCTCTCTCTCTCTCCCTTGAGTATCTGCGCTCGGGTGATCGCCCCCCTCTGTGTTCAGTGCGCCTCCTATCCCTGCTGCTCCTGGGGCAATCCCTTTTTATGTGGTTCTTGGACCCGCAGGAGTAGCACCCTGGGGCGTTCCCTGCTCTGTCTTGGAACTCTACCTTTTTGATTGGTCTATGTTCCCCTCTGACAGCGTGTCTGTCTCTTCTTAGGTTGTCTTCGGCTATGAGTTTGTTGGTTAATGCGCCTAGCGTGAGGTGAGGTAGGTAAAGGCTGTCTAGTTGTAGCACAAAGTGGTCCCAGCTGTTGTCTAGTGAATTTATTATGACGCTCTTCATGCTCTCTTCGGTGATAATTTCCCCCCTTTGCATGAGTTCTGCCCTGACTGCGTTTAATTTGAGTATATGCTCACTCATGGGTACCCCTTGTCTGTGCTTGGCAGAATGGAACTCTCTAGATATCTTTGTGGTGGTAGCCCTGCACTGGCTGTAAAACATACCATATAACATTTGTAAAATTTCAGACACTGTGAGGTTATCATTAATGCTAGGGTACATTGTGGGGGGAATGGTGGCTATCATGATGCAGAATGCCTTGTGGTGTAGGTTATCAATCTCCAGAGACCAAGGCTTTTGAGGTGGTCTCTGAATCAAAAATAAGGCATTTTCCCTCATAAAGGCAATCTGTAGATGCTGGCTCCAATCTATAATATTGCCCCCATCTAATTGTAGCTTTGGCATATTTGTACAAGCAGTCCCCACATGTCCACAGTTATTACTTACAGTGGATTGCTGTCCATGGTCCAGGTCATGACTGAACTCGCAATATGGCTTTGGAACGTCTGTTGCGAGTCTGTACTGACCTATCTCTATGTTTCTTCTTTCTCCTGCTGCAGGCTGCGACTGAGCATGTGCGAAGGCCATTTCGTTCTGGAAGCCATGGAGGAAGGTTCCTGCTGCTGCTGCTCCTGGGCCTAGGCCTAGGCCTACCGGTGGAGAGCTGGATTCACCCCTGGAGAGTCCGGTGCTCCCTCTGGGCGGCGGACACCACTGCTGGACGGCTGGACCTCCGGAAAAGAAGGGAAGAAGGTGAGGAGGCGAAGCGGTCGTAAGTGGAGGACAGTCGGCGATCGGCGGCGCGGCGGTCGTAAGTCGAGGACTTCTCGTGTCCGGCGGCCCGGCGGCTGTGGCGGTGATGGCGGTGGGTCCAGTCCTCTGCCCCTGGTCCTGGGGCCTTGGTCGGGTAGAGAAGCCAGGCGGAGATCGTGGAGGAGGTGAGTAGTCGGTCCTTCTCCTTGCCCCTCGTCCTCGCGTCGTTGGTGCGGCGGGTCCTGGGTTCGAATCCTGCGGTTTGCAATTTTTGCAGGCGAACCAGTCTCGGCATTCGCGTTCGGTGTGGGTGGCTTCCTCGGGTGGCTGAGGGTCAGCTGGCTCATTGAGGCTGGCTCTGGTGCTCTCTTGGGTGCAGGATTTTTTCTTTAGTCTTCTGGCTGCCGCGGGGGGCTCGAAAGCGGAGCCAAAAGCCGCGGTCAGCGTTTTGATGGCATTTTGGATCTCGAGATCAGTAGGCGATCTCTCTTCTGCATTTGTTTTTCTTTTTGGGTTGCTCTCTGGTTGTTCCCGGCCTCTTTCTGGATCGGGGCCTTTTCGCGCCAGAGAGTTTGAATCCTGGCTCCCCATTGGCTGGTGGTTATTCCAAGATGGCCGCCGGTGAAAGGGCGCGAAAGAGGATTCGGCCACCTCGTGGTTATCTGGCTGGGCTGGCCTACCTCTTCCTCGTGCCATCTCCTCGTTCGTTGTCTCTGGGGCCTCGATTGCTGCGCCTTGCTGCTCGAAGAGGCTTTGCAGGTTCGCGATGAGGCTTCTCTCGTTGTCATTTGTTTCCATCAGCTTCAGGATGGATAGCTTGAATTTATTTACTCTTTGTGCTGTTTTTCTTCCTAGGTTGGTGCCTTTCTCTGGTGATCTCTCCTCATCAGAGTAGGAGCCTTCGCTGGAGTACAGCTCGGTGTCTGCTGGATTCTCCTCCGCTGTAGGATCCTTGGATGCTTGAAGCTCAGCCATCTTCTTGGTGAGTGCCCTCGTTTGTATTCTATCTGTTTCCTTGGGTAGGTTGCTTGGTTGGGGCATCACCTGTGAGTTATGGGCAAACCGACCTCTGCTACCATTTGTTAAGCGATGGATTTAGCCCAATTACTCACGAGACAAGCTATTCCTTTAATCAGTATTTATTGCAGGCCTGGAAGCTTCCTAGGCCCTAGGCATCACAGGTCACTGACCTCTGATCTTCTCTCCTCTAGGTGATCATTTGGAACAACCGGACAAGCACGTGGGGAGAGTTTATATACACGGGAGGAGTGGCCAGGAGGTAAGGAGTGGCCAGGGGTTAGGTGGGAGTGTACATACTGTATTAACCCTTAAGGGGCTGGGCTTGAAGGTATAGGCACAGTTAGGCATTTACTCTGACAAACTGTATTACATAATTAACCAATGTGAGGATGGATATAAAAATAGATGACAATGGGAAAGGGTATAATATAGAATAGAAGGGAAAAATTGAATTTGATTAAGATTAGAGATGAGGATGAAGGGTAATATTGGTTTTTTAAAAAATAGATGAGGAATAAATATGGCAAAAAGGAAATATAGAAATTGTAAATTTAATTGAAATGACTAAATACTGTTTAAATTTGTGAGCCGGCCAAATACTCTGTTCAAAGAAAATACATTGTATGTTTGTATGCGTGTTTCTAATTATTGCTATTTATTCATATTTGTTCTCTTTTATTCTTTAAGTTTAACAATTCATTCTTTATCTTAGTATCTTTATATTTGTTTGGGTTGGCTTTCTTCCCTTTCATCTTTTTTATTGTACAACAGTCTTTCTCCTCCTTTCTCTTCCTCCCTCTCTTATCCACCCTCCTACACTAATTTCCCTTCCCTTCCTTCATCCCTCTCTATTGCTGTATCCTTTTATGCATATGGACTACTCAGAGGGCTGAAAAAGTTATTTTTGAGTGGTCCTCGCACTTTTGACCAGTCCCCGAACTTACGACTGTCCTCACATTTTACTATCTTTACTATCTTTACTATCTAGCTACCTCTGAATATTGCACAAGAATTTCATTTAAAAGGATTTCACAGATAGCCATATAAATTCACTGGCAAGGAAAAACTTTTGATGGTCAAAAAAAGAACATTAGCTGAAACTACTAACAGACCAGACTTAGACACACCTACCAGAAATAAGTCACCAGGGGACTTACCTTTGAGTAGACATGCATTGGGCTATTGTACAAGAGTCAATAGTTCAAGCACTGCCAAAATTCGGTCAGCTGAGAAATCTGCTGCCTTTTATAATGCATCAGAATGGTTTGTTGGGGCAGGGATGTCACTATGAGTTGTGAACCTCAATAGCAGGGCGTAGATAAAATGCTGCTCAGCAGCTTCTTCTGACTGCAAGTTTCTGACTGTGACATAATGATAAGAAGCTGCCTATCATTGGCAGAAGTCTATGAAGGTCACTATAGTGCATTTTAAGCTGCCTTGTAGAACAGGGGTCCCCAATCTGTGGACCACCAAGCTGGGAGAATAGCTGGGCAGTATTTATGTGTGTGTGTGCATGCACATACACCACACTTCCGGTAGCATCAGGGCAAGCATTGCGTGCATATTTCCAGCTCTGTTTGCATCATACATGTGCTTGCAGCCCCATTTGTGCATCTGCATGTATGCATAAAGGTGCCTGTCCCTCCTCACCTCATCTGGGCCATCAACCCAGAAAGGCTGGAAAACATTCTCCTTCACAATAATACATCACTAAGTGAAAAAGCACATTGGATAAAGCACCATGGTGAAGAGAAGCAGTTGTGAAATGAGTGACATGGTTGTTAAGAATGATGCACCTGCATAAATGTGAGGAGGTCATAAGTGTGAGGACCAGTCAAAAGTGCGAGGACCTGTCCGAAGTGACTTTTTTCAGCCCTCTGAATAGTCCCTATACACCCGGTCACATGACCTCCAAGCCACGCCCCACAAAATAAGCCATGCCCACAGAAACAGTAGTAAAAATTACAGTTATGAAGTAGCAACGAAAATAATTTTATGGTTGGGGGTCACCACAAGATGAGGAACTGTATTAAAGGGTCGCGGCATTAAGAAGGTTGAGAACCACTGGTCTAGATTGAAAGAGATGGGTTTCCCCAAGAATTTACCTAAACTCCCGTTGAAGACATCCTTGAAGTCCTCCAGGAGCTGGTCAAGTGCACTAGCCTGAATTTGGTTGATTCCGCCAATTGTGAGCCCTAGGGGCCTGAACCACTCTACGCCTAGTAAGGTTGGATGGGCTTCCTTTACGATGGCGATGGGGAGGTCTCCTTCAAAGTCTTTGAACTTCACCCAGATATTGGTTCGTCCCAGGATGCCAATGGGATGCCCCCCAAAGTCTACCAACCTTGCTTGAAGGGGTTCTAGCTGTTTTCGGGATAGCCGCGGCTGGAATCTTTTAAGCTTTTAATCCCAGGCAATGATGGAGTAAGGTGAGCCAGAGTCTATTTCCATGGGGCATGGTGCCCCTTCCACGTAGACCGTTACGTGGAATTTGTCGGATCCCTTTGCTGCAGCGTGCGCAATTGTAGTCTGGTAGATCCCTCTGCTTTTGTGGTGGCCGTTTGGATGATCTCTGGTACTCACGGTCCTTGGGTCTGGGAGGCTCAAAGCTTGGCTCTGCTGCCCTGCAGGCTTCAGCAATGTAGCCCTTTCTCCTGCAACGTCTGCAAGTCGCATCCCGCCAGCAACATCTGGCGCATGGATGGTCACCGTTGCAGCTGGCACAGCGTTCCTCCCATCCGCCACCTTGGGGCTTTTCCCGCCGTTGGGGTCTTGTGACTTTGTGAATGGCCATTTCAGGATCAGAGCCTGAGCCAGTGGAGATCTCATCCGATGATGGTGGAAGATCCCTGTGGACCTTGTGGCTCCCCTTGGATCTCCTCATTGCGGCTGCTGCCCTGTCGGATGACTCGGCGGCTGTGGCTTCCTCGATGACTTCTTTAAGGGACACTTTCTTTCAGCTGAGGAGTTTTTTCTGGACCGTGCTGTCCCTCATGCCGAAGATGATGCGATCCCGCAGCTGAATGTCCACATTCTCGAATTTGCAGCTGGCTGCGATCTTCCAGAGCGCCGAGACAAATTCTTTGAACGACTCCCCTTCTTGTTGATTCCTCTGGTGGAAATCGAAACGGTTAACTAGAGGAGTGCTCGCTGGGGCGTAATGGTCCTGGAGAACTTCTTGCAGCTCGGACCATGGCATCTGCTCGATGTCTTGTGGTGCCATGAGGTCCATGGCCATTTCTAGGACCTCTGAGCCGCAGTGAGCCAGGAAAAGTGCCCTCTTTCTGCTGTCGTCTAGGTTTGTGAAGCCGCTTCCCACCAGGAACTGCCTGAAGTGAACCATGAAAGATTTCCATTTCTCTTGGCTCAGATTGAAGGGAGCCAGCGAGATTTGGGGTCCAGACATGGTTCGTGACTTCGCTCGAGTGATTCAGCTCAGTGACTTAGCTCTTGTGAGTGAGATGGCGATCGTGCCCACTGTTCTTCGTCGGTTCTTCTCTAGTCCTTCGTCGCCAGTGTTAGATCGGCACCAGAAAGAAACACAACTCAGCTGCTGTCCGTTCAGCACTCTTTATTAGAACAGTAAAACAGACTGGCGGCAGCGGCTCCCGGGCCTCCTTATATTCTGCTCGGGTATG
The DNA here is from genome assembly GCA_038048745.1 of Coluber constrictor foxii. Taxonomy (NCBI): domain Eukaryota; kingdom Metazoa; phylum Chordata; class Lepidosauria; order Squamata; family Colubridae; genus Coluber; species Coluber constrictor. The sequence continues at coordinate 10,701,057 of CM075958.1, forward strand.
CCGGCTGGCCAATGACAGTAATTTAAACTACCCGCCAATGGAATTAATCAATTCCCCGGCAGATGTCCTTATAAGGACATAACAGCCATCATATGCTTTTCTACAATTCTTCTACAAATTACAATTGCAAACAGTGGGTCGGTCGGTTACAGATTTTTTGTCCTTCGTCCCATATTCATGATTTACTAATTTTCCAATTTCTCATATTATCAATCTAATATATATCTTTATATTATTGTTCTCATTTGTCGTTTCTTTAACAATGGCATTTTTCATCCCATAAAAATTACTTTCATGTATTATATTATAACATTCATTTCATATTTCATATTTCATTTCCATGTTTTCTTATCTAGCCATTAATTAAAATAAATCCCATATCTTATAATATTGTTTGTCTTCCTGTTCTCTAATTTCAAATGTAAATTTGTTCATTTCAGCACATTCCATGATTTTCTTAATAACTTCAACTTGCGCAGGTATTTCTTCATTTTTCCAATTTTTAGCAAACACAATTCTAGCCGCTGTTAATACATTCACAATCAAATATCTCAGTTCTCTATTATATGTTTCTGGCAAAATCCCTAATAAAAAAATCTCTGGTTTAAAGTCTGTATGTTTTTTTATCTTTTTTTCCAACTATGTGTGGATTTTAGCCCAGTATCTTTTAGCTTCTACACATGTCCACCACATATGGTAATATGAGCCCGGTGTCTGATGACATTTCCAACACTTTTCAGATGTACTTCACGTGATTTTGAACCTGTGGCTCTATTTAACAAGTGACATTCTGTAGTTTACAACTTTTGCTATGCAATTTGCAAATAAGCATTTGTTTTGCTGTGCACAGTGAAATTTGGACACTGGCAGCTGTCGAATGATTTGTTCTCAAAAGATCGTGGGAAAAACTAAGGGACTGGGGAATGATATTCCCCTCAATTTCCCTTTAATAAACTCTTTTCTTTCAGTTGCACCAAATTCAGCAACACTTTTCTGGTTGCTGTCAAAAGTGCCATCTGACAACTTGACGTATAACGTGCAACACTTTCATAACACATAATGCAGTTCTCTGAACCACCTGCCTCCGTCGCTACTGGATCGGGCGATCCGGTCCGAACCGGGAGCATTTCACCCCTGCCATAGGTTCACCATCACAGTGCTACATAAAACCCGTAGAACATAGGTCCGGAAAAGCTCAATCGAAAGGCTTCATAACATCATTCGTTATAAAATGGCTCGTGGTTGAAGAAGCCAAATAAAGTTGCTCAAATAAAGATGTTGCTCAATTGACATTTTCTGCCCACAGTTAACAAAAACTGTGGTTGTTTTTGAATCCCCTGCTTGTGGGTGGAAGGACCAGGGTGGAGCAGCATATCCTTTTCGGAAGGACAAGATAGACAGAAGAGCTAGATAGAAATCAAATATGAAATTTATCTCCTTATCTCCTTAAAAGTGTCGCAACCACCGAAAACCAGGGAAGTTTCCAGAAACAGGAGATACAAATCTGATCAGCGGTCTGAATAGGGGTGGGGGGAGTGGGTTGCAGCTGTTTGGCTGTGGTCACTTTCCCCAACATATGAAGCCCCCAAAGAGAGAGATTTAAAAGATCATTATCTTATTGCAGCAAAAAACATCGCTCTCCCGAGATACGGGGGTCATTCCCTTGCAAGAGTCCGTTAAAGGCAGCAGGGAGTGGCAATTTTATACTGTCTGCCTTTATATAAAAAGGGGACGGCCGCAGTTTGGTTTTAACAGCTGCCTCTTCATCTTCTGCTTGAGGTGAGGTCTCCGTTTTCTTGCTAAAGTCCACTCCGTGTAGCTCTTACAAAGCATCCTTTTATTTTTCCAGTTGCCGTTAGATTAGACTCTCCAAATATTTCTGAGGTCCTTATTGGGTCCATTTATTTGTTTGTTTGTTTGTTCATTCATTTATTTATTTATTTATTGGCAGCAATTTATATAGAATTGTTTTATCATCCAGGGTCAGGGATGGGGAAGCTGTAGCCCACCAGTGCTTGCTGGCTTGCAAATCCAAAAAAAAATTATGTCCCGTTAATGCTGTTCTCTGATTCTCTTCCTTCTCCTAGAGAAAGACCATGTTGAGCATCTCGGTGGTGGCCGTGGCCTGGTTGTTCTCCCTGAGGACCTTGTCCACAGCGCTGGATCCGACCCTAGAGGAGACATGGAGAGACTGGAAGGCCACTCACGGGAAGGAATACGCCTTGGTGAGTTTGCTCCCCCAGAAGTCCAATCAATCAATCCGAAGAGAGCTGGAAGGGACCCTGGAAACCTACAGTATACAATTTCAGACAGGTGACTGTCCTTTCAGTCCTGATTCAATCAGAATAAGAGAGCAGAAGGACAGATTTGCAAGGGACCTTGGAGGTGAATTTAACAGAATCAGGGAGTCGGAAGGACCCTGGAGGTCTTCTAGCCCAACCCTCTTCTCAGGCAGGGAACCCTATGTTATTTCAGGCAAATGGTTGTCCAATCTCTTCTTTAAAGCCTCCAGGCATTATTTCTTATCCTGCCTTCAGGTGCTTTGGAAAAGAGCTTGATCCCTTCCTCTCTCTCTTTTTTAAAAAAGTTTTTTAGTTTTATTTCTCATAAACACATTTACATGTACAGTCATTTATCTATCGTTTTTTATTCATCTTATCTTTTAACTTTCATTTTTAATTTTTCAGGGCTGCTCTTTTACCCTTTACCTTTACTCAAACCTTTCTTCTTCCTCTCTCGTTCTCTTCCTTCCTTTTTCTCTTCCTTTCTTCTTTCTTCTCTCCTTCTCTTTCCTACTTCCCCTGCCCTTCCCCCACTCCTCTCTTCTTTCCCCCTTCTAACCTTCTCTTCTACTCCTCTTTCCCCTCCCTTTCCTTCCTCTCCTTTTCCTTTTCTCCTTTCTCCTCTCCCTTCCTCTCTCTCTACTCCTTCCCCTCTCTCTTGTTTCTCTTTTCAGTTCAATCTAAAGTGAAATTCGAGCAGTCCCAATTTTCTAATTATCTTTAGTCTCATTTCAATTTCTTATTGAATTAATATTTATTTTTATTTCATCGTTTGTGTACATTTTTATAATATTTCACTCCCCCCCCTTTCTCCTTTTACTTGGCATCATCTGGGTATCTATTTTTTTAATTGTTTTCTCCCATCTGTTCTCTATCTATTTTTTCTCTATACCCTTATTCAAATTTCCTTTCAAATCAATCATAATTTTTCCCCATGTCTTGAAATGCATCGACTCCTCTTTATCTTTTATTCTCAATGTTAATCTATTCATTTCTGCACATTCTAAAATTTTCTTTATAATTTCTCCTTCCAACGGGATTTTATCTGCTTTGCAATTTAATGCAAATACAATTCTGGCCACTGTTATTATATGAATAATGAAATATGTATCTTCTTTACTGTAATTCTCTGGTAAAATTCCCACTAAGAATATCTCTGGCTTTTACTCCATATGTTGCTGCAACATTCCCTCTAACCATGTTTGTATTTTCACCCAATAAAGTTTTGCTTCTTTAGACCCCTTCCTCTCCGTAGCAGCCCCTCAAATATTGGAAGACTGCCATCATGTCTTCCCTGGTCCTTTTCCAGAGCGCTGCGTCTCCACTCCATGCATGGGATTCTTCCTCTTGTCTGGCAGCAACTGAGAGAAACTAAAGGGTTAATTAATCCCCAGGCTGTGCTCTGGCCACGCCTCCTACCCAAGTAACCCCAGTCTTTCTCTCAGTTGTTGGCAGACTGAGGTGTTTCTTTGCTGTGCTCTTGGAGATTAGTGCGTTTAGGAATTTGTTGTTTTATTTTGAATAGTCCTTTTGTTTTTTTCTTACCGGTGGAGAGCTGCCTGAGGTATTTCCCTGCCTGCCTGTCAGCTGGAGCGCCGGTAACGAGCCAGGGGTTTCCCAGGCCGTTCCGGACCTCAGCGCTCGTAGAAGCGCCCAGCAGCCGGCTTCCGACCCTGCGGGGCGGTACCGGCCGACCTTGCCGCCGGTGGTGTGGGCGCTGAGCGGTTCGCCGCTTATCCCCTCCACCTGGATCCAGCTTAGAAAATTGCTCTCCGCTAGTTAGGAGGCGGCGGCGGCAGGACTGTGTGTGCCGGCTGGGAGGAGTAGGTGCGGCTGCAGCGCGCTTGGCTTCCACGTGGAGCCGTTTGTATCCAGGACTCCTACCAGCCGTGAGTAAGGGGGGTGCTAGTTTCTTACTAGCCAGGCCCTGCTGTCCCATCTCCGGACCTCCGTGGCTGTGAATAAATTGTGGGGCATCGTTGCCTTAGCCCTCGAAGCGGTTTGGGCGGGCTAGACGATCGGAGGCGGCTGCCTTTGTAGCGGTGGAGTTGCGCCCGCCATTTTGGGGCGCCCCCTGCAGGCTGCGGGCAAACTGACCTCTCCTCTCCTTCCACTCCATTGGAGGAGCAGCGGGTCATAGCCTACTACCTGGAGTAGGCAGAGGCCTTTCACCCTACCTCTAGAGGGCGGCCTAGTAATTCCCCCGGGAGCGTCATCTCTCCCTCACTGCAGGCCTGCTGCAGGGGGGGGGGTGTTCTATAGTTAAGCATATTGCTTCTTGTATATATAAATAATCATAATATTAATATAGAGATTTAACATTTAATTATTATATCATAGTTTACTAAATTAAAAAAAAAATTCTTCATTTAATTTGATACATATATATATATATTTATAATTATTAAAAAAAAAAAATAAAAAAAAAATAAATAAAATAAAATTAAAAAAAAATAAAAATTAAAAAAAAAAAAAGAAAAAGAAAAAGAAAAAGAAGAAAAGAATATATTCATTTGAATAAATAAACATATATTAACAAAAAAAAAAAAGGGGGGGGAGACAATAGAGTGCTGAGTACTCTATTGGATATACCTGCTGCCTCAATTTCTGGAGGACCTTGCTGCAATGGCTGAATCTTCATTGTCCTCTGATCTCGAGCTGGAGGTCAGCCCTCATGGGTCTCCTAAGGCCTCTAAGAAAAGAGGGGACAAGCGATCTGCATCTACCAGTCGCACGTCCCTTCGTTCCAGGTCCTCGGCTGCAGACGACAGAGACGCTCTTAGGCGTCACAAGGCCTTTGAGCGCCAATACGAGAAGGCCAAGAAAGCTGCAGACATCTCGGCCTCTCGTGAGGAGCCGGCTGGCTCAGTGGCCCGTGCTCCACTCCCCTTAGCCTTATCCAAGGGGGTATCGCAATCTCTTCCCGATGTGTCGGCCGCGGGCCTGCTCCGTTCTTCTCCGACTCGCAAGGCCGCTCCTTCAGCGACCTTCACTCCAACAGCCGCGGGTCTCCGCCCTGAGGAAGGTCAGGCGGGGGGACCACAGATGGATCTACAGGCCATGCTTTCTGCGGCCCTGGCTTCAATCATGGCAGCGGGAGCTCATCAAGCAGCCCACGGTGTTCCCCCAGCTCCTCACCATCTAGCTCCAGTGAACCCGAGAGTCCGGCGGTCGCGTTCACCTCGCCATGTAGAATCGGACTCCTCTCTTGATTCGGACCAGCCTGAGGACTATCCGGAAGACCTCGAATTTTCGGAGGATGAAGGGCTGCAACCTGACACCCCTGCCTTCACGGGTCTGTTCCGGCCTTCCTTGTTCAAGTCTCTTCTCCACAAGGCGCGCCTGACCACGAATTTGGGCTCAGTCGGAGCTCAGCCTGCTGCTTCGTCTGTGGAGGCCGGTCCACATGACGCCCTCTTCACGCAAGCCAAGAAGGAGAAGGACTTTGTCCCTTGCCCGCAACTGTTCGCGGATGTACTTCAAACCCCTTGGAACCAACCGGGGTCTTCTACCGCTCCCAACAATCTGGACAAGAAGCTTTACTGTCCTGACCCAGCATTGGAGGCGCTGTTGGAGTTGCCGGTAGTTGATGCGCCGGTGGCTAGCCTCACATCTCATTCCATGGTGTCGGCAGATCCCCTGGACAGCCTCCGGTCGGAGGACAGGCGCACTGAACTAGCCTTCCGCAAAGCACACCAGGCGGGGGCTTGGACTGTCAAGACCGCGACTGCCACGTCATTCTTCAACCGGGCTTCGCTAATTTGGCTTCGCCAATTGAGGGAGAGGATTCCTCCTGAGGAGACCCGCCTGCATCAGGACGTGAGTAAAATTATTGCGGCCACCGAGTACTCGGCGGATGCATCGTTGAATTCCCTCAAGTTCGCTTCTCGGGCCATGGCATCTTCGATCACCGCCCGGCGTCTTTTCTGGCTGAAACCGTGGAAGGCGGAGGTCAAATCTAAGTGGAGACTCGCGGCGGCACCCTACAAGGCCCCCAACTTGTTCGGGACTGCTCTGGATCCTCTCCTCGTAGAGGACAAGGACAAGCGGAAGATCCTCCCTTCGATGTCCCGACGACAGGAGAGGCGCTTTACTCCATATTCTCAACGGCAGTCCTTTCGCTCTTACGCTGGGGCGGGCGGGCCCTCTTCCTTTCGACCGCAGCCGCAGTCTTCGGATCGCTACACCGACAGACACGCCTCTCGCGACCGTGGCAGACAGCAGACCTCGGCGAAGCGCCCCTTTCGAGGCTATACCAGCAGGCCCTACAGGCGGGGCAAATGACTCACCGCCCCCCAGTCCCGTCGGAGGTCGTCTCCAGCAATTTTGTCATCAATGGGAGGCTTCGACGTCGGACGAGTGGGTGCGTCGCACCGTAAGAGAAGGTCTACGGATAGAGTTCATCGCTCATCCTCCAAGCCGTTTTGTTCGTTGTCCCGTACCCCGTTTGGCCGAGTCCAGGCGTCTGATGTCAGCGGAGATTTCACACTTGTTGGACATCAGGGCGATAGAGCCGGTCCCCCCAGAACATCAGGGGACCGGATTTTATTCAACGCTCTTCCTGGTTCCCAAGACCTCGGGGGGGGGGTCCGGGCCATACTCAATCTCAAAGAATTGAACCTGTCGGTCAAATACCGTCGATTCCGCATGCACTCACTCCAGTCCATCCTGTCCGCAGTTCGCCACGGAGACTTCATGCAATCAGTGGATCTACGCGAGGCTTACTTACACGTCCCTGTTCACCCATCCCACCGTCGATTTCTCCGGTTCGAGTATGCGGGCATGCACTATCAATATTGTGCCATGCCATTTGGACTTTCCTCGGCACCCAGAACCTTTACCAAGTTAGTGGCTGCCGTTGCAGCAACCCTCACCCCGGTTCCGGTGCGCCTTCTGTGTTACTTGGACGACATCCTGGTTCTCTCGTCCACCGAGGCTCTGGCGACACGGGACATTGCTCTAGTGCTGTCCACGTTCCGAGCACACGGCTTCACGGTGAACCTGGACAAGAGCTCTCTCGTTCCTTCCACCAGGATTCTGCATCTCGGCTCCGTGATAGACTCAGCTTCGGGTCGGGTTTTCCTGTCGCCCGAACGCATCAAGAGCTTGGAAGCCCTTTTGGACAAGGTTCTTGCTCATCGTTCAGCTCAGCTGTTGACTCTTTCCCAGTTGCTCGGGAAGCTAGTTTCCTGTTTCAAGGTGGTTCCGTGGGCCCGCAGGCATTCCCGCCCCCTGCAGTGGCTCCTTCTGCCCTTCCAGCGGAAGGGGACAGCGACCTCCTCCAGGTCGATTCCGGTCCCTCCTCAAGTTCGCTTGTCGTTGAGATGGTGGAGGTCCCCAGCTCTTCGGAAGGGCTGTCAATTCTTTGTCTAGAGGAGGGTGGTCCTGACCACCGACGCCAGTCTACACGGGTGGGGCGCCCATTTGGAGAATCAGGTGGCTCAGGGTCTGTGGTCCCCAGCCGAACAGAGCCTCAACATCAACCTGCTCGAGCTGAGGGCGATTCGGTTGGCGATGCTTCACTTTGCGACGAGGATTCACGGCTGCCACCTGTTAATCCTGACCGACAACACATCGGCCAAGGCCCACGTAAATCGGGAAGGAGGCACGAAGTCTCGGGCTCTGATGCTGGAATCGGAGAAGTTGTTCCGGTGGGCCGAGCGTCATCTTCAGTCAGTGAGAGCGGACCACATATCGGGCTCGGCCAACCTCCGAGCAGATTGGCTGAGCAGGGAGAGGATCGACCCGGCGGAATGGCAACTTCACCCGAGGTTATTCAGAGAACTGTCACTCCGTTTCGGCGCCCCAGTAGTAGATCTGTTCGCCTCGCCAGTCAACGCCCAGTTACCCCGGTTCGTCTCCCGGTACCCGTCTCCTCTAGCAGAAGACACAGACGCGCTGCGGTGCCCGTGGCCACCCGGAAGACTGTACGCTTTTCCCCCCATCAACCTCATCCCGTTGGTGATTCGGAAGATGGTGGCGGAGAAGGCCTCCCTACTCCTGGTTGCTCCTCACTGGCCCAGGAGACCTTGGTTCGCCGACCTCGTCGAGTTCGCGACAGCGGATCCTTGGGTGATACCTCCTCATCGCATAGTGCTGCGCCAGGGGGCGATTTGCCATCCAGAGCCCCAATTCCTTCAGTTAGCCGTTTGGCCTTTGAGCAGGTGCTACTGAAGAAAGGTCGTTTAGCGGACGATGTGGTGGATACAATGCAAGCGGCTCGTCGACCCTCCACGAAGCGTATTTACGAAGCTACCTGGAAGGCGTTCTGCAGGTGGTGTGCTTCGCACCACGTCGATCCAACCTCGGCGGTTGTACAAGACATCTTGGACTTCCTTCAGGCAGGCCTGGCTAGGGGCCTGGCTCCGGCTACCTTGAGGCGCCAGGTGGCCGCGCTTTCAACTGTCATTTCCTTACCTCCTTTCCAGTCCATTTCTCACCACCCCTGGGTTAGGGAGTTCTTGCATGGGGCCACAAACTTGAGGCCCCCTGTTGTTCACAGATACCCCTCGTGGGATTTGGGCCTCGTTTTACGGGCTCTGACCGGCCCTCCGTTTGAACCTCTGGGGTCTATTTCCTTAAAGTTCCTATCGTTTAAAGTGGCTTTTTTACTGGCTATCACTTCCGCCAGAAGGATTTCTGAACTAGCGGCCCTTTCAGTTAGGAAGGACCTGTGTATTTTCCACGCCAACACTGTGGTGCTTAGACTGGACCCAGCCTTTACCCCTAAGGTTAATTCCTGGTTCCATCGGGCACAGGAGATTGTTTTGCCTGATTTTTGCCCCTCCCCTCAGCATCAGCGTGAGGTCCTTTGGCATACATTGGATGTGCGCAGGGCCCTGCGCCGTTATATTCGCAGGACGGAATCGTTCCGTAAGACTGAGGCTCTGCTGGTGTCTTTTCACCCTGCATCCATGGGTCAGAAGGTGTCTTCATCTACGGTGGGCAGGTGGATTAAGGCCTGCATTTCCTTGGCCTATGAACATCAGGCCCGGCCTCCTCCTGCTCGTATCCTGCCGCATTCCACCAGGAGTGCGGCCACGTCGGCGGCTTGGGCGACTCAGGCCTCTGTCTTGGACATTTGTCGGGCGGCTACATGGACGTCCTTGTCACCGTTCATAAGACATTATAGAATTGACTCCTTTGCTTCGGCGGAGGCTTCATTTGGGAGGCGTGTATTACAGAGGGTTGTTGCTGATTCTGCTGAGACCTGATTGTTGCCCGCCCTGTGGATTTGAGCTTGGGTATATCCCATGCATGGAGTGGAGACGCAGCGCTCTGGAAAAAGGACGTTGTCTTACCTGAACGTCCATTTTCTGAGCGCTGCGGATCCACTCCATTTCCCGCCCCTGTTGTTGTTAACGACCGGTTGGTCGTGGTGTTGATGATTGTTATTGTGTGGTTAATAAAGTTTGACTGTTTTACCTGCTACTCCTTCGTTCAAGACTGGTGTTACTTGGGTAGGAGGCGTGGCCAGAGCACAGCCTGGGGATTAATTAACCCTTTAGTTTCTCTCAGTTGCTGCCAGACAAGAGGAAGAATCCCATGCATGGAGTGGATCCGCAGCGCTCAGAAAATGGACGTTCAGGTAAGACAACGTCCTTTCTCTTCTGGCAATGTTTATAAAGTTACTTTCTCCTATCTGTCTTCAGACAGGCTTTGTGAGGAATAATATCTGGTATATTAAGTAGAAATGGAAAGAGTTTTTGGTCCATTCCTGGGCGATTTAATTCTAGTTTGGGAAATCTTTTACGGAAGAGAAGAACGTGACTTCTAGATCTTCTAAGTGCCACTTGTTTAGGCAGATGCGACTAAGGGATCTTCTTGATCTTGGCTTCCCAGGAAGAGGAAGAATCCTATCGAAGAGCCGTGTGGGAGGAAAATTTGCAGATGATCCAAGACCATAACAAGGAGGCTGATGAGGGAAAACACTCCTACAAGCTCGGGATGAATCACTTTGGGGATTTGGTAAGTCTGGATCAGGGCTAGTTTGATTTATTTACTAGACATAGATGGTGGTTTGTTCAATGTCTATAGCTGCCCATCTCAGTCAATGACCCCGGGCAGTTTTCAATTCATTCATTCAACTGATTTACATCCTGCCTTCCTCGGTTTTTTATTTTTATTTTTTACAAATAATTCAAGACAGTGAATGTATCCAAGATACCGTCCTCCTCCTTTTTTGCCAAAAACAATCCTGTGAGGTGGGTTGGGTTGGGCTGAGAGACGGACTGGCTCAAAGTCACCCAGCCAGCTTTCACGCCCAAGACAGGACTAGAACTCACAGTCTCCTGGTGATTGGCCCAAAGGCACCCAGCTGCCTTTCGTGCCTAACGCGGGACTATAACTCACCGTCTCTTGGAAATTGGCACAAAGTCACCTAGCCAGTTTTTGTTGCCTGAGGTGGGACTAGAATTCACTGTCTCCTGTTGATTAGCCTAAAGTCACCCAGCCAGTTTTCATACTGAAGGTGGGACTAGAACTCACTGTCTCCTAGTGATTGTCCCAAAGTCACTCAGCTGATTTTCATACTTAGGACAGTACTAGAACTCACAATTTTCTTGCTTCTAGCCTGGTGCCTTAACCACTAGACCAAACTGGCTCCGGTAACTGATGTTTGAACTTCATCCTCTTTGCAATCCTCAGACTAACGAAGAGTTTAACAAGAAGATGCACTGCTTGCTTCCTGGCCTGGATCTTGCATCTCAAAAGAACATAGTCACTTTCAAAGCCTCCGAAGACCTGCAGATTCCCAATGGGGTGGACTGGCGAGCCAAAGGCTTTGTGAGTGGGGTCAAAAATCAGGTGGGTGCCGAATGACCTGGGTGAATGGTCCTGACAAGCCACGAATTGAGGACTGATGCAGAGATGCTTTCTAAGGAAAAGGAAGGAGTTATGATTTGCCTATTTAGACCAGAGTCAGAATTTGATGGCTTCATGAAAACTTGAAACTAAATTCTGTCCTCTCTTAGTTGCATCTCTGAAGCGTCAATCTTGTCGGAACTCTTATATCAACAGAGCACACCTCTAGCACTGATCATGTTATGTAGTTCGGTAATGCAATGGCAGCAAGAGCTCTGAGAGCACCAAGGAAGCCCTCGTTTCAACCCTAAGCTGCTCTTCTATCGGAACTCACACCTTGCCCAGCTGCCGACTGCCAAAAACTGAGAACAAGTCATTTGTGAAAGGAACATTAATTGGGTTGCTCCATGGATTATTGCTGTTTTGTTTTTCCACAGGGTGGGTGTGGCTCCTGCTGGGCCTTCAGTGCCACCGGAGCTCTGGAAGGCATGCATTTCAAGAAGACGGGGAAGCTGATCTCGCTGAGCGAACAAAATCTTATCGACTGTTCTAGGGAGGAGGGGAATCAAGGGTGCAAGGGTGGATATCCGATCCTAGCTTTTGTAACTGTACAGAGGCTACGAGGGATCAATTCAGAGAAAAGCTACCTATATCGTGGAAGGGTAATTCTCTATGTGTTCCTGGGCATGCTTCAAACTATAGCTGCTTTGCTTTGCTTTGGCTACTCTGGCTAGTTAGCAATGGCACTAGCAACAGCACTTAGACTTAGATATGGCTTCACAGTGCTTTTCCAGCCCTCTCTAAGCAGTTTATAGACTCAGCCTCTTGCCCCCAAGAATCTGGGTCCTCATTTTACCCCCCTCTGAAGGATGGAAGGCTGAGTCAACTTTGAGTCGGTCAGGATCGAACTCCAGGCAGTGGGCAGAGTTAGCCTGCAATACTGCCTTCTAACAAGAGGGAGGGAGGGAGGGAGGGAGGAAGGAAGGAAGGAAGGAAGGAAGGAAGGAAGGAAGGAAGGAAGGAAGGAAGGAAGGAAGGAAGGAAGGAAGGAAGGAAGGAAGGAAGGAATAGCAGTTACATACCACTTCATAGTGCTTTTACAGCCTTCTCTAAGCGGCTCTAAGCGGTTTACGGAGTCAGCCTATTGCCTATTCTATTCTATTCTATTCTATTCTATTCTATTCTATTCTATTCTATTCTATTCTATTCTATTCTATTCTACCTCCAAGATCGCTTCCAACTGTGTTATTCGATATTCTCTTTGGGACTAACTGTGGTCGCTCTTTATTTTTCTGCAGGACCATTATAGTTGTTATAAAGGTGGGGAAACTTTCGCAGCTTGTTCCAACGTGGGACTCATCCAGTCAGGAAACGAAAAGGCCCTTCGGCAGGCAGTGGCCACGATTGGCCCAATTTCTGTCGCAGTGGATGCCGGGAGCTCTCAGTTTCACTTTTACAAGTCAGGTGAGGTTCCCGCGGAATAGGAAGGGGGGAGCCCTCTTGCATTTCAACGTTGAATGTTCCTTTGATTACCTTGATTGGCTGATACTCAATGCCCTGGATGGGCAACCCTCATCTTGAGTACGGAGGGCGAATACTATTCCAGCAGTGGTGGCTTTCAAAGTTTTTTAATACCGGTTCTGTGGGCGTGGCTTGGTGGGCGTGGCAAGGGAAGGTTACTGCAAAGTCCCCAATCCCTCCCGATCAGCTGGGACTTGGGAGGCAGAAAATAGATGGGGGCGGGGCCAGTCAGGATTTTTACTTCTGGTTCTCCGAACTATTCAAAATTTCCGCTACCGGTTCTCCAGAACTGGTCAGAACCTGCTGAAACCCATCTCTTCCCTTGAAAAATATCTTTTTTGTTATGTTTATTATTATTATTATTATACATTTTCCTTTCTTATACATCACCGTTCCATTTCTCCAATAACAGTGTACTGTCCGTAGGAAAACTGTTTTGAATATACATAATATTATACACCATGATTATAGCCATTATTCTCATAATACATACAAAATAAACTTCACTTCCGGGCCTTCTACCCAATTTAATCTGTAATCAAATGTAATCCAATAATAATAATAATAATAATATTGCTGATAGTGTTATGCTTATATATATATCCATATATACATTTTACCTCTATTTTATTGAACATCCTAAATTGTAAATTTGCTAACTTCTTATTGAAAAATATCTGAAGGGCTCTCCCTAAAAGCCTCTTCAGGGATTCCTGTTTTACCTACGCGGTGCTCCCATTAAAGAAAGTAAATTCTAAGAGGGAGTGACATTCCTGGCTGCCCTTTTGGAAATCCAGATGACCTGGCAAAGAAGCATGGGGCTTTCCCTTGATCAAATGCTCCAATCTTTGAGGGGCTGCCACAGAGAGGAGGGGGCCAGGCCACCCGAAGGCCAGGCAAGGAATAACGGATGGAAACTGTACAAAGAGAGACTCACCCTGGAAATAAGGTGGAATTTCCTGACAGTGAGAACAATCAACCCCTGGAACAGAAGTTGCCTTCGGAAGTTGTGGGAGCTTCATCGCTGGAGACTCTGTGCCTGTCAGCTGATTTTCGGGCCTTCTCGGCCCACCGGAAGTCGGCAAACAGGCTATTTCCAGCCTCTGAGAGCCTCCGGGGGGGGGGGGGAAGGCTGTTTTTGCCCTCCCCAGGCTCCAAGAAAGCTTCTGGAGCCTGAGGAGGACAAAAAATGGGCCTACTGGGGCCACCGTGCCATCGCATGCCAAAAGCGGGGAAAGCGCAGGGGTGTCGTGCGCACATGTGGGTGGGGGCAAGGCGTATTGAATTATGGGTGTGGGCACATGTGGGTGTGACACCCCCCCCCCCCCCGTGCTCCTCTGCTTTTGGCACAGAAAGGCAAAAAGGTTGGCCATCACTGACCTGCAAGGCCCTTTCCAACTGTTAAATCTATTATCGCTTAAATGTTTTCTCATCCTCCTTCTCTAGGTATCTTTAAAAATAACTGGAATGGAGACACACACTTGACTCATGCTATGCTGGTGGTTGGTTATAACAGCACCAAGTACTGGATTGTGAAGAACAGGTGAGTGAAGGGAAGTGGAGGCTGGCAGGAGAGGTCGCTAGAGGGGAACTTCTACTATTGCAGATTGTCTCAACCTTGGCCACTTGAAGATGCCTGGACTACAACTCCCAGAATTTCCCAGTCAGCAAGATTCCCTAAACCCCTGATGGTGAACCTATGGCACGTGGAGTCACCTCTGCGGGCATGTGCGCTGTCGCCCTCGGTCAGCTCCACCATACATGTGCACGCCTCCTGCTGGCCAGTTGATGCACGATGGTGGTGGGGTCATGCGTACATGGGCAGGGACCGGGGAGGGAGCGGCATGCCCCCCCATTTGAGGCCTAGCAGGCCTCCCTGAGCTAGACCCAAAATGAGGCACAGGGGAGTTGTGCGCACATGTGTGTGGGGATGGGAGGAGCGGGGGATGCACACACATGTGCAGGGGGCAGGGGGAGCATGGGGGATTGCATTGCATGCATAGGGCAGTGGAGCGCAGCGGAGGTCGCATGTGCAGGGGGCAGGGCGTACAAGGGAGCATTCCATTACGGGTGTGGGCAGACATGTACACGCTGTCGCACGCGTGCACATCAGTGGTGGGTTCCTCCCGGTTCGGCCCAATTTGGCTGAGCCGGTAGCGGTGATGATATGACATCACTGAACCGTTCTCTTTGTTCGGGAGCTGGGCCCTCCCGCCTGCGCTGCCCCCCCCGCCCCTCCGCCTGCATTATTCTTACCTTTTATTTGGCCCCAACCCCAATCTATTGGTGCCTCCCAAGCTGATCGGTTAGAAGGAAAAAAACTGTTTAAACTCTTGCCGCGGGGCTTCAAAAGGCCGCCCTACAGCTGATCAGTGTTAAAAGGCAGTGTGGTGGTAGACCGGTGCCTCCGAAAACAAATGAGTAGACAGGTGCCTGCAAAAATAAATGGGTAGACCGGTACAGCTCTGCAAGGAGTTAAAAGCCTGGTAGACCAGTACCCTGCTAAATCCTAAAGAATTGTCACATGACCATCATGCCACGCCCACACAATAAGCCACGCTCAAAGAACCGTAGTAAAAAAATTTAGAACCCACCCATGGTGCACATGCTTTCAACACCCAAAAGAAAAAAAGTTAGCCATCCCTGCCCTATACCGACATCCCCAACAATTCTAGCTCCATGGACCGGCAGCAGCGGCGGTGGTGGGTTGGGTTGGTGGAGGGGTGGGATCCTACCAGTTTAACAATCGGTTCTCTGAGTGTGCGTGCTCAGTTTGCAGAAAAGTCACCTTCCGCATTGCTGGCGGCTAGGAAAACAGCTGAAAAGCGGCAATCAATTCTGCCACGCCAATCAGCTGGGCATTGGAAATATAGGTGACTATAACGCAGGGGCGGGCAGGCGGGCCCAATTCAAAGTCACAGCGAACCGGTTCACTTATGGCTGAAAGTCAGAGCTAACAGTTCGCCCGAACCGGTCTGAACCGGTAGAATCCTACGACTGGTTGGTGGGGCAAATGGTTTCATGTGTGCAATCTAGTTCCTACACATGTGCAAATGAAGCTTCACGGGCTCGCCCACTGCTTGCGTGGCCCACACAGGTTGGTACCAGTCCAAGGCCTGTGGGTTGGGGACCCCTGCCCTACATGGTTTTGAAATAAATGTCTTGCATGCTTCTCTTCACAGTTGGTCGCGCTCATGGGGAGACAACGGATACATGCTCATGGAACTGGGATCAAATCAATGCGGCATTGCCAACTTTGCTTGCTATCCCATTCCGTAACCAGCCAAGTGGACCATTTGAGAAGCAGGACGAAAAGGCCACCAGGAATCATCTGCAGTTTCTGAAGCTTCTGGAGAACCAGAAAAAATAGATAGATATGCTAAAAATAAAAATAAACGCTTTGATGCAATGCTGCCTATTATCTAATCTGACTCTTTTATGATATGTCTGAGTTCGAATGTCTGCAATTACAACAATTTGAATCTCCCCAGGCTCAAGGTTGACTCAGCCTTCCATCCTTTCTAAGGTAGGTCAATTGAGGACCCAGTTTGTGAGGGCAATATGCTGACTTTGTATAAATATACAAAAGTATGAAGGCTATTGCTTAAACGCATTGTAAGCCACCCTGAGTCTTCGGAGAAGGGCGGCATATAAATCAAATTTTAAAAAAAAGAAAAGAAAAGAATGGATGCCATGGTATTATCAACGCTGGCACATCTTCTCAGGGAATTCAGAATGTCCGAGGCATCTAAATTGTTCAAAGGCACCTAAAAATTTAAAGGGATAGCATTCATTCTAAAGAACATACAAAGAATGGTTGCCGGAATTGGGTATGTCTAGTTTAAGGAGAAGAAGGACCAGGGGTGACATTGGAGGGACTGCCACAAAGAAGAGGGAGTCAAGCTATTCTCCAAAGCCCCTGAGGGTAGAACAAGAAGCAATGGGTGGAAACTAATCAAGGAGAGAAGCAATTTAGAACTAAGGAGAAAATTCCTAAGAGTTAGAATAATCCATCAGTGGAACGACTTGCCTCCAGAAGTTGTGAATGCTCCAACACTGGAAGTTTTCAAGAAGAGATTGGACAACCATTTGTCTGAACTGGTATAGGGTTTCTTGCTGGAGCAAGGAATTGGATTAGAAGACCTCCAAGGTCAATTCCAACTCTTTATTCTATTCTAACCTCAGCAATTTTAAGACTTCTGGACTTCCAATGCCCAGAATTCCCCAACCAGCCATGGTTGAAGTCCACAGGTCTTAAAATTTCCAAGGTTAGATACCCCTCGTATAGAGGTTTCATTCAAATCCAGTTTCAGATAACTTTGAACAAGCCAGTTGTTAAAAGTCTTCTGATTCTCATTTGTCATCTGCAACCAGTAACATACAAGTAACAACCTCTCTCTCCAGTGACCATTTTCATCCTGCGTGATGGCATATGTGTCATATCAGACAGGATAGGATTTGTAGAGCCCTTGATGCTCTCTGAGCTTGGTTATCTTCTAGGGGACATTTCATTACTCAGCTAGGTAACTGTTAGAAGTAAATGCCCTACCTGCTCTGTGCTATTTCCCTAGACCAGCACCCCAAGGGTTAACCCCAGAGTACCTGAACCCCTCCCCTTGCCAGGGACGCCCCTTACCTGAGGCCACTCCTCCTGGGTACTTAAGGTCACCACATGTTGATCCAGCATTTCAGTCCTGGATGTACCTGCAAAAAACAAACAACAGAAAATAAAGTTATGTTCTGATCAGCAATCCACGTGTCTCTGTAAGTTATTGGGCCATCCATCGCATCCCAACATAACAGAATGGTAGCAGAGGATGGTTTGGCCATCTAATAATGAGGAGACACAGCACCAGCAAGAAAACCAAAGAGTCAGCGCCATGATGGAAGATTGTACAACTATTGTTCACCCTGTTCTATAGTGAGAATGTAGCCACCACGACTCAAATATCCAAAGACTTTTACTCTACCAGAATGAGACCTGGGATACCAATGGGGGAACACCTGCTAGCTCTAAACGCAGTCAGAGCAGACCTAAGACTTAGAGGGGAGGCAGTCTCAGAGCGCACGATGAAGAGCGTGATAGTCAATTCCCTAGACCCATCCTGGCAAACGTTCATTAACCAGCTAGGGACAGACACCCTAGGCCACATATCCCTAGAGAGGCTCTCCAGCAAACTAATTGCAGAAGACAACTTCAGGAGGAGCCGCCTACATATACGCAGAAAGCCCAGAGAGCCCAGACCCACAAAAAGAGTAGCATTCCAGGACAGGGCGCAGGACCCCGCTGAGTGTTTTGGCTGCGGCTCCAAGGGGCACTACAGGAGGGATTGCCCTAGGGCCCACAGGGAAAGGGATAGGCGAGAGCACAGAGACAGGTACCCAGATAGACGCTCCCCCGATGATAGGTACAGGCGCAGGGACTCCCCCACCCCAAGGGACCACAGGGGGAACAGAGAGGGCTCCAGAGACAACATCTGGAGCCCTCATGGGTCATCATATGGCATAGGTGCACACACACACCCCACCAAGACAGAAAAGGGAGACACCATGTGGCTCATTGACTCCGGAGCCACCAACCACACCACCCCCAACAGAGATTTGCTCTCATCATTCAAGGAAGAGGACTTCCTCATTAAAGTGGCCAACCAGAACGACGTACAAGTAACAGGCAGAGGAGACGTCACCCTCCCAGGGATAGGGAAAGTAGAGGGGGTACTCCTGGTCCCAGGGATACCGCACAATATCCTAGCTGCCTTGAAGTTGAGCAACGAGCTGGGGGTTGAGGTATCACTCAGGGGAGGCGAAATGCACGTTAGCAAGGGCAACAAGAGCCTAGGGAAAGTCAACATCAGGGAGGGACTCCCATACCTACTCACAGGAAAGGCAGACACCCCCCACACCAACAACAATGCAGAACCCAACACTAGCGAGGATAACACACAGAACACAGGGAGGGTCACCATAGGCAGACCCATCCATGACGACTGCGCCCACCTCCTGCACCGAAAACTAGGGCACGCCAGTTTTCCCGTGATTCAGAAAATGATGGACTGTACAGAAGGAACCAAAATAAAGAATTGTGAGAACTATCTGGACTGTTCAGTGTGCAAATGTTCTAAACTAAAAACAGCACCCAAGCCAAAAAAGGCCTCCCGCACCACCAGCCATACCTTTGAGCTGGTGCACATGGACTTGGTAGGGCCCCTAAGGCCATCAATAAAACACGGCAAGAGGTTCTTCCTCACCATAGTGGATGACCACAGCCGCTATGGTTACGTATACACATTAAAGCACAAAAACGAAACCTACTTAAGGTTCAAAGAATTCTACAAGAGGGTAGAGGTGCAGAACAACACGCAAATCAAACAAATAATGACCGACAGGGGGTCAGAGTTCCTGTCAGGGGAATTCTCAAGATGGTTAGGTTCAAAGGGCATCCTACATTACACCTCTTCTCCATTCTCGCCATTCCAAAACGGAATTGCGGAACGCAGGAACTCCACGCTGCAGACCATGGTGAGGTGCGCCCTAGAGGACTCTGGGTTGGGGCAGCAGTTATCTGGGCAGAGGCACTGGCCTATTCAAACTATACCCTTAACAGAACCTGGTCCAGTGTAATAGGCAAGACACCCTACGAAATAATGCACGGCAAGAAGCCAAAAATATCGCACCTGCACGTATTTGGGGTGACCGCAGATGTGCACATCCCAAAACAGTTACGCAGAAAAGGGGATAAGGTAACTAAGCGCCTGAAATTCATGGGCTATGAGACAGGGACCAAAGGGTTCAAATTCATAGACAATAACAATCGCTTTGTAGTATCCAGGACAGCTGCCTTCCATGAACAGGCCAACTGGTCCAGGATACACCTGAACGAGGTATGCCACCAACGCAAGACATCAGCCGAAGAACCACCCAACGAGGAGACCGAAGGACCCAGCCACTCCAAGACAAACAACAACGCGCCCAAAAGTGAAACACCGAAACTAAAGGTAGACACACTGACCCAGAAGGAAGCAAGGTTCCTGCGTGACAGTGAACCGCCCCCCACGAGACCAGTCAGATCTACGAGGAACCAGCTGCCCAAGCACTTGGAGAATTACATCCTGCACCTGAGCTCCAGCCCCATCACTCCAACTTCCTACAATGAGGTAACCCTACTCCCCAGGGAAGAAAGGTCCAAGTGGGAGGAGGCCATGGAGAAGGAGATGGAAAGCCTCAGAAGCCTAGAAGTGTACAAACCCACCAAAGTACCAGAAGGGAAGACTCCCATAGGAACCAAATGGGTGTTCAAGATTAAAACCCTGGAAAACGGACAGACCCTCTACAAGGCATGACTAGTGGCCCAGGGATTCGTGCAGAAATACCCCGAAGATTATACGGACACCTATTCTTCAACCGTACGGGCAGAAAGTGTTAAGAGCGCCCTGGTGATCGCATCAGTCATGGGCCTGGAAGTGCAGTAGTTCGATGTCCAGACCGCCTATCTGCACACCAAGCTGGACAAGGAAATCTATGTCCGGGCCCCACCCTGCAAGGGCACATCCAGTGGCGAGACCTGGCTGCTCAACAAAAGCTTATATGGACTTAAGCAGTCTGGGAAGCGCTGGTACGAGTGCCTAGCCAAGGTACTCGAATCCATAGGATTCAGAGTGATACCAGCAGACAACTGCTTTTTCATCCGGAAGAGCGGAGACCTACCAGAGTACGTGCTCGTCTATGTGGATGACATTCTCTACATAGGCAAGGACAGAAAGGAGTGCAGCAACTTTGCCAACAAATTAAGCGAGCAGTTCACACTGAAGTCCTTGGGGAGCGTGAGCAAGTACCTTGGGGTGCAGGTGAGCAGAACCTCCAAAGGATTCCGGCTGTCACAAGAAGAAAAGATCTCGGAGCTAATTCATAAATGCAATATGGCCGAGGCAAAACCGTGTGACACCCCAATGCAGGTGGACTTCGTAAAGAACATGTACTCTGAATCGCCAGAATTCCCCGACAACACCCTGTACAGGTCCATCATCGGCTCCCTGCTCTACATCGCAAATTGGACCAGGCCTGACATCACCCTCTCCGTAAACCTACTGTCCAGGCATGTGAGTAAACCCACCACCTACCACTGGGAAGCAGTAAAGAGGGTGCTAAGGTACCTGAAGCACAGCACAAACGCATGCCTATCGCTAGAACCCGAACCTTCTGAACAACCAACACTCTCATGCTACGCCGATGTTGACTGGGCTGGCGATACGAAAAGCCACAAGAGCACGTCAGGGTACATATTCCTCTTAAACGGCAGCCTGGTGCATTGGTACACGGGGAAGCAGAACCTAGTGGCCACCTCCACCACTGAAGCTGAATACATCTGCTTGTCCAAGGCAGCCAACAACCTGGTCTGGTTCAACGACCTACTATCCAGCATCTGGGCCAACCCCGTCCTCCCCATAACCATCTTCGAGGACAACAAAGCCGCAGTAGAGATCTCCACATCAGATGCCATAGGTCAGAGGTCTAGACACATAGACATCAAACACAAACATGTGAGACAGCTGTCCAAGTCAGGGTTCATAAGTGCCATCCACTGTGACACCAAGGAACAGGTAGCAGACATACTCACCAAACCACTGCCATCCAAACAACACGATTATCTCACATCCAGACTAGGGATACTCATTAACCCCACACCAGCCTCACCAAACACACCCTCACAGGTCGGACATTTAGAGGGGGATTTGTTAGAAGTAAATGCCCTACCTGCTCTGTGCTATGTCCCTAGACCAGCACCCCAAGGGTTAACCCCAGAGTACCTGAACCCCTCCCCTTGCCAGGGACGCCCCTTACCTGAGACCACTCCTCCTGGGTACTTAAGGTCACCACATGTTGATCCAGCATTTCAGTCCTGGATGTACCTGCAAGAAACAAACAACAGAAAATAAAGTTATGTTCTGATCAGCAATCCACGTGTCTCTGTAAGTTATTGGGCCATCCATCGCATCCCAACATAACAGTAACATCATCAGTGCTAGCCTGATTTGGATATGATTTTTAACATCTCAACTCTTTTTTTTCACGTTTTTTTTTATTATTGAAAAGTTTTACAAAAAAAGAAATTTTTCCCCCAATAATCCCCAACCCTTTTTCCCTTCATCTTTGTCTTTTGTTGATTTACTTTAAACCCAGATACCTTACCATATTGATCTATTATATCCAACATATGTGGAACCGATTCTATAGGTTGAGATAAACTAACAACCAAGTTGTCTGCAAATGCTCTTAATCTATAATCTTGCTGTCTGATTACAATTCCTTTTATTTTATCAGAATCACGTATCTTATGAGTCTATTGGTTCATGGAACACATTAGCCATAAGCCATTATAAACTGCAGAAACTAGATTCAGCCAAGAAGCTGAGCCAAAAACATCCATGTTTTTTCTCAGCGGAATACATAGGAAGCAAACAAAGTTGTTCTTATCCAACTTCCAAGGAAGTCCGTCTCTCTCTCTCTCTCTCTCTGTCTCTCTCTCTCCATCCCTTTCTCTCTCTGTCCCTCTGTGTGTGTGTCTGTCTCTCTCTCTCTCTCTCTCTCTCTCTCTCTCTCTCGTGTGTGTATGTGTGTGTGTGTGTGTAAGAATGTTTGGTTTCATTCAACAGCGTTCTAATTTGAATTCTTAAAGCTGCCATTCCCAAGAGTTTAAAAGTAATTTTAAAAAGACAAAACATTGACATTCCAAATAAACATATAAAATACGTTTTATTTCAAGCCAAGTTCTATTTTGTATCGGCTAGCTTCAGTGCTTTGTAAGAAATCATAAAGAATTATAGATTTTCATGGGACTGAACGGCAATACGAACAGCTGAGTGGGAAGTGACTAATATTTTCTTTAGGGAATCATACCGCTAAG
This sequence comes from Coluber constrictor foxii, assembly GCA_038048745.1. Lineage (NCBI taxonomy): Eukaryota > Metazoa > Chordata > Lepidosauria > Squamata > Colubridae > Coluber > Coluber constrictor. The sequence continues at coordinate 10,723,563 of CM075958.1, forward strand.
ACTTCCTTTTTTGAAAAGCCACAATGGTGGAATCAATCTGCAGCTTAAAACCCCATTTAAAGGATGCATATAGGCAAGCAGTGCTAGTGTTAACATCCAGATAAGGAAGGATTCACACCAGACAAACAATCCAGCAGAAAACAATGTCCTAATCAAGGCACTACCAAAGAGAAAACTGCAATTCTATCAATACTGGCAGGACATACTACTATATATTAAAAGGGAGAAAACCCCACATTCACCAAAAGGGATGATGTTTTTATTTATTTTTTTGTTATTAATCATATTTCTATGCCGAGGACTCTGGGCGCCTTACAACAATCAACAGTATACTAAATAGCATCTTGCGCCCAACAATCTGGGTCCTCATTTTACTCACCTCGGAAGGATGGAAGGTTGAGTCAAACTTGAGCCAGTGAGATTTGATCCGCTGATCTGCTGAACTAGCAGTCAGCTGTAATAGCTGCAGTACAGCACTTTAACCACTGCGCCACCTCGGCTCTTGTTCCCTAGTCGGGTAACGAAACCTTTCCTCAAGAAGTAAATGAGAGCCCAACAAAAGAACTATCAGCTCAGACAAACAAACTGACAGTAAACAGCAGCCTAATCAATGAACTACCATGAAGATTCTCACCAATGCTGACAAGCACAAGCATTCGAAAGCAAACTGCAACCTTCTTTCTAATACTGATGATGTTACCTAGATGGGTTATGAAATGTCTCCAAGAAAACAACCAAGCTCAGAGAGCACTAAGGGTTCCACAATTCAATCTTCAGCTACAGTTATAAATATTTTCTTTTATTGGCAGCCCAAAGAGAGGCACTAAAAAGGAGTCAGATGCCAGCTGTTCTGCCAATTGTTACTATTGAATTGGTATTCATTGTGTACTGCTAGCTGTTCATCTCCTTCTTACCCCATGCCATATTTCGGTTAGGCCGAAGTGCAGGGTTTCCCCCAAAATAAGACCCTAGCTTGCTTTTTACAGGTGCACCCAATATAAGCCCTACTCCCAAAATAAGCCCTAGGGTAGACCCTGCCAACACTGTTGCAAGAGGTGCATGGGTCAAAATCAAGCTAGGGTGGGGATGGGGGCAGTGGTGAAATCTAATTTTTTTTTACTACCGTTTCTGTGGGCATGGCTTGGTGGGCATGGCAGGGAAAGGATACTGCAAAATCTCCATCTCCACCCCACTCTGGGGCCAGACGTGGTAATTGCTGTAATTAGAAGCTTAGAATAGTAGTGACTTCAAAAGAGATTTGAAAAGTCCTATCCTCTCCTCAAGGGGGAGACCCTAGACCAGTGATGGTTAACTTTTTCCACACTGAGGGCCCAAAGCACATGCGTCAATGTGTCCAAACCCCCAAACTGAAATGTGTGCGTGGCAGGGGTGGGTTCTTAAATGTTTTACTACCGTTTCTGTGGGCGTGGCTTATTTTGTGGGCGTGGCTTGATGGTCATGTGACAATTGTTTAGGATTTAGCAGAGGTACTGATCTACCAGGCTTTTAATACTTACCATCTACCCATTTATTTTTGCAGGCACCAGTCTACTCATTTGTTTTTGCAGGCATCGATCTACCACCAGACTGCCTTTTACCACTTTTATCAGCTGTAGGGCGGTCCTTTGAAGCCCCGTGGCAAGAGTTTAAACAGTTTTTTCTTGTAGCCCATCAGCTGGGACTCAGGAGGCAGCAATAGATTGGGGGTGGGGGCAAATAAAAGGTAAGAATAATGCGGGGGTGGGGGGTGCCAGAACCGGTTCAGTGAGGTCATATTGTCATCACTACTGGCTCGGGGGAACCAGGCCGAACAGGGTTTCATCCCACCACGTTTCTGTGATTCGAACCAGTGGTGATATCCAAATTTTTTAAACTACTGGTTGTATAGGCGTGGCTTGGTGGGCATGGCAGGGGAAGGAAACTGCAAAATCTCCATTACCACCCCACTTCGGGACCAGCCAGAGGTGGTATTGGCCGGTTCTCCTAACTACTCACAATTTCTGCTACCGGTTCTCCAGGATCTGTCAGAAACCTGCTGGATTTCACCCGATTCCAACTATATCATATCTACTTTCATGTATTCATTTGTTCCCCAGATTTTGTGCAGTTGTATATATTTCAGATCTTTATGTCTGATTCTAGGTATGCTTCCTATGTCTCCTACTTGGAGTTTGTCTTCCTTCCCATCCCTCCTTATCTCATGATTTGACTTGTTTCCTAGGGGGTTTGCTTGGAATTAGATCCTGGAGATCCTAAAGATTGATCAAAGATTGGTTCTCTATTTATACGTTTCAGCCATTGCTCCTTGTCTTACCCACAGATGTTTGGAGAATAGGTTGACCCCCTCTTCTCCATGACAGCCCCTCAAATACTGGGAGACTGCTATCAGGTCACCCCTAGTTCTTCTCTTTGTTAGACGTGACATATCCGGCTGCAACGTTCATCGTATGTTTAATCCTCCAGTCTAAACTAAGTCAAAAAGCAAATATGTCCAGATTTTTCTGCACAAATAAGCTTAAAATCTATTTGATTTGATTTGATTTGATTATATTTCTATACCGCCCTTCTCCCGAAGGACTCGGAGCAGTGTACAGCCATTTTGAAACAAACTCAACACAAAAATTAAAAACCATTAAAACTAATATAAGCAATTGGCCTTTATTAAAACCTCTAGTTAAAACCCCTTTAAAATCAATTTAAAACCCATTTAAAATTTATTGATTCGGTCAGGCCGGCTTGGTGGAACAATAGAGTATTCAGAGCCCGACGGAAAGCGCGGAGGTCGGGGATCATTCTTATATCTGGGGGCAGTTCATTCCATAGGGCAGGAGCCCCCACAGAGAAGGCTCTCCAAACAATGGCCAACGGCACCCTGAGAAGGCCCTCTCTGTGAGAGCGTATCGGACAGTGGGAGATATTCAATGGTAGAAGACGGTCCTGTAGGTATCGCGGTCCTAAGTCATGGAGCGCTTTGAAGATGGTGACTAGCACCTTGAAACGCACCCGGAAGACCACTGGGAGTCAGTGCAGCTCGCGCAAGGAAGGTGTTAGATGGGAACGATGAGTCGCTCCCCTAACCACTCGCGCGGCTGCATTCTGGACCAGTTGGAGCCTCCGGGTGCTCCTCAAGGGGAGCCCCATGTAGAGAGCGTTACAGTAGTCCTGATGGGACATGACAAGGGCGTGAGTGACCGTGCAACTGGGAAATCAGGCGAACCTGATAGAAAGCCCCCCTGGCCACGGCTGTCATATGATCGTCTAAAGATAGCCGCGTATCCAGGAGGACGCCCAAGTTGCAAACCCTCTCTGAGGGGGGCAAGATCTCATCCCCAATAGTCATCCCTGGTGTCAGCTGGCTATATCGGGGCACCGGAAACCACAGCCACTCCGACTTGGAGGGGTTGAGTCTGAGCCTGTCCCTCCCCAACCAGATCTGCACGGCCTCCAGGCAATGGGACATCATGTCAAGGGCATCATTGGGGTGGTCTGAGGTAGAAATGTACAGCTATGTGTCATCTGCATACAGCTGACACTTCACCCCAAAACCACGGATGATCTCACTCAGCGGCTTCACATAAATGTTGAACAGGAGGGTCAAGAGGACTGACCCTTGTGGCACCCCACAAGTAAAGTGCCTTGAGGTCGACCTCTGTCCCCCTGTCAACACAGACTGTTCCAGGGAAGGCTTCTTGAGGAGGGCCCTCACCACCTCCTCTTTCAAGTTGGCTGGGAAGACACCCTCACTCAGAGAAACATTAATAAGTCCCAGAAACCAGCCTCATGTAACCTCCCGGGAGGCCAGTACCAGCCAGGAGGGACACGGGTCCAATAAACATGTGGTAGCGTTAAGTCCTGTCCACGTCCTTGGGAGCCACAGGGTCAAACTCTTCCCACTCTCAAGATCCGCCCCATCATCCCATCCGAGGCCACCCAAAATTTATCTCTTTAAAACTGTCACCACCACAGAAAGCCAGGGAAGATTCCAGAAACAGGAGATACAAATCAGATCAGCAGACTGAATAGGGGTGGGGGGAGTGGGTTGCAACCGTTTGGCTGTGGTCACTTTCCCCAACATAAGAGGCCCCCAAAGAGAGAGATTTAAAAGAGCATTATCTTATCGCAGCAAAAAACATCTGTCTCCGAAGATATCTAGACATACGGTGGGCATTCTCGTGCAAGAGTCCGTTAAAGGCAGTGGGGAGGGGCAATTTTATACTGTCTGCCTTTATATAAAAAGGGGACAGCCGCAGTTTGGTTTTAACGGCTGCCTCTTTGCCTTCCGCTTGAGGTGAGGTCTCCGTTTTCTTGCTAAAGTCCACTCTGTGTAGCTCTTACAAAGCCACCCTTTTATTTTTCCAGTTGCCATTAGATTAGACTCTCCAAATATTTTCGAGGTCCTTATTGGGTCCATGTATGTATGTATGTATTTATTGGCAGCAATTTATAATTTATATAGAATTGTTTTATCCTCCAGGTTCAGGGATGGGGAAGCCGTAGCCCAGCAGTTCTTGCTGGCTTGCAAATCCGAAAAATTCCTGCCCCATTAATGCTGTTCTCTGATTCTCTTCCTTCTCCTAGAGAAAGACCATGTTGTCCATCTCGGTGGTGGCTGTGGCCTGGTTGTTCTCCCTGAGGACCTTGTCCACAGCGCTGGATCCGACCCTGGAGGGGACATGGAGAGACTGGAAGGCCACTCACGGGAAGGAATACGCCTTGGTGAGTTTGCTCCCCCAGAAGTCCAATCAGTCAATCCGAAGAGAGCTGGAAGGGACACTGGAGACCTACAGTATACAATTTCAGACAGGTGACTGTCCTTTCAGTCCTTATTCAATCAGAATAAGAGAGCAGAAGGACAGATTTGCAAGGGACCTTGGAGGTGAATGTAACAGAATCAGGGAGTCGGAAGGGACCCTGGAGGTCTTCTAGCCCAACCCTCTTCTCAGGCAGGGAACCCTATATTATTTCAGGCAAATGGTTGTCCAATCTCTTCTTTAAAGCCTCCAGGGATGAAGCACTCGCAACGTAGTTCCACTGGTTAATTGTTCTCAGTGTTAGGAAGTTTCTCCTTATTTCTAGATTGAATCTCTCTCCTTGTTCAGTTTCCATCCATTATTTCTTATCCTGCCTTCAGGTGCTTCGGAAAATAGCTTGATCCCTTCCTCTCTCTCTCTTTTTTAAAAAGTTTTTTAGTTTTATTTCTCATAAACACATTTACATGTACAGTCATTTATCTATCGTTTTTTATTCATCTTATCTTTTAACTTTTATTTTTACTTTTTCAGGGCTGCTCTTTTACCCTTTACCTTTACTCAAACCTTTCTTCTTCCTCTCCCGTTCTCTTCCTTCCTTTTTCTCTTCCTTTCTTCTTTCTTCTCTCCTTCTCTTTCCTACTTCCCCTGCCCTTCCCCCACTCCTCTCTTCTTCCCCCCTTCTAACATTCTCTTCTACTCCTCTTTTCCCTCCCTTTCCTTCCTCTCCTTTTCCCTTTCTTCTTTCTCCTCTCCTCTCTCCACTCTTCTCCCTTGCTCTCTCTTTACTCCTTCCCTTCTTTCCTGTTGTTTCCCTTTTCAGTTCAATCTAAAGTGAAATTCGAACAGTCCCTATTTTCTAATTATCTTTATTCTCATTTCAATTTGTTATTCAATTAATATTTATTTTTATTTCATCATTTGTGTACATTTTTATAATATTTCACTTTTTTTCCCTCCCCCCTTTCTCCTTTTACTTGGCATTATCTGGGTATCTATTTTTTTAATTGTTTTCTCCCACCTTTTCTCTATCTATTTTATCTCTATATATTTCTAATATGAAATATGGATTCATATTTCCTTTCTAATCAATCATAATTTTTTTCCATGTCTTGAAATACATCGACTCCTCTTTATCTTTTATTCTCAATGTTATTCTATTCATTTCTGCACATTCTAAAATTTTCTTTATAATTTCTCCTTCCAACAGGATTTTATCTGCTTTCCAATTTAATGCAAATACAATTCTAGCCACTGTTATTATATGACCCCTTCCTCTCCGTAGCAGCCCCTCAAATATTGGAAGACTGCCATCATGTCTTCCCTGGTCCTTCTCTTCTGGCAATGTTTATAAAGTTACTTTCTGCTATCTGTCTTCAGACAGGCTTTGTGAGGAATAATGTCTGGTATATTAAGTAGAAATGGAAAGAGTTTTTGGTCCATTCCTGGGCGATTTAATTCTAGTTTGGGAAACCTTTTACGGAAGAGAAGAACGTGAGTTCTAGATCTTCTAGGTGCCACCTGTTTAGGCAGATGCGACTAAGGGATCTTCTTGATCTTGGCTTCCCAGGAAGAGGAAGAATCCTATCGAAGAGCCGTGTGGGAGGAAAATTTGCAGATGATCCAAGACCATAACAAGGAGGCTGACGAGGGAAAACACTCCTACAAGCTCGGGATGAATCACTTTGGGGATTTGGTAAGTCTGGATCAGGGCTAGTTTGATTTATTTACTAGACATAGATGGTGGTTTGTTCAATGTCTATAGCTGCCCATCTCAGTCAATGACCCCGAGCAGTTTTCAATTCATTCATTCAACTAATTTACATCCTGCCTTCCTCTTTTTCTTTTTTTTTTCTTTACAAATAATTCAAGATAGGGAATGTATCCAAGATACCGTCCTCCTCCTATTTTGCCAAAAACAATCCTGTGAGGTGGGTTGAGCTGAGAGACGGACTGGCTCAAAGTTACCCAGCCAGCTTTCACGCCCAAGACAGGACTAGAACTCACAGTCTCCTGGTGATTGTCCCAAAGGCACCCAGCTGCCTTTCGTGCCTAACGCGGGACTATAACTCACCATCTCTTGGTAATTGGCACAAAGTCACCTAGCCAGTTTTTGTTGCCTGAGGTGGGACTAGAATTCACTGTCTCCTGTTGATTAGCCTAAAGTCACCCAGCCAGTTTTCATACTGAAGGTGGGACTAGAACTCACTGCCTCCTAGTGATTGTCCCAAAGTCACACAGCTGATTTTCATACTTAGGGCAGTACTAGAACTCACAATTTTCCTGCTTCTAGCCTGGTGCCTTAACCTCTAGACCAAACTGGCTCCGGTAACTGATGTTTGAACTTCATCCTCTTTGCAATCCTCAGACTAACGAAGAGCTTAACAAGAAGATGCACTGCTTGCTTCCTGGCCTGGATCTTGCATCTCAAAAGAACGTAGTCACTTTCAAATCCTCCGAAGACCTGCAGATTCCCAATGGGGTGGACTGGCGAGCCAAAGGCTTTGTGACTGAGGTCAAAAATCAGGTGGGTGCCGAATGACCTGGGTGAATGGTCTTGATGTTATGGAATGAAGTGACCAAACAATATGGGTCAGTCAGAGAGAGAGAGGTTTTATTTGCGCAAATACTCATAAGCCGTCCTTGTAGCCGGCTTAATGGATGTTCCGTTTGGGAAGGAGCCGATCCCACCAGGGCAGCCGTCACGGTAGTCGCCTCTGCGGTGCCAGAATTGTTATGGAATGAAGTGACCAAACAATATGGGTCAGTCAGAGAGAGAGAGGTTTTATTTGCGCAAAGACTCATAAGCCAGGTCCCAATCTTGGCTTAGAGTAAAGTCTCCATGCTTGTATGCCACATTATATACTTTTCTAAACAAAGGATTCTGCTAACACAGCAACTTTTCCATATATGGTTAACATACATTTGTCATTTTTAATTGTCATTTTCCTAGTTATTAAAGTTTTACATTATCTCATAATTCTTCTTGTATTTTGGCTGAAGTACAAATTTCTTCTTGTTGAAGGACAAGTTTTAGCCCATATGGATGTCCATGACCTAACCACCTCCAGCCATATGTCTTCCTTTCTTCTGACAAGTTATGGGGGCCTCTTTAGAGTATCAAGGGAGTTCATGCTGACATTGTATTTTCTCTAGCTGGCAGTATTTCCTGTCTTCAGAATATAGTTGCTTTTAGAATATCTTTTTATAATGAATATATAAAGTTATCCAAAGATCATCTATCCGGTTTTACTCTTACATTACTGACAAGCCATGAATTGAGGACTGATGCAGAGATGCTTTCCAAGGAAAAGGAAGGAGTATGATTTGCCTATTTAGGCCAGAGTCAGAATTTGATGGCTTCATGAAAACTTGAAACTAAATTCTGTCCTCTCATAGTTGCATCTCTGAAGCTTCAATCTCATCGGAACACTTATATCAACAGAGCACACCTCTAGCACTGATCATGTTACCTAGTTGGGTAATGAAACGTTTGGAAGGAAATACCTAAGCTCAGAAAGTACCAAGGACAGCACAGTCTTCTTCCTCCTCCTCCTCCTCCTCCTCCTCCTCCTCCTCCTCCTCCTCCTCCTCCTCCTCCTCCTCCTCCTCCTGCCTGTAATCTGCTCCTCCTCCTCCTCTTCCAAACCCAACTCTGGTCTAGCACTGATGATGTTACCTAGTTGAGTAATGAAAGGTCAGCAAGAGCTCTGAGAGCACCAAGGAAGCCCTCGGTTCAACCCTAAGCTGCTCTTCTATCGGAACTCACACCTTGCCCAGCTGCCGACTGCCAAAAACTGAGAACAAGTCATTTGTGAAAGGAACATTAATGGGGTTGCTCCATGGGTCACTGCAGTTTTGTTTTTCCACAGGGTGAGTGTGGCTCTTGCTGGTCCTTCAGTGCCACCGGAGCTCTGGAAGGCATGTATTTCAAGAAGACGGGGAAGCTGATCTCGCTGAGCGAACAAAATCTTATCGACTGTTCTAGGGAGGAGGGGAATGAAGGGTGCCAGGGTGGATATCCGATCCTAGCTTTTGTAACTGTACAGAGGCTACGAGGGATCAGTTCAGAGGAAAGCTACCCATATCATGGACAGGTAATTCTCTATGTCTTCCTGGGCATGCTTCAAACTATAGCTGCTTTGCTTTGCTTTGGTTACTTTGGCTAGTTAGCAATGGCACTAGCAACATTCACAGTGCTTTTCCAGCCCTCTCTAAGCAGTTTATAGAGTCAGCCTCCTGCCTCCAAGAATCTGGGTCCTCATTTTACCCCCCTCTGAAGGAAGGAAGGCTGAGTCAACTTTGAGTCGGTCAGTATCGAACTCGAGGAAGTGGGCAGAATTAGCCTGCAATACTGCCTTCTAACAAGAGTGGGGGAGGGAGGGAGCCTTCTCTAAGCGGCTCTAAGTGGCTTACAGAATCAGCCTATTGCCTATTGCCTATTCTATTCTATTCTATTCTATTCTGTTCTGTTCTGTTCTGTTCTGTTCTGTTCTGTTCTATTCTATTCTATTCTATTCTATTCTATTCTATTCTATTCTATTCTATTCTATTCTATTCTATTCTATTCTATTCTATTCTATTCTATTTCAAGATCCCTTCCAACTCTGTAATTCTATATTCTCTTTGGGACTAACTATGGCCGGTCTTTATTTTTCTGCAGGACAATTTTAGTTGTTATAAAGGTGGGGAATCTTTCGCAGCTTGTTCCAAAGTGGGACTCATCCAGTCAAGAGACGAAAAGGCCCTTCAGCAGGCAGTGGCCACGATTGGCCCAATTTCTGTCGCAGTGGATGCCGGGAGCTCTCAGTTTCACTTTTACAAGTCAGGTGAGGTTCCCGCGGAATAGGAAGGGGGGAACCCTCTTGCATTTCAACGTTGAATGTTCCTTTGATTACCTTGATTGGCTGATACTCAATGTCCTGGATGGGCAACCCTCATCTTGAGTACGGAGGGCGAATACTATTCCAGCAGCGGTGGCTTTCAAAGTTTTTTAATACCGGTTCTGTGGACGTAGCTTGGTGGGCGTGGCAAGGGAAGGTTACTGCAAAGTCCCCAATCCCTCCCGATCAGCTGGGACTTGGGAGGCAGAGAATAGATGGGGACGGGACCAGTCAGGATTTTTACTTCTGGTTCTCCAAACCATTCAAAATTTCCGCTACCGGTTCTCCAGAACTGGTCAGAACCTGCTGAAACCCATCTCTTCCCTTGAAAAATATCTTTTTTGTTAGGTTTATTATTATTATTATTATACATTTTCCTTGGTTATACATCACGGTTCCATTTCTCCAATGACAGTGTACTGTCCGTAGGAAAACTGTTTTGAATACACATAATATTATACACCATGATTATAGCCATTATTGTCATAATATATACAAAATAAACTTCACTTCCGGGCCTTCTACACGATTTAATCTGTAATCAAATGTAATCCAATAATAATAATAGTAATATTGCTGATAGTGTTATGCTTATATATATATCCATATATACATTTTACCTCTATTTTATTGAACATCCTAAATTGTAAATTTACTAACTTCTTATTGAAAAATATCTGAAGGGCTCTCCCTAAAAGCCTCTTCAGGGGTGCCTGTTTTACTTATGCGGTGCTCCCATTAAAGAAAGTAAATTTTAAGATGAAGAGACATTCCTGGCTGCCCTTTTGGAAATCCAGATGATCTGGCAAAGAAGCATGGTGCTTTCCCTTGATCAAATGCTCCAATCTTTGAGGGGCTGCCACAGAGAGGAGAGGGCCAAGCCACCCGAAGGCCAGGCAAGGAATAACGGATGGAAACTGTACAAAGAGAGATTCACCCTGGAAATAAGGTGGAATTTCCTGACAGTGCGAACAATCAACCCCTGGAACAGAAGTTGCCTTCGGAAGTTGTGGGAGCTTCATCCCTGGAGGCTTTCCAGAAGAGACGGGGCTCAATCTGTCAGAAATGGTGTAGGCAGGGTCTCCTGCTTTTGGGGGGGGGGTTGGACTAGATGACCTACAACCATGATGGCGAACCTATGGCACATCAGAGCCATATCAGAGGGCATGCAAGCGTTGCCCTAGTTCAGCTCTGGCACGCAGGTATGTGCCAGTCAGCTGATTTTCGGGCCTTCCGGGCCCACCGGAAGTTGGCAGATAGGCTATTTCCAGCCTCTGAGAGCCTCCGGAGGGGGTGAGGAAGGTCTGTTTTTGCCCTCCCCAGGCTCCAAGAAAGCCTCTGAAGCCTGGGGAGGACGAAAAACGGGCCTACTGGGCCTACCGTACCATCGCATGCCAAAAGTGGGGAAAGCGCAGAGGTGTCACGTGCGCATGCGCGTGGGGGCAAGGCGTATTGAATTATGGGTGTGGGCACATGTGGGTGTGACACCCCCCCCCCCGTGCTCCTCCTGCTTTTGGCACACAAAGGCAAAAAGGTTGGCCATCACTGACCTACAAGGCCCTTTCCAACTGTTAATCTATTATCTCTTAAATGTTTTCTCATCCTCCTTCTCTAGGTATCTTTAAAAATAACTGGAATGGAGACAAGAACTTGACTCATGCTATGCTGGTGGTTGGTTATAACAGCACCAAATACTGGATTGTGAAGAACAGGTGAGTGAAGGGAAGTGGACGCTGGCAGGAGAGGTCGCTAGAGGGGAACTTCTCCTATTGCAGATTGTTTCAACCTTGGCCACTTGAAGATGCCTGGACTACAACTCCCAGAATTTCCCAGTCAGCAAGATTCCCTAAACCCCTGATGGTGAACCTATGGCACGTGAAGTCACCTCTGGGGGCACATGCGCTGTCGCCCTCGGTCAGCTCCACCATACATGTGCACGCCTCCTGCTGGCCAGTTGATGCACGATGGTGGTGGGGTCATGTGCATATGAGCAGGGACCGGGGAAGGAGTGGCATGCCCCCCCCATTTTAGGCCTAGCAGGCCTCCCTGAGCTAGACCCAAAATGGGGCACAGGGGGGTTGTGTGCACATGTGTGTGGGGGTGGGAGGAGCGGGGGTCGCACACGCATGTGCAGGGGGAAGGAGGAGCATGGGGGATTGCATGCGCATGCATAGGGCAGTGGAGCACAGCAGTGGTCGCATGTGCAGGGGGCAGGGCGTACAAGGGGGCATTGCATTACGGGTGTGGGCATACATGTACGCGCTGTCGCACGCGTGCACATCAGTGGTGGGTTCCTCCTGGTTCGGCCCGGTTCAGCCGAGCCGGTAGCGGTGACGATATGACGTCACCAAACCGGTTCTCTTTGTTTGGGAGCTGGGCCCTCCTGCCTCCCCCACCCCCCCGCCCCTCCGCCTGCATTATTCTTACCTTTTATTTGGCCCACCCCCAATCTATTGGTGCCTCCCGAGTCCCAGCTGATCAACTAGAAGGAAAAAAACTGTTTAAACTCTTGCCACAGGGCTTCAAAGGGCCGCCCTACAGCTGATCAGTGTTAAAAGGCAGTGTGGTGGTGCCTCCAAAAACAAATGAGATGGTTCCGCCCCAGGCGCCTGATGGAATCTGATAGGGCTTACAAGGGGGCATTGCATTACGGGTGTGGGCATACATGTACGCGCTGTCGCACGCGTGCACATCAGTGGTGGGTTCCTCCTGGTTCGGCCCAGTTCAGCTAAGCTCCCGGTGGTCCCGGAGGAACAGGCTCAGGCTCAACCCATCCAAGACCGAGTGGCTGTGGTTTCCAACGTCGCGATATAGTCAGTTGGCACCATCACTGACTATTGGGGGCGAATCATTGGCCCCCACGGAGAGGGTTCGGAACTTGGGCGTCCTCCTGGACTCACGGCTGTCCTTAGAAGGGCACCTGACGACCGTGGCTGGGAGGATTTTTTATCAGGTTCGCCTGATTCGCCAGTTATGTCCCTTTCTGGATCGGGACTCGTTACTCACGGTCACTCACGCCCTCGTCACTTCCCGCCTGGACTACTGTAACGCTCTCTACATGGGGCTCCCCTTGAGGAGCACCCGGAGGCTCCAACTGGCGCAAAGTGCGGCCGCGCGGGTGGTGATGGGAGCGACATGGTGTTCCCATGTGACACCTCTCCTGCGCGAGCTGCACTGGCTCCCGGTGGTCTTCCGGGTGCGCTTCAAGGTTTTGGTTACCACCTTCAAAGCGCTCCATGGCTTAGGACCTGGGTACTTGCAGGACCGCCTACTACCACCAATAGCCTCCCACCGGCCAGTACGCTCTTATAGAGAGGGCCTCCTTCAGGTGCCGTCAGCCAAACAGTGTCGACTGGCAGCCCCCAGGGGGAGAGCTTTCTCTGTGGGGGCACCTACTATCTGGAATGAGCTCCCCCCGGAGATACGGAGGATCCCGGATCTGCGCACCTTCCGCCGCGCTCTTAAGACCTTTTTATTTCACCAGGGGGGCCTGGCCTAACCTCTCTTCCTCTTTTAGCATCTAAATTTTAATCTGTTTCAAATTGTGTGGGGTGTTTTAATTCTGTCTGGGCCAAATTTATTTAATTTGATTTAATTTGGGTTTTTAAATTTTGAATATATGTATTTTTATTGTTGGCTGTTCACCGCTCTGAGTCCTTCGGGAGTAGGGCGGTATATAAATCTAATAAATCTAAATCTAAATCTAGTAGACTGGTGCCTGCAAAAATAAATGGGTAGACTTGTACAGCTCTGCAAGCAGTTAAAAGCCTGGTAGACCAATACCTCTGCTAAATCCTAAAGAATTGTCACATGACCATCATGCCACGCCCACACAATAAGCCACGCCCAAAGAATCGTAGTAAAAAAATTTAGAACCCATCCATGGCGCACATGCTTTCAACACCCAAAAGAAAAAAAGTTAGCCATCCCTGCCCTATACCGACATCCCCAACAATTCTAGCTCCATGGACCGGCAGCACGGCGGGGTTGGCTTGGGTTGGTGGTGGGGTGGGATCCTACCAGTTTAACAACCGGTTCTCTGAGTATGTGTGCTGGCGGCTAGGAAAACAGCTGAAACGCAGCAATCCACTCTGCCGCGCCAATCAACTGGGCATCAGAAATGGAGATATAGCTGACTATAGCGCAGGGGCGGGCAGGTGGGCCCAGTTCAAAGTAAGAGTGAACCGGTTCATTCATGGCTGAAAGTCAGAGCTAACAGTTCGCCCGAACCGCTCTGAACCAGTAGAATCCTACGACTGGTTGGCGGGATGAATGGTATCATGTGTGCAATCTAGTTCCCACACATGTGCAAATGAAGCTTCATGTGCTCGCCCACCGCTTGTGCGGCCCACACAGGTCGGTACCAGTCCAAGGCCCGGGGGTTGGAGACCCCTGCCCTACATGCTTTTGAAGTAAATGTCTTGCATGCTTCTCTTCACAGTTGGTCGTCCTCATGGGGAATGAATGGATACATGCTCATGGAACTGGGATCGAATCAATGCGGCATCGCCAACCTTGCTTGCTATCCCATTCCGTAACCAGCCAGGTGGATCATTTGAGAAGCAGGACGAAAAAGCCACCAGGAATAATCTGCAGTTTCTGAAGCTTCTGGAGAACCAGAAAAAATAGATAGATACGCTAAAAATCAATAAACGCTTTGATGCAATGCTGCCTATTATCTAATCTGACTCTTTTATGATATGTCTGAGTTCAAATAGACGCCACAGTATTTTTTTTTTAAAAAAAATTGATTTATATGCTGCCCTTCTCCGGAGACTCAGGGCGGCTTACAATGCGTTAAGCAATAGCCTTCATACTTTTGTATATTTATACAAAGTCAGTTTATTGCCCCCACAAACTGGGTCCTCAATTTACCTACCTTAGAAAGGATGGAAGACTGAGTCAACCTTGAGCCTGGTGAGAATTGAACTTGCAGTAATTGCAGGCAGCTGGTGTTAATAACTGTTAATAACAGTGCATTAGTCTGCATTAGTCTGCTGCGCCACTCAGGCTCGTGTGTGTGTGTGTGTGTGTGTGTGTGTGTGTGTGTGTGTGTGTGTGTGTGAATGTTTGGTTTCATTCAACAGCGTTCTAATTTCAAGTCTTAAAGTTGCCATTCCCAAGAGTTTAAAACTATTTTTAAAAAGACAAAACATCGACATTCCCAATCACATATAAAATACCTTTTATTTCAAGTCAAGTTCTATTTTGTATCGGCCAGCTTCAGTGCTTTGTAAGAGATTATTAAGAATTATAGATCTTCATGGGACTGAACGGCAACTCAAACAGCTGAGTGGAAAGTGACTAATATTTTCTTTGGGGAATCATACCGCTAAGACTTCCTTTTTCGAAAAGCCACAACGGTGGAGTCAATCTGCAGCTTAAAACCCCATTTAAAGGATGCATATAGGCAAGCAGTGCTAGTCTTAACACCCAGATAAGGAAGGATTCACACCAGACAAACAATCCAGCAGAAAACAGTGTCCTAATCAAGGCACTACCAAAGAGAAAACTGCAATTCTATCAATACTGGCAGGACATACTACTATAGATTAACAGGGAGAAAACCCCACATTCACCAACAGGGATGATGTTTTTATTTATTTATATTATTTATTAATCATTTTCCATGCCGCCCACTCTCCGAGGACTCTGGGCGCCTTACAACAATCAACAGTATACTAAATAGCATCTTGCCCCAACAATTTGGGTCCTCATTTTACCCACCTCGGAAGGATGGAAGGCTGAGTCAACCTTGAGATTTGATCCTCTGATCTGCTGAACTAGCAGTCAACTGAAATAGCTGTAGTACAGCACTCTAACCACTGCGCCACCTCGGCTCTTGTTCCCTAGTCGGGTAACGAACCCTTTACTCAAGAAGTAAATGAGAGCCCAACAAAAGAACTATCGGCTCAGACAAACAAGCTGACAGTAAACAGCAGCCTAATGAATGAACTACCATGAAGAAAATAACATTCCCACCAATACTGACAAGACAAGTTTGAAAGCAAACTGCAACCTTCTTTCTAATACTGATGATGTTACCTAGATGGGTTATGAAATGTCTCCAAGAAAGCAACTAAGCTCAGAGAGCACTAAAGGTTCCACAATTCAATCTTCAGCTACACTTACAAATATTTTCTTCTATTGGCAGCCCAAAGAGAGGCACTAAAAAGGAGTCAGATGCCAGCTGTTCTGCCAATTGTTACTATTGAATTGGTATTCATTGTCTATTGCTAGCTGTTCATCTCCCTCTTACCCCATGCCATATTTCGGTTAGGCCGAAGTGCAGGGTTTCCCCCAAAATAAGACCCTAGCTTGATTTTTACAGCTGCACCCAATATAACCCCTACCCCCAAAATAAGCCCTAGGGAAGACCCTGCCAACACTGTTGCAAGAGGTGCATGGGTCAAAATCAAGCTAGGGTGGGGATGGGGGCAGTGGTGAAATCCATTTTTTTACTACGTTTTCTGTGGGCGTGGCTTGGTGGGCATGGCAGGGAAAGGATACTGCAAAATCTCCATTCCCACCACACTCTGGGGCCAGCCAGAGGTGGTATTTGCCGGTTCTCCGAACTGCTCAAAATTTCCGCTTCCTGTTCTCCAGAACCTGTCAGAACCTGCTGGATTTCACTCCTGGATGGAAGGTGGAGCTGCGCCACGGGACCCCCACCCACTTACCTTAGGACAGTTGCAGCCAGGCCTCTCACGCCCCAATACCTGCCTCAGCTTGCCAGTCCACTTCTTCTGCGGCCGCTTCCACCCATTGCCCCTGACCTCCGTTTCGCCATCAGTGGCCTTCAGGAAAAGCCTCTGCAGCCCATAAATGTTATGTGTGGCGCCTCCCGGCCTCTGTTTCACCCTCAGAGGCCTTTCCTGAAGATTTTTGATAGCAAAACGGAGGCAGGGAGGCGCCATGCATAAGCAGCGGCAAGTGACCACAGAAAAAGTGAGCTGGCAGTGCCCACACCAGTGGTGGGTTGCCCTCAGTTCACACCAGTAGTAAAACTGGCAAGAGGCTATGCCCTCCGACCCCGCCATCACCAAAACGCTTCTGTGCATGTGCAGAAGAGCACGCGTGCGGCCCCACTGAGAACCGGTAGTAAAGATAAGTAGAACCCACTCCTGGCACACACGGGCTCCTGCTGGGTGGGGCTGTCAATGCCACTGCTGTATCGTGAGAGAGTGGGAGGCGTCCTCCAAAAATAAGACGTAATGCCTCTTTTGGAGGGGGAAGAAAAGACTGGGTCTTATTTTCAGGGAAAGACGGCATCTATTGCCAACCACAAGGCCAAATGTTTGCCTGTGGACACATACCACCACCACCAATACAGTAATGAAAAGCTCAGAATAGCAGTGACTGCAAAAGAGATTTGAAAAGGACCTTGGAGGTGTCCTAGTCCAATCCTCTCCTCAAGGGGGAGACCCTAGACCAGGGACGGCTAACTTTTTCCGCACTGAGGGCCCAAAGCAAGGAGGTGAATGTGTCCAAACCCCCAAACTGAAATGTGGGCACGGCAGGGGTGGGTTCTAAAAATTATTACTACCGTTTCTGTGGGCGTGGCTTATTTTGTGGGCGTGGCTTGATGGCCATGTGACAATGATTTAGGATTTAGCAGAGGTACTGATCTACCAGGCTTTTAACTACTTACCATCTACCCATTTGTTTTTGCAGGCACCGGTTTACCACCAGACTGCCTTTTACCACTGATCAGCTGTAGGGCGGCCGTTTGAAGCACCATGGCAAGAGTTTAAACAGTTTTTCCTTGTAGCCCATCAGCTGGGACTCAGGAGGCAGCAATAGATTGGGGGTGGGGGCAAATAAAAGGTAAGAATAACGCGGGGGGGTGTGCCAGAACCGGTTCAGTGAGGTCATATTGTCACTACTACTGGCTCGGGGGAACCAGGCCGAACCGGGTTTCATCCCACCACGTTTCTGTGATTCCAACCAGTGGTGATATCCAAATTTTTTTACTACTGGTTGTATAGGCGTGGCTTGGTGGGCATGGCAGGGGAAGGAAACTGCAAAATCTCCATTCCCACCCCGCTTCGGGACCAGCCAGAGGTGGTATTGGCCGGTTCTCCTAACTACTCACAATTTCCGCTACCGGTTCTCCAGGACCTATCAGAACCTGCTGGATTTCACCCGATTCCAACTATATCATATCTACTTTCATGTATTCATAATTTGAGTCCAACCCATTTGTTCCCCAGATTTTGTGCAGTTGTATATATTTCAGATCTTTATGTCTGACTCTAGGTATGCTTCCTATGTCTCCTACTTGGAGTTTGTCTTCCTTCCCATCCCTCCTTATCTCATGATTTGACTTGTTTCCTAGGGGGTTTGCTTGGAATTAGATCCTGGAGATCCTAAAGATTGATCAAAGATTGGTTCTCTTTTTATACGTTTCAGCCATTGCTCCTTGTCTTACCCACAGATGTTTGCAGAATAGGTTGACCCCCTCTTCTCCGTGACAGCCCCTCAAATACTGGGAGGCTGCGATCAGGTCACCCCTAGTTCTTCTCTTTGTTAGACGAGACATTTCCGGCTGCAATGTTCATCGTATGTTTAATCCTCCAGTCTAAACTAAGCCAAAAAGCAAATATGTCCAGATTTTGCCGCACAAATAAGCTTAAAATCTATTTGATTTGATTTGATTTGATTATATTTCTCTACCGCCCTTCTCCCGAAGGACTCGGAGCAGTGTACAGCCATTTTGAAACAAACCCAACACAAAAATTAAAAACCATTAAAACTAATATAAGCAATTGGCCTTTATTAAAACCCCTAGCTAAAACCCCTTTAAAACCAATTTAAAGCCCATTTAAAATTTATTGATTCGGTCAGGCAGGCTGGGTGGAACAATAGAGTATTCAGAGCCCGACGGAAAGCGCGGAGGTTGGGGATCCTTCTTATATCCGGGGGCAGTTCATTCCATAGGGCAGGAGCCCCCACAGAGAAGGCTCTCCAAACAATGGCCAACGGCACCCTGAGAAGGCCCTCTCTGTGAGAGCGTATGGGACGGTGGGAGATATTCAATGGTAGAAGGCGGTCCTGTAGGTATCCCGGTCCTAAGTCATGGAGCGCTTTGAAGATGGTGACTAGCACCTTGAAATGCACCCGAAAGACCACTGGGAGCCAGTGCAGCTCGCGCAAGGGAGGTGTTACATAGGAGCGATGAGTCGCTACCCTAACCACTCGCGCGGCTGCATTCTGGACCAGTTGGAGCCTCCGGGTGCTCCTCAAGGGGAGCCCCATGTACAGAGCGTTACAGTAGTCCTGACAGAACGTGACAAGGGCATGAGTGACCGTGCAACTGGGAAATCAGGCGAACCTGATAGAAAGCCCCCCTGGCCACGGCTGTCATATGATCGTCTAAAGATAGCCGCGTATCCAGGAGGACGCCCAAATTGCAAACCCTCTCTGAGGGGGGCAAGATCTCATCCCCAATAGTCATCCCTGGTGTCAGCTGGCTATATCGGGGCACCGGAAACCACAGCCACTCGGACTTGGAGGGGTTGAGTCTGAGCCTGTCCCTCCCCAACCAGATCCGCACGGCCTCCAGGCAATGGGACATCATGTCAAGGGCATCATTGCGGTGGTCCGGGGTAGAAATGTACAGCTGTGTGTCATCTGCATACAGCTGACACTTCACCCCAAAACCACGGATGATCTCACCCAGCGGCTTCACATAAATGTTGAACAGGAGGGGCGAGAGGACCGACCCTTGCGGCACCCCACAAGTAAGGGGCCTCGAGGTCGACCTCTGTCCCCCTGTCAACACAGACTGTTCCAGGGAAGGCTTCTTGAGGAGGGCCCTCACCACCTCCTCTTTCAAGGTGGCTGGGAAGACACCCTCACTCAGAGAAACATTAATAAGTCCCAGAAACCAGCCTCGTGTAACCTCCCGGGAGGCCAGTACCAGCCAGGAGGGACACGGGTCCAATAAACATGTGGTAGCGTTAAGTCTCCCTCCCCAAAATCCTGTCCACGTCCTTGGGAGCCACAGGGTCAAACTCTTCCCAGATAACACTCTCAAGATCCGCCCCATCATCCCATCCGAGGCCACCCAAAATTTATCTCTTTAAAACTGTCACCACCACAGAAAGCCAGGGAAGATTCCAGAAACAGGAGATACAAATCAGATCAGCAGACTGAATAGGGGTGGGGGGAGTGGGTTGCAACCGTTTGGCTGTGGTCACTTTCCCAACATAAGAGGCCCCCAAAGAGAGAGATTTAAAAGAGCATTATCTTATCGCAGCAAAAAACATCTGTCTCCGGAGATATCTAGACGTACGGTGGGCATTCCCGTGCAAGAGTCCGTTAATGGCAGTGGGGAGGGGCAATTTTATACTGTCCGCCTTTATATAAAAAGGGGACAGCCGCAGTTTGGTTTTAACGGCTGCCTCTTTGCCTTCCACTTGAGGTGAGGTCTCCGTTTTCTTGCTAAAGTCCAGTCTGTGTAGATCTTACAAAGCCACCCTTTTATTTTTCCAGTTGCCATTAGATTAGACTCTCCAAATATTTTCGAGGTCCTTATTGGGTCGTGCATGTATGTATGTATGTATGTATTTATTTATTTATTTATTTATTTATTTATTGGCAGCAATTTATAATTTATATAGAATTGTTTTATCATCCAGGTTCAGGGATGGGGAAGCCGTAGCCCACCAGTTCTTGCTGGCTTGCAAATCCGAAAAATTCCTGCCCCATTAATGCTGTTCTCTGATTCTCTTCCTTCTCCTAGAGAAACACCATGTTGTCCATCTCGGTGGTGGCTGTGGCCTGGTTGTTCTCCCAGAGGACCTTGTCCACAGCGCTGGATCCGACCCTGGAGGGGACATGGAGAGACTGGAAGGCCACTCATGGGAAGGAATATGCCTTGGTGAGTTTGCTCCCCCAGAAGTCCAATCAATCAATCCGAAGAGAGTTGGAAGGGACCCTGGAGACCTACAGTATACAATTTCAGACAGGTGACTGTCCTTTCAGTCCTTATTCAATCAGAATAAGAGAGCAGAAGGACAGATTTGCAAGGGACCTTGGAGGTGAATTTAACGGAATCAGGGAGTCGGAAGGGACCCTGGAGGTCTTCTAGCCCAACCCTCTTCTCAGGCAGGGAACCCTATATTATTTCAGGCAAATGGTTGTCCAATCTCTTCTTTAAAGCCTCCAGGGATGAAGCACTCACAACGTAGTTCCACTGGTTAATTGTTCTCAGTGTTAGGAAGTTTCTCCTTATTTCTAGATTGAATCTCTCTCCTTGTTCAGTTTCCATCCATTATTTCTTATCCTGCCTAGGTGCTTCGGAAAATAGCTTGATCCCTTCCTCTCTCTCTCTTTTTTAAAAAGTTTTTTAGTTTTATTTCTCATAAACACATTTACATGTACAGTCATTTATCTATCGTTTTTTATTCATCTTATCTTTTAACTTTTATTTTTACTTTTTCAGGGCTGCTCTTTTACCCTTTTCCTTTACTCAAACCTTTCTTCTTCCTCTCCCGTTCTCTTCCTTCCTTTTTCTCTTCCTTTCTTCTTTCTTCTCTCCTTCTCTTTCCTACTTCCCCTGCCCTTCCCCCACTCCTCTCTTCTTCCCCCTTCTAACCTTCTCTTCTACTCCTCTTTCCCCTCCCTTTCCTTCCTCTCCTTTTCCCTTTCTTCTTTCTCCTCTCCTCTCTCCACTCTTCTCCCTTGCTCTCTCTTTACTCCTTCCCCTCTCTCCTGTTGTTTCCCTTTTCAGTTCAATCTAAAGTGAAATCCCTATTTTCTAATTATCTTTATTCTCATTTCAATTTGTTATTCAATTAATATTTATTTTTATTTCATCATTTGTGTACATTTTTATAATATTTCACTTTTTTCCCCTCCCCCCTTTCTCCTTTTACTTGGCATTATCTGGGTATCTATTTTTTTAATTGTTTTCTCCCATCTGTTCTCTATCTATTTTATCTATATACCCTTATTCATATTTCCTTTCAAATCAATCATAATTTTTTCCCATGTCTTGAAATGCATCGACTCCTCTTTATCTTTTATTCTC
Organism: Coluber constrictor foxii; assembly: GCA_038048745.1. Taxonomy (NCBI): domain Eukaryota; kingdom Metazoa; phylum Chordata; class Lepidosauria; order Squamata; family Colubridae; genus Coluber; species Coluber constrictor. The sequence continues at coordinate 10,745,231 of CM075958.1, forward strand.
AATGTTAATCTATTCATTTCTGCACATTCTAAAATTGTCTTTATAATTTCTCCTTCCAACGGGATTTTATCTGCTTTCCAATTTAATGCAAATACAATTCTAGCCACTGTTATTATATGACCCCTTCCTCTCCGTAGCAGCCCCTCAAATATTGGAAGACTGCCATCATGTCTTCCCTGGTCCTTCTCTTCTGGCAATGTTTATAAAGTTACTTTCTGCTATCTGTCTTCAGACAGGCTTTGTGAGGAATAATGTCTGGTATATTAAGTAGAAATGGAAAGAGTTTTTGGTCCATTCCTGGGCGATTTAATTCTAGTTTGGGAAACCTTTTACGGAAGAGAAGAACGTGACTTCTAGATCTTCTAAGTGCCACTTGTTTAGGCAGATGCGACTAAGGGATCTTCTTGATCTTGGCTTCCCAGGAAGAGGAAGAATCCTATCGAAGAGCCGTGTGGGAGGAAAATTTGCAGATGATCCAAGACCATAACAAGGAGGCTGACCAGGGAAAACACTCCTACAAGCTTGGGATGAATCACTTTGGGGATTTGGTAAGTCTGGATCAGGGCTAGTTTGATTTATTTACTAGACATAGATGGTGGTTTGTTCAATGTCTATAGCTGCCCATCTCAGTCAATGACCCCGGGCAGTTTTCAATTCATTCATTCAACTGATTTACATCCTGCCTTCCTCTTTTTCTTTTTTTTTCTTTACAAATAATTCAAGATAGGGAATGTATCCAAGATACCGTCCTCCTCCTATTTTGCCAAAAACAATCCTGTGAGGTGGGTTGGGCTGAGAGAGGGACTGGCTCAAAGTCACCCAGCCAGCTTTGATGACTAAAATGGAACTAGAACTCACAGTCTCCTGGTGATTGTCCCAAAGGCACCCAGCTGCCTTTCGTGCCTAACGCGGGACTATAACTCACCGTCTCTTGGTAATTGGCACAAAGTCACCTAGCCAGTTTTTGTTGCCTAAGGTGGGACTAGAATTCACAGTCTCCTGGTGATTTGCCTAATGTCACCCAGCCAGTTTTCATACCGAAGGTGGGACTAGAACTCACTGTCTCCTAGTGATTGTCCCAAAGTCACACAGCTGATTTTCATACTTAGGGCAGTACTAGAACTCACAATTTTCCTGCTTCTAGCCTGGTGCCTTAACCACTAGACCAAACTGGCTCCGGTAACTGATGTTTGAACTTCATCCTCTTTGCAATCCTCAGACTAACGAAGAGTTTAACAAGAAGATGCACTGCTTGCTTCCTGGCCTGGATCTTGCATCTCAAAAGAACGTAGTCACTTTCAAAGCCTCCGAAGACCTGCAGATTCCCAATGGGGTGGACTGGCGAGCCAAAGGCTTTGTGACTGAGGTCAAAAATCAGGTGGGTGCCGAATGACCTGGGTGAATGGTCCTGACAAGCCATGAATTGAGGACTGATGCAGAGATGCTTTCCAAGGAAAAGGAAGGAGTTATGATTTGCCTATTTAGACCAGAGTCAGAATTTGATGGCTTCATGAAAACTTGAAACTAAATTCTGTCCTCTCTTAGTTGCATCTCTGAAGCCTCAATCTTGTTGGAACACTGATATCAACAGAGCACACCTCTAGCCCTGATCATGTTACCTAGTTGGGTAATGAAACGTTTGGAAGGAAATACCTAAGCTCAGAAAGTACCAAGGACAGCACAATCTTCTTCTTCCCCCTCCTCCTCCTCCTCCTCCTCCTCCCTGTAATCTGCTCCTCCTCCTCCGCTTCCAAACCCAACTCTGGTCTAGCACTGATGATGTTACCTAGTTGAGTAATGAAAGGTCAGCAAGAGCTCTGAGAGCACCAAGGAAGCCCTCGGTTCAACCCTAAGCTGCTCTTCTATCGGAACTCACACCTTGCCCAGCTGCCGACTGCCAAAAACTGAGAACAAGTCATTTGTGAAAGGAACATTAATGGGGTTGCTCCATGGGTCACTGCAGTTTTGTTTTTCCACAGGGTGAGTGTGGCTCCTGCTGGTCCTTCAGTGCCACCGGAGCTCTGGAAGGCATGTATTTCAAGAAGACGGGGAAGCTGATCTCGCTGAGCGAACAAAATCTTATCGACTGTTCTAGGGAGGAGGGGAATCAAGGGTGCCAGGGTGGATATCCGATCCTAGCTTTTGTAACTGTAGAGAGGCTGCGAGGGATCAATTCAGAGGAAAGCTACCCATATCATGGACAGGTAATTCTCTATGTGTTCCTGGGCATGCTTCAAACTATAGCTGCTTTGCTTTGCTTTGGTTACTTTGGCTAGTTAGCAATGGCACTAACAACATTCACAGTGCTTTTCCAGCCCTCTCTAAGCAGTTTATAGAGTCAGCCTCTTGCCCCCAAGAATCTGGGTCCTCGTTTTACCCCCCTCTGAAGGATGGAAGGCTGAGTCAACTTTGAGTCGGTCAGGATCGAACTCCAGGAAGTGGGCAGAATTAGCCTGCAATACTGCCTTCTAACAAGAGGGAGGGAGGGAGGGAGGGAGGGAGGGAGGGAGGGAGGGAGGGAGGGAGGGAGGAAGGAAGGAAGGAAGGAAGGAAGGAAGGAAGGAAGGAAGGAAGGAAGGAAGGAAGGAAGGAAGGAAGGAAGGAAGGAATAGCAGTTACATACCACTTCGTAGTGATTTTACAGCCTTCTCTAAGCGGCTCTAAGCAGCTTATAGAGTCAGCCTATTGCCTATTCTATTCGATTTGATTCTGCAATTCTATTCTATTCTATTCTATTCTATTCTATTCTATTCTATTCTATTCTATTCTATTCTATTCTATTCTATTCTATTCTATTCTATTCTATTCTATTTCAAGATCCCTTCCAACTCTGTAATTCTATATTCTCTTTGGGACTAACTATGGCCGGTCTTTATTTTTCTGCAGGACAATTTTAGTTGTTATAAAGGTGGGGAATCTTTCGCAGCTTGTTCCAAAGTGGGACTCATCCAGTCAAGAGACGAAAAGGCCCTTCAGCAGGCAGTGGCCACGATTGGGCCAATTTCTGTCGCAGTGGATGCCGGGAGCTCTGAGTTTCAATTTTACAAGTCAGGTGAGGTTCCCGCGGAATAGGAAGGGGGGAGCCCTCTTGCATTTCAACTTTGAATGTTCCTTTGATTACCTTGATTGGCTGATACTCAATGCCCTGGATGGGCAACCCTCATCTTGAGTACGGAGGGCGAATACTATTCCAGCAGTGGTGGCTTTCAAAGTTTTTTAATACCGGTTCTGTGGACGTAGCTTGGTGGGCGTGGCAAGGGAAGGTTACTGCAAAGTCCCCAATCCCTCCCGATCAGCTGGGACTTGGGAGGCAGAAAATAGGGGGCGGGGCCAGTCAGGATTTTTACTTCTGGTTCTACAAACTATTCAAAATTTCCGCTACCGGTTCTCCAGAACTGGTCAGAACCTGCTGAAACCCATCTCTTCCCTTGAAAAATATCTTTTTTGTTAGGTTTATTATTATTATTATTATACATTTTCCTTTGTTATATACATCACGGTTCCATTTCTCCAATGACAGTGTACTGTCCGTAGGAAAACTGTTTTGAATACACATAATATTATACACCATGATTATAGCCATTATTGTCATAATATATACAAAATAAACTTCACTTCCGGGCCTTCTACACAATTTAATCTGTAATCAAATGTAATCCAATAATAATAATAATAATATTGCTGATAGTGTTATGCTTATATATATATCCATATATACATTTTACCTCTATTTTATTGAACATCCTAAATTGTAAATTTACTAACTTCTTATTGAAAAATATCTGAAGGGCTCTCCCTAAAAGCCTCTTCAGGTGTGCCTGTTTTACCTATGCGGTGCTCCCATTAAAGAAAGTAAATTCTAAGATGAAGTGACATTCCTGGCTGCCCTTTTGGAAATCCAGATGACCTGGCAAAGAAGCATGGGGCTTTCCCTTGATCAAATGCTCCAATCTTTGAGGGGCTGCCACAGAGAGGAGGGGGCCAAGCCACCTGAAGGCCAGGCAAGGAATAACGGATGGAAACTGTACAAAGAGAGATTCACCCTGGAAATAAGGTGGAATTTCCTGACAGTGAGAACAATCAACCCCTGGAACAGAAGTTGCCTTCGGAAGTTGTGGGAGCTTCATCCCTGGAGGCTTTCCAGAAGAGACGGGGCTCAATCTGTCAGAAATGGTGTAGGCAGGGTCTCCTGCTTTTGGGGGGGGTGGACTAGATGACCTACAACTATGATGGCGAACCTATGGCACATCAGAGCCATATCAGAGGGTATGCAAGCGTTGCCCTAGTTCAGCACTGGCACGCAGGTATGTGCCAGTCAGCTGATTTTTGGGCCTTCCGGGCCCACCGGAAGTCGGCAGACAGGCTATTTCCAGCCTCTGAGTGCCTCCAGAGGGGGTGAGGAAGGCCTGTTTTTGCCCTCCCCAGGCTCTAAGAAAGCCTCTGAAGCCTGGGGAGGACAAAAAACGGGCCTACTGGGCCCACCGTACCATCGCATGCCAAAAGTGGGGAAAGCGCAGAGGTGTCACGTGCGCATGCGCGTGGGGGCAAGCCGTATTGAATTATGGGTGTGAGCACATGTGGGTATGACACACACACACACAGACGTGCTCCTCCTGCTTTTGGCACACAAAGGCAAAAAGGTTGGCCATCACTGACCTACAAGGCCCTTTCCAACTGTTAATCTATTATCTCTTAAATGTTTTCTCATCCTCCTTCTCTAGGTATCTTTAAAAATAACTGGAATGGAGACAAGAACTTGACTCATGCTATGCTGGTGGTTGGTTATAACAGCACCAAATACTGGATTGTGAAGAACAGGTGAGTGAAGGGAAGTGGACGCTGGCAGGAGAGGTCGCTAGAGGGGAACTTCTCCTATTGCAGATTGTCTCAGCCATGGCCACTTGAAGATGCCTGGACTACAACTCCCAGAGTTTCCCAGTCAGCAAGATTCCCTAAACTCCTGATGGTGAACCTATGGCACATGGAGTCACCTCTGGGGGCACATGCGCTGTCGCCCTCGGTCAGCTCCACCATACATGTGCACGCCTCCTGCTGGCCAGTTGATGCACGATGGTGGTGGGGTCATGTGCATATGAGCAGGGACCGGGGAGGGAGCGGCATGCCCCCCCCATTTTAGGCTTAGCAGCAGGCCTCCGTGAGCTAGACCCAAAATGGGGCACAGGGGGGTTATGTGCACATGTGTGTGGGGGTGGGAGAAGCGGGGGTCGCACATGCATGTGCAGGGGGCAGGGGGAGCATGGGGGATTGCATGTGCATGCATAGGGCCGTGGAGCAAAGCGGTGGTCGCATGTGCAGGGGGCAGGGCTTACAAGGGGGCATTGCATTATGGGTGTGGGCACACATGTACGCGCTGTCGCACGCGTGCCCATCAGGCCGAACCAGGAGGAACCCAACCCAGTGGTGGGTTCCTCCTGGTTCAGCCCAGTTCAGCTAAGCTCCCGGTGGTCTTCTGGGTGCGCTTCAAGGCTTTGGTTACCACCTTCAAAGCGCTCCATGGCTTAGGACCTGGGTACTTGCAGGCCCGCCTACTACCACCAATAGCCTCCCACCGGCCGGTACGCTCTCATAGAGAGGGGCTCCTCCGGGTGCCGTCAGCCAAACAGTGTCAACTGGCGGCTCCCAGGGGGAGAGCTTTCTCTGTGGGGGCACCTACTATCTGGAATGAGCTCCCCCCGGAGATACGGAGGATCCCGGATCTGCGCACCTTCCGCCGCGCTCTTAAGACCTTTTTATTTCACCAGGGGGGCCTGGCCTAACCTCTCTTCCTCTTTTAGCATCTAAATTTTAATCTGTTTCAAATTGTGTGGGGTGTTTTAATTCTGTCTGGGCCAAATTTACTTAATTTGATTTAATTTGGGTTTTTAAATTTTGTATATATGTATTTTTATTGTTGGCTGTTCACCGCTCTGAGTCCTTCGGGAGTAGGGCGGTATATAAATCTAATAAATCTAAATCTAAATCTAAATCTAGTAGACTGGTGCCTGCAAAAATAAATGGGTAGACCGGTACAGCTCTGCAAGCAGTTAAAAGCCTGGTAGACCAATACCTCTGCTAAATCCTAAAGAATTGTCACATGACCATCATGCCACGCCCACACAATAAGCCACGCCCAAAGAATCGTAGTAAAAAAATTTAGAACCCACCCATGGCGCACATGCTTTCAACACTCAAAAGAAAAAAAGTTAGCCATCCCTGCCCTATACCGACATCCCCAACAATTCTAGCTCCATGGACCGGCAGCATGGCGGGGTTGGGTTGGGTTGGTGGAGGGGTGGGATCCTACCAGTTTAACAACCGGTTCTCTGAGCGTGTGTGCTGGCGGCTAGGAAAACAGCTGAAACGCAGCAATCCACTCTGCCGCGCCAATCAACTGGGCATCAGAAATGGAGATATAGCTGACTGTAACGCAGGGGCGGGCAGGTGGGCCCAGTTCAAAGTAAGAGTGAACTGGTTCATTCATGGCTGAAAGTCAGAGCTAACAGTTCGCCCGAACCGCTCTGAACCAGTAGAATCCTACGACTGGTTGGCGGGATGAATGGTATCATGTGTGCAATCTAGTTCCCACACATGTGCAAATGAAGCTTCATGTGTTCGCCCACCGCTTGTGCGGCCCACACAGTTCGGTACCAGTCCAAGGCCTGGGGGTTGGAGACCCCTGCCCTACATGCTTTTGAAGTAAATGTCTTGCATGCTTCTCTTCACAGTTGGTCGTCCTCATGGGGAATGAATGGATACATGCTCATGGAACTGGGATCGAATCAATGCGGCATCGCCAACCTTGCTTGCTATCCCATTCCATAACCAGCCAGGTGGACCATTTGAGAAGCAGGACAAAAAGGCCACCAGGAATAATCTGCAGTTTCTGAAGCTTCTGGAGAACCAGAAAAAATAGATAGATACGCTAAAAATCAATAAACGCTTTGATGCAATGCTGCCTATTATCTAATCTGACTCTTTTATGATATGTCTGAGTTCGAATAGACGCCACAGTATTTTTTTTAAAAAAAAATTGATTTATATGCTGCCCTTCTCCGGAGACTCAGGGCGGCTTACAATGCGTTAAGCAATAGCCTTCATACTTTTGTATATTTATACAAAGTCAGTTTATTGCCCCCACAAACTGGGTCCTCAATTTACCTACCTTAGAAAGGATGGAAGACTGAGTCAACCTTGAGCCTGGTGAGAATTGAACTTGCAGTAATTGCAGGTAGCTGGTCTTAATAACTGTTAATAACAGTGCTTTAGTCTGCATTAGTCTGCTGCGCCACTCAGGCTCGTGTGTGTGTGTGTGTGTGTGTGTGTGTGTGTGTGTGAATGTTTGGTTTCATTCAACAGCGTTCTAATTTCAAGTCTTAAAGTTGCCATTCCCAAGAGTTTAAAACTATTTTTAAAAAGACAAAACATCAACATTCCCAATCACATATAAAATACCTTTTATTTCAAGTCAAGTTCTATTTTGTATCGGCCAGCTTCAGTGCTTTGTAAGAGATTATTAAGAATTATAGATCTTCATGGGACTGAACGGCAACTCAAACAGCTGAGTGGAAAGTGACTAATATTTTCTTTGGGGAATCATACCGCTAAGACTTCCTTTTTTGAAAAGCCACAACGGTGGAGTCAATCTGCAGCTTAAAACCCCATTTAAAGGATGCATATAGGCAAGCAGTGCTAGTCTTTTTTTTTTTTTATTGAAAAAGTTTTACATACAAAGTTTTTTTAATAAACCCCCCCCCTTCTTCCCCCCACCCCCCACCCCAACCATTCCCCTCCCTCCCCAACCCCCCAACCCCCCCCCCCTTGACTTCCGCTATTAATCAAACGTTAACAATTAACCCATATTTATCCACTGTTCAAGGTGAGATCCAGCTATTAGACTAAAACTATAATATTATTTTATATAATAATAATAATAATAATAATAATAGGAAGAAAAAAAAAGAAACTATCATAATCTAAATCAAACAACATACTTAATACATTTCTCTTTATACTATAACACAAAAATTTAAAATATAAATTCAATCACTTAACATAAAGTAAACATAAACAATATCAAGTTCAGTACATTTATCTTCTAAGTTACTTAAGTGCAAAAAGATATATATTCAGTTAAGTACTAGCTGAAACTTCTTACTTTGGTATTTATGCTTCATGTATTCCACCCATTTCACCCACTCCTTAGCAAAAACTTCATGAGTCTTATCTTTTAAATATGCAGAGATTTTAGCCATCTCTACAAAATTAGACATCTTCAATACCCATTCCTCTATCGTGGGTATTTTATCCTTCTTCCAATTTTGGCCAATCAGTAATCTAGCTGCAGTGATCATGTGTAAAATCAATCTAGTATCGGTTGATGAGCACCCTTTAACTATTCCCAGCAAGAAAAGCTGAGGTGAGAAATCAAGCTTCCGCTTCAAAATGTTCTGCATTACCCACCATAGTTTGATCCAAAATGCTTTCAATTTTCTGCACGTCCACCAGACATGAAAATATGTTGCATCCAAACAATCACACCTCCAACATTTAGGCTGAACATTTGGATACATACATGATAACTTTTTAGGGTCAAGATGCCACCTATAAAACATCTTATAAAAATTTTCCCTCAGATTCTGTGCTTGTGTAAATTTAACATTCTGGACCCAAATCTTCTCCCAAGTCTCTAACATTACTGGTTCTTCAAAATTCTGTGCCCATTTTATCATGCAGTCTTTAACTAATTCACCCTCTGAATCTCTCTCTAACAGTAAATTATACACACGTTTAATATGCATCGGCCCTTTACATTTTATCTGGGTCACCAAATCTTCTTCGTGTAACATTAGTCCAGTTTTCTGATCTTCTCTCCATCTTGCTTGAAGTTGAAGATACTGCAACCAAGTCAAGTTCACACCTTGTTCCAACAGAATGTTCAATGGTTTCAAACTCCATCTGCCCCCATCATTAAAGAGTAGCTCTTTATATAACAACCCCCCAAGTGACTTAATATTTGGCAAAATCTGCCCAAGATCCAACCACAAAGGTATTTTGTAATCCAATTGGAGTTGGTGCTTCTTCCAGACTCTCATCAAAGCATGTCTTAAAACGTGACTGTTAAATACACTGTCCCTCTTATCTTCATAAAGTAGATATGCATGCCATCTGTGTTGCAAATCGTGGCCTTCTATATTTAAAATTTCGCTTTTTGTTAATCCAATCCAGTCTCCAACTTGTATCAAAACCGCAGCCTCATAATATAAGCGCAAGTTGGGAACTTTTAGGCCACCTCTTTCACGAACATCTTGCATAATTTTAAGTTTGACTCTTGGTTTTTTCCCATTCCATATGAATTTATTTAAACCTGCTTGCCAGTCCCTCAAAGATTTGTCATTTTTGAGCACCGGAATCATTTGAAACAGAAACAGAAATCTAGGTAAAACGTTCATCTTAACAACTGCTATTCTACCAAGCAAAGACAGTTGCAGCTTCTTCCATTTTTCAAAATCCTTTTGAATCTTACGCCATAATTCTTCATAATTATTTTGAATAAGTTTTCTATTGGATGCTGCAACTTGTACCCCTAGATATTTCACCTTTGTAACTATTTCAAAACCTGCCACCCTTTCCAATTCTTTCCTTTGTGGTTCCGACATATTTTTAACTATCATCTTAGTCTTTCTCTGGTTCAGGCTAAAACCTGAAACCAGACCATATGCCTCTATGATTTTGTTCATCTGGATGATCGATTCCAAAGGTCGTGTTAGGGTAATGACCAGATCATCTGCGAATGCTTTTGTTCGATAGTCTTTTTGCCTTACAACTATTCCACTCATTTTGTCCGAGTCCCGTAGAGCGTTCAGCAGCACTTCTAGTGTCAAAATAAACAATAATGGAGATAGTGGGCAACCTTGTCTTGTTCCTTTCTGTATGTTAAAAGTGGTAGTTAAGGTACCATTAATGATAATTTGTGCGTGCTGTTCCTGATAAATTGCAGAAATAGCTTGTATAAATTGCTTCCCAAAATCCATTTTGTGCAAAGTCTTTTTTAGAAAATCCCAATTGACTCGATCAAAGGCTTTCTCCGCATCCAAAAACACCAACACCGCAGAAGTCTGCTTCTTTTTCTCAAGATATTCCAACAAATCTATGAGTTGCCTAACATTGTCCTTCATGTATCTACCTTCTATAAAACCTGCTTGGTCATCATGAATCACATCTTGAATCACTGGCATCAATCTGTTGGCTAATACTTTAGCATAAATCTTGTAATCCGTGTTCAGGAGAGATATTGGACGAAAGTTTTCAGGTTTTACAGGTTGTTCTTCTTTAGGTATCAGTGAAATAAAAGCTGTCTTCCATGAGGGGGGTATTTTACCCCCCTGCTGAATATTACAAAACAAGTCCTTGAGATGCTCAACCAGTTCCATTTGTAAAGTCTTATAATATGCTGCTGTCAAACCATCCGTCCCAGGAGCTTTAGATACTTTCAATTGTTTAATTGCATATAAAATCTCTTCCGATGTTATGGGTCGATTCAATCTTTCACTTTGTATATTTGAAATTTTTGTAACTCTCATATTCTGCAGATAGGCTTCTATAAAGTCCTCTCTAGTTTTATCAGCTTGATACAATTTGGAATAATAAGCTAAAAAAGCTTTATGTATTAAGTTCTGTTGATATACTTGTTTTCCATTAAACTCAATAGAGTTTATTATGCGAGAACTTTGTTGTTTCCTCAGTGTATAAGCCAACCATCTGCCAGGTTTATTAGCATTACAAAAAGTATTATGTTTGGCGTACTGCAGATTAGTTGCTGTTTGATCAGCCATCAAAGTTTGAAACTGATCTTTCAAAAGTTTTATCGTTAGTTGTATCTTCTCATCATTTGGATTTTTAATCAACAAATACTCTTTCTCCTTAATCTCTGCTTCCAATTCTATTCTTGACTTTTGACGTATACGTCTATATTTAGAGTTCATATAAATCAGTACATCTCTCATATAAGCCTTGCTTGCATCCCACACAATCTCAATCGGTGTACCTTTGTTTAGATTATCGTCAAAAAATTCTTTAACATGTTTCTTAAGATCAGCAATATTCTTTTCATATCTAAATAAATTTTCATTCATACGCCAAGATCTCCTTTCTCTTTTGCCCAAATTTATCTCCATCCACACCGGGCTATGATCCGACAACGTTCTAGAAAAATTTTTTGTCTTACTCACCATAGTAAGTAGATCAGTAGTAACCAGCATAAAATCAATTCTTGAGAAAGATTTATGCCTATCAGAAAAAAAAGTAAAGTCCAATTCCTTAGGATGATGAACTCTCCATACATCCTTCAAATCCATTTCTTCTTTCAAAGCAAAGAACGTCGATGGTAGCTTATTCCCTTTCTTGGCTGTCGTCTTTTTATCAAGCGTTGCATCAATCACCCCGTTCCAGTCACCCATAATCATAAAAGACTTGTAATTCCACTGCAGTATCTTGTTATTCAGCAGCTTATAAAAAGTTTCCTGTTGCTGGTTCGGGGCATAAATGCCAATTAAAAGTATCAAGACGTTCTGTACATTTATTTCCACTGCAAGATATCTCCCATCCACATCCGCTTCTATCAGTTTAGCTGGTATTTTATTAGAAATATAAAAAACAAGTCCATTCCTTTTCACAAGACTAGAAGATATAAAATGTGAGCCAAGTTTTGAGATTAAAAACTTTTGGTCCTGGGTTCTAATGTGGGTTTCTTGTAAACAAACAACATCATTTTTATACTGCTTCAAATAATGAAATATTTTCCTTCTTTTCTGAGGTGAATTCAGGCCATTAACATTCCATGATATAAATTTAAGTGTCATTCTGAAAATGAAGGAAGCCCTTTAAGCAATTCACGAAGAGATTCTCCTACAGTAGAAGTCTTCGGTCTTGCCCCTCCCATGGCTTCAGAATGTGGCTTCCCTTTTGCACCATGCTCTTCCTGTTGTGATTTTGGCCCCTGACATTTCTCTAATCTTTGCTTTTCCGCGGCACGGGTTATGCGCTGTTCTCTTGGTTCTTGCATCAATAAATCCAGGTCTGGCTCCACCTCTCTTGTGGCTCTAGTTTGCTTTGGTTTAGCTTCCAGAAGTTCTATTAGCGATTCCTCTGCAACACCTCCAACAGCGCCCAAGACTTCTTCCCTTGCTAATTCTTGACATGCCTGACCTTCTTTTAACGAAATTACTTCTTGACCAACCTCTTCAGGCCTCTTTTCAACCGAGGTATCTTCAAAAGGCAAAAGTGTTGAAGAAAGAGGTGGCGTTGGAATTTTTTTAAGAACATTATTATAAAATTGTTCCGCTTTTTCCACAGAATTAATACGATATCTCACATCCTCGTGCCGCAAAATAATACCAACAGGGGCATCCCATCTAAATGGTATCTGGCGCTTTTTCAACTCATTTACAAGAAAAGCAAAATCTTTCCGATCTCTTAGCATTTTTGGTGGCAGCTCTTTATACACACCAATCTGATTGCCATCATGTTGAACGGTCATATGGAACGAACCAAACAAAATATCATTCCTCAGTCTTCTCTCGGTAAAATAAATCACAACATCTCTTGGTAGGTTTCTCTGTTTCGCTATGCGCGAGTTAACTCTATACAGCTTGTCAATCCTGTTCGCGATCACATCAGGTTCACATTTTAGAATCTTAGCCAGCACCTCCACACATGTAGCTCTTAAATTCTCTCTAGTATTCTCACGCAGACCCCGCAATCTTATGGCATATTCCATATTCCGAAATTGTATCATTGTAATCTCATCCTCCAAACGTTGGTTCTGAGCCACCACCTTAACAATCTGATCCTTTGCTTCCTTCTTGTTAGCTGCCACTTCTGTATTTAAATCTTCTACTTTTTTCTCAACTGCCAGTAGAGCATCTGTAAGAACTGTAGCTACTTTAGCAACACTCTGATGTACTCCTTTAGTTTCTTCTTCCACTGTCTCCTTAACTTCCCCCACTATTTCCTTCATTTCTCTTTGATTTTTCCCCAACTTTTCATCTATTTTATTCACTCTTGCAGAGAGCTCTCCCAAGGATTTGTGCATGTTTAGTATACATGTTTTCAAATCTTCTATTTCGCTGCCCTGTGGCTGCTTTGAAACTGCAGCTGGCTTCTCCTTTGTCTGATGTGTGGGGGAATCCCCCCCCCCGCCTTCTTTGAAGCCATGCCTGAGCAATATTTAAAACTTTAAAAAAGCAGAAAAAAATTCTTCTCCTTTCCCTATCCTCGGTTTTACAGAAAAGGAGTCCAATGCTTTATATTTTGAGTTTAAAAAACACTTATAAAACTTATCATTAGAGTCTTTATAGTTGCAGGCAGGCAAACTTTCACTTTCTTACTTCACTTTCTCCTTTCATTAGCTCAGCTTTAATCCGCCATTTTAAGGCACATTCCCACAGGGACAGCTTGAATTTTAAGTTTGAGAAAAGTCCTTTAATATAGTTATAAAAGCCCAAAAAAATTTTGCCAGATCTCACCAAATCCGTTCAGCTTGATTAGGGATGTATTCTTTTCGTTTGAGTCGCCTTCTCCGCCTCGCTCTGTCCTGCAGAGTTCCCACGCCGCTTGGAGTATCGGCAGCTTGGAAAGGGAGCCCACACCGAAGCGCTCACCAAGGCAAAGAAAAACACCCTGGCAGCACTTCTGGGGCTCTACCTGAAGCTGCCCCCTCTAGCTCCCCCTTAATTTCCAAGGGGGAGCGTTCCGAGCCGCTTTTAGGTGTAAACAGCGGCTCTACAGGCAGCGGGGGCGGCGGCCGTTTCAACGAGCCGCCCGGCGACGGATCGCGCTCAAACCGGAAGTCAAGCAGTGCTAGTCTTAACACCCAGATAAGGAAGGATTCACACCAGACAAACAATCCAGCAGAAAACAGTGTCCTAATCAAGGCATTACCAAAGAGAAAACTGCAATTCTATCAATACTGGGAGGACATACTACTATAGATTAACAGGGAGAAAACCCCACATTCACCAACAGGGATGATGTTTTTATTTATTTATATTATTTATTAATCATTTTCCATGCCGCCCACTCTCCGAGGACTCTGGGCGCCTTACAACAATCAACAGTATACTAAATAGCATCTTGCCCCAACAATTTGGGTCCTCATTTTACCCACCTCGGAAGGATGGAAGGCTGAGTCAACCTTGAGATTTGATCCTCTGATCTGCTGAACTAGCAGTCAACTGAAATAGCTGCAGTACAGCACTCTAACCACTGCGCCACCTCGGCTCTTGTTCCCTAGTCGGGTAACGAACCCTTTACTCAAGAAGTAAATGAGAGCCCAACAAAAGAACTATCGGCTCAGACAAACAAGCTGACAGTAAACAGCAGCCTAATGAATGAACTACCATGAAGAAAATAACATTCCCACCAATACTGACAAGACAAGTTTGAAAGCAAACTGCAACCTTCTTTCTAATACTGATGATGTTACCTAGATGGGTTATGAAATGTCTCCAAGAAAGCAACTAAGCTCAGAGAGCACTAAAGGTTCCACAATTCAATCTTCAGCTACACTTACAAATATTTTCTTCTATTGGCAGCCCAAAGAGAGGCACTAAAAAGGAGTCAGATGCCAGCTGTTCTGCCAATTGTTACTATTGAATTGGTATTCATTGTCTATTGCTAGCTGTTCGTCTCCCTCTTACCCCATGCCATATTTCGGTTAGGCCGAAGTGCAGGGTTTCCCCCAAAATAAGACCCTAGCTTGATTTTTACAGCTGCACCCAATATAACCCCTACCCCCAAAATAAGCCCTAGGGAAGACCCTGCCAACACTGTTGCAAGAGGTGCATGGGTCAAAATCAAGCTAGGGTGGGGATGGGGGCAGTGGTGAAATCCATTTTTTACTACGTTTTCTGTGGGTGTGGCTTGGTGGGCATGGCAGGGAAAGGATACTGCAAAATCTCCATTCCCACCACACTCTGGGGCCAGCCAGAGGTGGTATTTGCCTGTTCTCCGAACTGCTCAAAATTTCCGCTTCCTGTTCTCCAGAACCTGTCAGAACCTGCTGGATTTCACTCCTGGATGGAAGGTGGAGCTGCGCCACGGGACCCCCACCCACTTACCTTAGGACAGTTGCAGCCAGGCCTCTCACGCTCCAATACCTGCCTCAGCTTGTCCGTGTTTTCTTCTGCGGCCTCTTGCACCCATTGCCCCTGGCCTCCATTTTGCCATCAGTGGCCTTCAGGAAAGGCCTCTGCAGCCCATAAATGTTATGTGTGGCGCCTCCCGGCCTCTGTTTCACCCTCAGAGGCCTTTCCTGAAGATTTTTGATAGCAAAACGGAGGCAGGGAGGCGCCATGCATAAGCAGCGGCAAGTGACCACAGAAAAAGTGAGCTGGCAGTGCCCACACCAGTGGTGGGTTGCCCCCCGGTTCGCACCGATTCTATAGAACTGGTAGTAAAACCGGCAGGAGGCTCCGCCCTCCGACCCCGCCATCACCAAAACGCTTCTGTGCATGTGCAGAAGAGCACGCGTGCGGCCCCACTGAGAACCGGTAGTAAAGATAAGTAGAACCCACTCCTGGCACACACGGGCTCCTGCTGGGTGGGGCTGTCAATGCCACTGCTGTGTCGTGAGAGAGTGGGAGGCGTCCTCCAAAAATAAGACGTAATGCCTCTTTTGGAGGGGGAAGAAAAGACTGGGTCTTATTTTCAGGGAAAGACGGCATCTATTGCAAACTACAAGGCCAAATGTTTGCCTGTGGACACATACCACACCAACAATACAGTAATTAAAAGCTCAGAATAGCAGTGACTGCAAAAGAGATTTGAAAAAGACCTTGGAGGTGTCCTAGTCCAATCCTCTCCTCAAGGGGGAGACCCTAGACCATTGATGGCTAACTTTTTCCGCACTGAGGGCCCAAAGCAAGCAGGTGAATGTGTCCAAACCCCCAAACTGAAATGTGGGCACGGCAGGGGTGGGTTCTAAAAATTTTTACTACCGTTTCTGTGGGCGTGGCTTATTTTGTGGGCGTGGCTTGATGGCCATGTGACAATGATTTAGGATTTAGCAGAGGTACTGATCTACCAGGCTTTTAACTACTTACCATCTACCCATTTGTTTTTGCAGGCACCGGTTTACCACCAGACTGCCTTTTACCACTGATCAGCTGTAGGGCGGCCGTTTGAAGCACCATGGCAAGAGTTTAAACAGTTTTTCCTTGTAGCCCATCAGCTGGGACTCAGGAGGCAGCAATAGATTGGGGGTGGGGGCAAATAAAAGGTAAGAATAACGCGGGGGGGTGCCAGAACCGGTTCAGTGAGGTCATATCGTCACTACTACTGGCTCGGGGGAACCAGGCCGAACCGGGTTTCATCCCACCACATTTCTGTGATTCCAACCAGTGGTGATATCCAAATTTTTTTACTACTGGTTGTATAGGCGTGGCTTGGTGGGCATGGCAGGGGAAGGAAACTGCAAAATCTCCATTACCACCCCACTTCGGGACCAGCCAGAGGTGGTATTGGCCGGTTCTCCTAACTACTCACAATTTCCGCTACCGGTTCTCCAGGACCTATCAGAACCTGCTGGATTTCACCCGATTCCAACTATATCATATCTACTTTCATGTATTCATAATTTGAGTCCAACCCATTTGTTCCTCAGATTTTTTGCAGTTGTATATATTTCAGATCTTTATGTCTGACTCTAGGTATGCTTCCTATGTCTCCTACTTGGAGTTTGTCTTCCTTCCCATCCCTCCTTATCTCATGATTTGACTTGTTTCCTAGGGGGTTTGCTTGGAATTAGATCTTGGAGATCCTAAAGATTGATCAAAGATTGGTTCTCTTTTTATACGTTTCAGCCATTGCTCCTTGTCTTACCCACAGATGTTTGGAGAATAGGTTGACCCCCTCTTCTCCGTGACAGCCCCTCAAATACTGGGAGGCTGCGATCAGGTCACCCCTAGTTCTTCTCTTTGTTAGACGAGACATTTCCGGCTGCAACGTTCATTGTATGTTTAATCCTCCAGTCTAAACTAAGCCAAAAAGCAAATATGTCCAGATTTTGCTGCACAAATAAGCTTAAAATCTATTTGATTTGATTTGATTTGATTATATTTCTCTACCGCCCTTCTCCCGAAGGACTCGGAGCAGTGTACAGCCATTTTAAAACAAACCGAACACAAAAATTAAAAACCATTAAAACTAATATAAGCAATTGGCCTTTATTAAAACCCCTAGCTAAAACCCCTTTAAAACCAATTTAAAGCCCATTTAAAATTTCTTTATTCGGTCAGGCAGGCTGGGTGGAACAATAGAGTATTCAGAGCCCGACGGAAAGCGCGGAGGTTGGGGATCCTTCTTATATCCGGGGGCAGTTCATTCCATAGGGCAGGAGCCCCCACAGAGAAGGCTCTCCAAACAATGGCCAACGGCACCCTGAGAAGGCCCTCTCTGTGAGAGCGTATGGGACGGTGGGAGATATTCAATGGTAGAAGGCGGTCCTGTCGGTATCCCGGTCCTAAGTCATGGAGCGCTTTGAAGATGGTGACTAGCACCTTGAAACGCACCCGAAAGACCACTGGGAGCCAGTGCAGCTCGCGCAAGGGAGGTGTTACATAGGAGCGATGAGTCGCTACCCTAACCACTCGCGCGGCTGCATTCTGGACCAGTTGGAGCCTCCGGGTGCTCCTCAAGGGGAGCCCCATGTAGAGAGCGTTACAGTAGTCCTGACAGGACGTGACAAGGGCATGAGTGACCGTGCAACTGGGAAATCAGGCGAACCTGATAGAAAGCCCCCCTGGCCATGGCTGTCATATGATCGTCTAAAGATAGCCGCGTATCCAGGAGGACGCCCAAGTTGCAAACCCTCTCTGAGGGGGGCAAGATCTCATCCCCAATAGTCATCCCTGGTGTCAGCTGGCTATATCGGGGCACCGGAAACCACAGCCACTCGGACTTGGAGGGGTTGAGTCTGAGCCTGTCCCTCCCCAACCAGATCCGCACGGCCTCCAGGCAATGGGACATCATGTCAAGGGCATCATTGCGGTGGTCCGGGGTAGAAATGTACAGCTGTGTGTCATCTGCATACAGCTGACACTTCACCCCAAAACCACGGATGATCTCACCCAGCGGCTTCACATAAATGTTGACAGGAGGGTCGAGAGGACTGACCCTTGCGGCACCCCACAAGTAAGGTGCCTCGAGGTCGACCTCTGTCCCCCTGTCAACACAGAGTGTTCCAGGGAAGGCTTCTTTAGGAGGGCCCTCACCACCTCCTCTTTCAAGGTGGCTGGGAAGACACCCTCACTCAGAGAAACATTAATAAGTCCCCAAAACCAGCCTCGTGTAACCTCCCGGGAGGCCAGTACCAGCCAGGAGGGACATGGGTCCAATAAACATGTGGTAGCGTTAAGTCTCCCTCCCCAAAATCCTGTCCACGTCCTCGGGAGCCACAGGGTCAAACTCTTCCCAGATAACACTCTCAAGATCCGCCCCATCATCCCATCCGAGGCTACCCAAAATTTATCTCTTTAAAACTGTCACAACCACAGAAAGCCAGGGAAGATTCCAGAAACAGGAGATACAAATCAGATCAGCAGACTGAATAGGGGTGGGGGGAGTGGATTGTAACTGTTTGGCTGTGGTCACTTTCCCCAACATAAGAGGCCCCCAAAGAGAGAGATTTAAAAGAGCATGATCTTATCGCAGCAAAAAACATCTGTCTCCGGAGATATCTAGACCTACGGCGGGCATTCCCTTGCAAGAGTCCGTTAAAGGCAGTGGGGAGGGGCAATTTTATACTGTCTGCCTTGATATAAAAAGGGGACGGCCGCAGTTTGGTTTTAACAGCTGTCTCTTTGCCTTCCGCTTGAGGTGAGGTCTCCGTTTTCTTGCTAAAGTCCACTCTGAGTAGCTCTTACAAAGCCACCCTTTTATTTTTCCAGTTGCCATTAGATTAGACTCTCCCAATATTTTCCTTATTGGGTCCATTTATGTATGTATGTATGTATGTATGTATGTATGTATGTATGTATGTATGTATGTATGTATTGGCAGCAATTTATAATTTATATAGAATTGTTTTATCATCCAGGTTCAGGGATGGGGAAGCCGTAGCCCACCAGTTCTTGCTGGCTTGCAAATCTTAAAAATTCCTGCTTAAAAATTAATGCTGTTCTCTGATTCTCTTCTTTCTCCTAGAGAAACACCATGTTGTCCATCTCGGTGGTGGCTGTGGCCTGGTTGTTCTCCCTGAGGACCTTGTCCACAGCGCTGGATCCGACCCTGGAGGGGACATGGAGAGACTGGAAGGCCACTCACGGGAAGGAATACGCCTTGGTGAGTTTGCTCCCCCAGAAGTCCAATCAATCAATCCGAAGAGAGCTGGAAGGGACCCAGGAGGTCTTCAACCCCCTTCTCAGGCAGGAGACCCTATACTATTTCAGGCAAATGGTTGTCCTATCTCTTCTTTAAAGCCTCCAGGGATGAAGCACCCACAATCTCTGGAGGCAGGTAGTTCCACTGGTTAATTGTTCTCAGTGTTAGGAAGTTTCTCCTTAATTCCAGGTTGCTTCTCTCCTTGGTTAGTTTCCATCCATTGCTTCTTCTCCTGCCTTCTGGTGCTTTTGAAAATAAGTGGACACCGCCCCCCCCATCTTTGGGGCAGCCCCTCAAATCCTGGAATACTGCTATCATGTCACCCCTAGTCCTTGTTTTCTCTGGACTGGCCATCCCTAATACCCAAGGTGAGATTCTTATATTTTAATTCAATAACTCTGCCTAATGTGGAGCTGAGCTGGCTGTCACCACGGATGTTCTGAAGAGGCTCCGTCCCACAGAATTTTTCTTTTTCCTGAATTCACTTCGAGTGTACCAGTTTCGTACCTTGATTTTAGAGACCAGAAGAGAAGAACGGAGTTGGAAGAGACCTTGTAGGATTTTGATCATCTAGTCCAGGGGTCTCCAACCTTGGCAACATTAAGACTTATGGATTTCAACTTCCAGAATTTTGGGAGTTGGAGTCCACAAGTCTTAAAGATGCCACGGTTGGAGACTTCTGATCTAGTCCAAACCCTCATCCAAGCAGGAGACCCAACACCATTTCTGACAGATGGCAGTCCAGTCTCTTCTTGAAAGCCTCCAGGGATGAAGCTCCCACAACTTCTGAAGGCAACTTCTGTTCCATGGGTTGATTGTTCTCCCTGTCAGGAAATTTCTCCTTATTTCCAGGTTGAATCTCTCCCCTTGTTCAGTTTCCATCCATTATTTCTTATCCTGCCTTCAGGTGCTTTGGAAAATAGCTTGACCCCTTCCTCTCTTTTTTTGAAAAGTTTTTTAGTTTTATTTCTCATAAACACATTTACATGTACAGTCATTTATCTATCATTTTTCATTCATCTTATCTTTTAACTTTTATTTTTAATTTTTCAGGGCTGTCTTTTACCCTTTACCTTTTACTCCAATCTTTCTTCTTCCTCTCCCCTTCTCTTCCTTCCTTTTTCCTCTTCCTATTTTCTTCTTTCTTCTCCTCCTTCTCTTTCCTACTTCCCCTGCCCTTCCCCCACTCCTCTTTTCTTTCCCCCTTCTAACATTCTCTTCTACTCCTCTTTTCCCTCCCTTCTCTTCCTCTCCTTTTCCCTTTCTTCTTTCTCCTCTCCTCTCTCCTCTCTTCTCCCTTGCTCTCTCTTTACTCCTTCCCCTCTCTCCTGTTGTTTCCCTTTTCAGTTCAATCTAAAGAGAAATTCGAACAGTCCCTATTTTCTAATTATCTTTAGTCTCATTTCAATTTGTTATTCAATTAATATTTATTTTTATTTCATCATTTGTGTACATTTTTATAATATTTCACTTTTTTTTCCCTCCCCACCTTTCTCCTTTTACTTGGCATTATCTGGGTATCTATTTTTTTAATTGTTTTCTCCCACCTGTTCTCTATCTATTTTATCTCTATATATTTCTAATATGAAATATGGATTCATATTTCCTTTCTAATCAATCATAATTTTTTTCCATGTCTTGAAATACATCGACTCCTCTTTATCTTTTATTCTCAATGTTATTCTATTCATTTCTGCACATTCTAAAATTTTCTTTATAATTTCTCCTTCCAACAGGATTTTGTCTGCTTTCCAATTTCGTGCAAATACAATTCTAGCCATTGTTATTATATGAGTAATCACATATGTATGTTCTTTACTGTAATTCTCTGGTAAAATTCCCAGTAAGAATATCTCTGGCTTTAACTCCATATGTTGCTGCAACATTCCTTCTAACCATGTTTGTATTTTCACCCAATAATGTTTTGCTTCTTTAGACCCCTTCCTCTCCGTAGCGGCCCCTCAAATATTGGAAGGCTGCCATCATGTCTTCCCTGGTCCTTCTCTTCTGGCAATGTTTATAAAGTTACTTTCTGCTATCTGTCTTCAGATAGGGGTTGTGAGGAATAATGTCTGGTATATTAAGTAGAAATGGAAAGAGTTTTTGGTCCATTCCTGGGCGATTTAATTCTAGTTTGGGAAACCTTTTACGGAAGAGAAGAACGTGACTTCTAGATCTTCTAAGTGCCACCTGTTTAGGCAGATGCGACTAAGGGATCTTCTTGATCTTGGCTTCCCAGGAAGAGGAAGAATCCTATCGAAGAGCCGTGTGGGAGGAAAATTTGCAGATGATCCAAGATCATAACAAGGAGGCTGACCAGGGAAAACACTCCTACAAGCTCGGGATGAATCACTTTGGGGATTTGGTAAGTCTGGATCAGGGCTAGTTTGATTTATTTACTAGACATAGATGGTGGTTTGTTCAATGTCTATAGCTGCCCATCTCAGTCAATGACCCCGAGCAGTTTTCAATTCATTCATTCAACTAATTTACATCCTGCCTTCCTCTTTTTCTTTTTTTTTTCTTTACAAATAATTCAAGATAGGGAATGTATCCAAGATACCGTCCTCCTCCTATTTTGCCAAAAACAATCCTGTGAGGTGGGTTGGGCTGAGAGAGGGACTGGCTCAAAGTCACCCAGCCAGCTTTGATGACTAAAATGGAACTAGAACTCACAGTCTCCTGGTGATTGTCCCAAAGGCACCCAGCTGCCTTTTGTGCCTAACGCGGGACTATAACTCACCGTCTCTTGGTAATTGGCACAAAGTCACCCAGCCAGTTTTTGTTGCCTAAGGTGGGACTAGAATTCACTGTCTCCTGTTGATTAGCCTAACGTCACCCAGCCAGTTTTCATACCTAAGGTGGGACTAGAACTCACTGTCTCCTAGTGATTGTCCCAAAGTCACACCAGCTGATTTTCATACTTAGGGCAGTACTAGAACTCACAATTTTCCTGCTTCTAGCCTGGTGCCTTAACCACTAGACCAAACTGGCTCCGGTAACTGATGTTTGAAATTCATCCTCTTTGCAATCCTCAGACTAACGAAGAGTTTAACAAGAAGATGCACTGCTTGCTTCCTGGCCTGGATCTTGCATCTCAAAAGAACGTAGTCACTTTCAAAGCCTCAGAAGACCTGCCGATTCCCAATGGGATGGACTGGCGAGCCAAAGGCTTTGTGACTAAGGTCAAAGATCAGGTGGGTGCCGAATGACCTGGGTGAATGGTCCTGACAAGCCATGAATTGAGGACTGATGCAGAGATGCTTTCTAAGGAAAAGGAAGGAGCTATGATTTGCCTATTTAGACCAGAGTCAGAATTTGATGGCTTCATGAAAACTTGAAACTAAATTCTGTCCTCTCTTAGTTGCATCTCTGAAGCTTCAATCTTGTCGGAACTCTTATATCAACAGAGCACACCTCTAGCACTGATCATGTTACCTAGTTGGGTAATGAAACATTTGCAAGAAAATACCTAAGCTCAGAAAGTACCAAGGACCCCACAGTCGTCTTCCTCCTCCTCCTCCTCCCTGTAATCTGCTGCTCCTCCTCCTCTTCCAAACCCAACTTTGTGAAAGGAACATTAATGGGGTTGCTCCATGGGTCACTGCAGCTTTGTTTTTCCACAGGGTGAGTGTGGCTCTTGCTGGTCCTTCAGTGCCACTGGAGCTCTGGAAGGCATGTATTTCAAGAAGACGGGGAAGTTGGTCTCGCTGAGCGAACAAAATCTTATCGACTGTTCTAGGGAGGAGGGGAATGAAGGGTGCCAGGGTGGATATCCGATCCTAGCTTTTGTAACTGTAGAGAGGCTGCGAGGGATCAATTCAGAGGAAAGCTACCCATATCATGGACAGGTAATTCTCTATGTGTTCCTGGGAATGCTTCAAACTATAGCTGCTTTGCTTTGCTTTGGCTACTCTGGCTAGTTAGCAATGGCACTAGCAACAGCATTTAGACTTATATATGGCTTCACAGTGCTTTTCCAGCCCTCTCTAAGCAGTTTATAGAGTCAGCCTCCTGCCTCCAAGAATCTGGGTCCTCATTTTACCCACCTCTGAAGGATGGAAGGCTGAGTCAACTTTGAGTCGGTCAGGATCGAACTCCAGGAAGTGGGCAGAATTAGCCTGCAATACTGCCTTCTAACAAGAGGGAGGGAGGGAGGGAGGGAGGGAGGGAGGGAGGGAGGAAGGAAGGAAGGAAGGAAGGAAGGAATGGCAGTTACATACTACTTCATAGTGCTTTTACAGCCTTCTCTAAGTGGCTTACAGAGTCAGCCTATTGCCTATTCTGTTCTGTTCTGTTCTGTTCTGTTCTGTTAAGTTCTATTCTATTCTATTCTATTCTATTCTATTCTATTCTATTCTATTCTATTCTCAGTAAAGATTCTCCTCTCTTCTCTTCTCTTCTCTTCTCTTCTCTTCTCTTCTCTTCTCTTCTCTTCTCTTCTCTTCTCTTCTCTTCTCTTCTCTTCTCTTCTCAATATTCTATTCTATTCTATTCTATTCTATTCTATTCTATTCTATTCTATTCTATTCTATTCTATTCTATTCTATTCTATTCTATTCTATTCTATTCTATTTCAAGATCCCTTCCAACTCTGTTATTCTATATTCTCTTTGGGACTAACTATGGCCGTTCTTTATTTTTCTGCAGGACAATTTTAGTTGTTATAAAGGTGGGGAATCTTTCGCAGCTTGTTCCAAAGTGGGACTCATCCAGTCAGGAGATGAAAAGGCCCTTCGGCAGGCAGTGGCCAAGATTGGCCCAATTTCTGTCGGAGTGGATGCCGGGAGCTCTCAGTTTCAATTTTACGAGTCGGGTAAGGTTCCTGTGGAATAGGAAGGGGGGAGCCCTCTTGCATTTCAACTTTGAATGTTCCTTTGATTACCTGGATTGGCTGATACTCAATGCCCTGGATGGGCAACCCTCATCTTGAGTACAGAGGGCGAATACTATTCCAGCAGTGGTGGCTTTCAAAGTTTTTTAATACCGGTTCTGTGGACGTAGCTTGGTGGGCGTGGCAAGGGAAGGTTACTGCAAAGTCCCCATTCCCTCCCGATCAGCTGGGACTTGGGAGGCAGAGAATAGATGGGGGCGGGGCCAGTCAGGACTTTTACTTCTGGTTCTCCAAACTGTTCAAAATTTCCGCTACCGGTTCTCCAGAACTGGTCAGAATCTGCTGAAACCCATCTCTTCCCTTGAAAAATATCTTTTTTGTTGTTTTTTATTATTATTATTATTATATATTTTCTTTTGTTATACATCACGGTTCCATTTCCCCAATGACAGTATACTGTCCATAGGAAAACTGTTTTGAATACACATAATATGAATACATATGATTATAGCCATTATTGTCATAATATATACAAAATAAACTTCACTTCCGGGCCTTCTACACAATTTAACCTGTAATCAAATGTAATCCAATAATAATAATAATAATAATATTGCTGATAGTGTTATGCTTATATATATATCCATATATAGAATTTACCTCTATTTTATTAATCATCCTAAATTGTAAATTTACTAACTTCTTATTGAAAAATATCTGAAGGGCTCTCCCTAAAAGCCTCTTCAGGTGTGCCTGTTTTACCTATGCGGTGCTCCCATTAAAGAAAGTAAATTCTAACATGAAGTGACATTCCTGGCTGCCCTTTTGGAAATCCAGATGATCTGGCAAAGAAGCATGGAGCTTTCCCTTGATCAAATGCTCCAATCTTTGAGGGGCTGCCACAGAGAGGAGGGGGCCAAGCCACCCGAAGGCCAGGCAAGGAATAACGGATGGAAACTGTACAAAGAGAGATTCACCCTGGAAATATGGTGGAATTTCCTGTGCAAACAATCAACACATGGAACAGAAGTTGCCTTCGGAAGTTGTGGGAGCTTCATCCCTGGAGGCTTTCAAGAAGAGACGGGGCTCAATCTGTCAGAAATGGTGTAGGCAGGGTCTCCTGCTTTTGGGGGGGGGGGTTGGACTAGATGACCTACAACTATGATGGCGAACCTATTGCACATCAGAGACATATCAGTGGGCATGCAAGCGTTGCCCTAGTTCAGCACTGGCACGCAGGTATGTGCCAGTCAGCTGATTTTCGGGCCTTCCGGGCCCACCGGAAGTCGGCAGACAGGCTATTTCCAGCCTCTGAGAGCCTCCAGAGGGGGTGAGGAAGGCCTGTTTTTGCCCTCCCCAGGCTCTAAGAAAGCCTCTGAAGCCTGGGGAGGACGAAAAACGGGCCTACTGGGCTCACCGTGCCATCGCATGCCAAAAGCAGGGAAAGCGCAGGGGTGTCGTGCACACATGTGACTGGGGGCAAGGCCTATTGAATTATGGGTGTGGGCACATGTGGGTGTGACACCCCCCACCCACCCCTGTGCTCCTCCTGCTTTTGGCACACAAAGGCAAAAAGGTTGGCCATCACTGACCTACAAGGCCCTTTCCAACTGTTAATCTATTATCTCTTAAATGTTTTCTCATCCTCCTTCTCTAGGTATCTTTAAAAATAACTGGAATGGAGACAAGAGCTTGAATCATGCTATGCTGGTGGTTGGTTATAACAGCACCAAATACTGGATTGTGAAGAACAGGTGAGTGAAGGGAAGTGGACGCTGGCAGGAGAGGTCGCTAGAGGGGAACTTCTCCTATTGCAGATTGTCTCAGCCATGGCCACTTGAAGATGCCTGGACTACAACTCCCAGAATTTCCCAGTCAGCAAGATTCCCTAAACCCCTGATGGTGAACCTATGGCACGTGAAGTCACCTCTGGGGGCACATGCGCTGTCACCCTCGGTCAGCTCCACCATACATGTGCACACCTCCTGCTGGCCAGTTGACGCACGATGGTGGTGGGGTCATGTGCATATGAGCAGGGACCAGGGAAGGAGCGGCATGCCGCCCCGCCATTTTAGGCCTAGCAGGCCTCCCTGAGCTAGACCCAAAATGGGGCACAGGGGGGTTGTGTGCACATGTGTGTGGGGGTAGGAGGAGCAGGGGTCGCACATGCATGTGCAGGGGGCAGGGGGAGCATGGGGGATTGCATGCGCATGCATAGGGCAGTGGAGCACAGTGGTGGTCGCACGTGCAGGGGGCAGGGCGTACAAGGGGGCATTGCATTACGGGTGTGGGCATACATGTACGCGCTGTCGCATGCGTGCACATCAGTAGTGAGTTCCTCCTGGTTCGGCCCGGTTCGGCCGAGCCGGTAGCGGTGACGATATGACGTCACCAAACCGGTTCTCTTTGTTTGGGAGCTGGGCCCTCCCGCCTCCCCCACCCCCACCCCACCCCTCCGCCTGCATTATTCTTACCTTTTATTTGGCCCACCCCCAATCTATTGGTGCCTCCCGAGTCCCAGCTGATCAACTAGAAGGAAAAAAACTGTTTAAACTCTTGCCACGGGGCTTCAAAGGGCCGCCCTACAGCTGATCAGTGTTAAAAGGCAGTGTGGTGGTAGACCGGTGCCTCCAAAAACAAATGAGATGGTTCCACCCCAGGCGCCTGATGGAACCTGATAGGTTCCAGATGGAGCTTGGGCCGTTTCCTAAGGCTCTGGCACACGCCTCGACCGGAGACCTAGTGGCTGCCTGGGATAGGGTGGACACTGGAGCTCTGGATCGGGTCGTGCCTTTGCGGCCTCTAACCCGGCGCCGATCTCACTTGGCTCCTTGGTTTACTGAGGAGCTGAGGGAGTTGAAGCGCCAGAAAAGACGCCTAGAGAGTAGTTGGAGGGCCAGTCTTTCTGAATCTGCCCAGACCCAATTTGGGTTTTTAAATTTTATATATATATGTATTTTTATTGTTGGCTGTTGACCGCCAGGAGTCCTTTGGGAGTAGGGCGGTATATAAATCTAAATCTAAATCTAATAGACTGGTGCCTGCAAAAATAAATGGGTAGACCGGTACAGCTCTGCAAGCAGTTAAAAGCCTGGTAGACCAATACCTCTGCTAAATCCTAAAGAATTGTCACATGACCATCAAGCCACGCCCACACAATAAGCCACGCCCAAAGAATCGTAGTAAAAAAATTTAGAACCCACCCATGGCGCACATGCTTTCAACACCCAAAAGAAAAAAAGTTAGCCACCCCTGCCCTATACCGACATCCCCAACAATTCTAGCTCCATGGACTGGAAGCAGCGGCGGAGGTGGGGTGGGTTAGTGGAGGGGTGGGATCCTACCAGTTTAACAACTGGTTCTCTGAGCGTGCGTGCTCAGTTTGCAGAAAAGTCACCTTCCGCATTGCTGGCGGCTAGGAAAACAGCTGAAACGCGGCAATCCACTCTGCCGCGCCAATCAGCTGGGCATCAGAAATGGAAATATAGGTGACTATAACGCAGAGGCGGGCAGGCGGGCCCAGTTCAAAGTCAGAGCGAACCGGTTCACTCACGGCTGAAAGTCAGAGCTAACAGTTCGCCTGAACCGCTCTGAACCGGTAGAATCCTACGACTGGTTGGTGGGGCGAATGGTTTCATGTGTGCAATCTAGTTCCCACACATGTGCAAATGAAGCTTCATGTGCTTGCCCACCGCTTGTGCGGCCCACACATGTCGGTACCAGTCCAAGGCCCGGGGGTTGGGGACCCCTGCCCTACATGGTTTTGAAGTTAATGTCTTGCATGCTTCTCTTCACAGTTGGTCGTCCTCATGGGGAATCAACGGATACATGCTCATGGAACTGGGATCGAATCAATGCGGCATCGCCAACGAAGCTTCCTATCCCATTCCGTAACCAGCCAAGTGGACCACTTGAGAAGCAGGACGAAAAGGCCACCAGGAATAATCTGCAGTTTCTGAAGCTTCTGGAGAACCAGAAAAAATAGATAGATACGCTAAAAATCAATAAACGCTTTGATGCAATGCTGCCTATTATCTAATCTGACTCTTTTATGATATGTCTGAGTTTGAATGTCTGCAATTACACCAGTTTGAATCTCCCCAGGCTCAAGGTTGACTCAGCCTTCCATCCTTTCTAAGGTAGGTCAATTGAGGATCCAGTTTGTGGGGGCAATAAGCTGACTTTGTATAAATATACAAGAGTATGAAGGCTATTGCTTAACGCATTGTAAGCCGCCCTGAGTCTTCGGAGAAGGGCGGCATATAACTGAAATTTAAAAAAAAAGAAAAGAAAAGAATGGATGCCACAGTATTATCAATGCTGGCACATCTTCTCAGGGAATTCAGAATGTCCGAGGCATCTAAATTGTTCAAAGGCACCTAAAAATTTAAAGCATTCAATCTAAAGAACATACAAAGAACAGTTGCCGGAATTGGGTATGTCTAGTTTAAGGAGAAGAAGGACCAGGGGTGACATTGGAGGGACTGCCACAAAGAAGAGGGAGTCAAGCTATTCTCCAAAGCCCCTGAGGGTAGAACAAGAAGCAATGGGTGGAAACTAATCAAGGAGAGAAACAATTTAGAACTAAGGAAAAATTTCCTAACAGTTAGAATAATCCATCAGTGGAACTATTTGCCTCCAGAAGTTGTGAATGCTCCAACACTGGATGTCGGGTATGCTTCCTTCAGTATCCAGGAAAGGAAAAGCCAGACTTCATCATAGATTAAAGAATGGTACTTTTACTAGATATGAAATGAACGCAACCATGGAAAGCAGGATTCTGAGGCAAAAAGCGCGAAAGTTACATATAGAAAGCATCCCCTCCCACTGTCCACCATAAATCATCCAATCCAAAGGTCTCCCAGAGGTCAGGTGGGAGCAGACGTCTGGCTGTGTCAGCATCCAGGAATGCAGTGTCCGTTGGTCTGATAACAGCTTAGGAATCGGTTTCGTTTCTTAGATTCATTCAAAGCCCCCGTAGTCTAAACCCCCCTCCCTCCGTTTCTATGACAGCCGAAGCAAGCGAGCCAAAGCTAGCGAGGTTGACATTCGGCCCCCCTTCAGAAAAGATAGCTTCTAGTCCTGAAACAGAGAAAAGAAGAGGTAATATCACAACAATCAATAACTATCATTACTTAAGGTTTGTCAGGGTATTTGGTGTGAAACAACTGCACTTTTTTAGGTGCCCGAACATCACGTTTATTCACCCATTCAGCTCGTGATAACGGGAAGTGTTTCCATGCCACCAGATACTTCACTTTACCATGATGTTTTCTAGAGTCCAAAATCTCTTTTACTTCAAAATGTTGTTCCCCTTCAATGAGGATGGGAACAGGAGGAGGTTCTTTGGACAGACGTAGAGGGGACGAATGTTCTAGTTTCAGTAAGCTAACATGAAACACTGGATGAATTCATCGCAAGTTCTTGTGTAAATCTAATTCAACTGTGACTGAGTTTATGATCCGAGTAATGGGGAAAGGGCCCACATACTTAGGTCCAAGCTTTTTTGATTTGTGAGGAGTTTGTAAATACTTGGTAGAAAGATAAACCATGTCCCCCACTTTATAAACATGTGCAGGGCACCTCCTTTTGTCGGCTTGGGTTTTATGGGCTTGGTGAGCATCATCTAAAGCTTTTGGAGTTACTGCCCAAGTCCCTCGTAATTGTTCGATCCATTCAATTAGAGAAGGGTTCTGTGGGTTATCATGAGGTAACTCTGGAATTGGCACAAATTCCTGGCCAGAAGCCACCTTGAAAGGAGTGAAACCTGTGCTGCTATGTATGGAATTATTATATGCTACCTCTGCAAATGGCAGCAAGTCTACCCAGTTGTCTTGCTGGTAATTTATATAACATCTCAGATACTGTTCTAGTACAGCATTGGTTCTTTCACAGGCCCCATTGGTCTGGGGGTGATAGGCGGAGCTTAATCCTTGGGCGGAGCCTATCAGCATCAGGAATTCTTTCCAAAAACTGGAGGTGGACTGTACTCCCCTGTGTCAACCTCGCTAGCTTTGACTCGCTTGCTTCGGCTGTCATAGAAACGGAGGGAGGGGAGTTTAGGCTTACGGGGCTTTGTATGAATCTGAGAAACGAAACCAATTCCTAAGCTGTTATCAGACCAACGGACACTGCATTCCTGGATGCTGACACGACCAGACGTCTGCTCTCACCTGACCTCTGGGAGACCTTTGGATTGGATGATTTATGGTGGACAGTGGGAGGGGATGCTTTCTATATGTAACTTTCGCGCTTTTTGCCTCAGAATCCTGCTTTCCATGGTTGCGTTCATTTCATATCTAATAAAAGTACCAGTCTTTAACCTATGATGAAGTCTGGCTTTTCCTTTCCTGGATACTGAAGGAAGCATACCTGACAATAAGCAGGATTCTCACTCAGCCATCCCGGACAACACCAAGGGGGCTGAAATCCACAGAATGTCTGATCAGGAAAGTGATACAGATCAGATGGGGGCATATGGCTCAGTTATGTCTTCGTACCAGCCACCAGAACAGACTGTGGTGTGGATGGAGAATTTACAGCTGAAAGAGCCGAGAGAAGAACCAGCCCGATGGTCGAGAGGGGTCGGAAGGTTGCCGGACCTGGGAAGGACCCCCCATGGAGTAACGACCTCCAGACCCCGAAAAGGAGAGGCAGTGTGGCTGCAAGAACAGAAGGAACGCCTCATGATGGATCAAGCACTACAACTCATCCACGATGTTGAAGAAAGCCAAAAAAACCGTGAGTCTTATGCAAATCCTGAAGGGGGCAGGGAGAGAATACTCCAAAGTAGATCCTGAAGCTTGTGGGGGAGAGGAAGAGGGAGCTGACGAAGGTACATCCCAGGCTTTGAGTAGTCAAACGAGGGATGCGGCAGTCCAGGGGCCCCCAGCCTTGCAGGCCCCACCCCGCAGGCGCAAGAAACCAAAAATTCCCCCCCTTCCTGGAAAATATGGAGGAGACCCGAAAACTTTGGGGTTTTTCTTAACCCAAGTGTGGAATCACATGCAGGACTGGGGGGAGGACTATTTGTTGGATGCAGCCCGAGTGAGATGTGTCACTAGTGCCTTAGAGGGAGTGGCAGCTGAATGGATGGTGGTCCTCCACAATAACAATTCCCCCCTGCTGCAAAATTACAACCAGTTCATGACAGCTCTTAGGAGGTGTTTTGAGGACCACCTAGCTGAGCGGAAGGCGAGGCTCCGTATGAAAAGTATCCAGCAGGGCCGAAGATCGGTAGCGGAATACACCCAAGAATTTCGGGAGCTAGCGCCATACATGACAGGGTGGTCAGAAATAGCTCTGCTGGAGGGTTTCAAAGACGGACTGAATGAAGAAATCTACCATGACTGTAGAGCGCAGGGGGTCCCCGAAGATCTGGACAGTTGGTACATAGCAGCTGAGGATGCGGAAATCGAGATAGGCCGTAGTCGACTCCGAAGAGGGCATGCTGTGGAGCCTTCATTCTCCTACCACCGCAAAGAAGCCCCAAAGATGGCTGGTGGAAGGGCGGAGTCCAAACCCAAGCTGAGGCCCTTCACCTGCTTTAAGTGTGGCATGGAAGGTCACCGGGCTGCTGAGTGTTCCTCCAAGCCAGTGCCTAAAACTACCAGCAGAGGGCCAAAGAAGATGGACAAAACACCCACAAAAGTTCGTGAAGCTGCGCTGGAAGGGGAAGTCGTAGAGTTCGCTCCCTGGGCCAAGGGTGAGTTGGGAACTCCGACCAACGCAGACGACAGCGAGACCGACTCTGACTCCGATGATCTGGTGAGTCACACTGAGGGCCCCCTGCTCATCCCCATAGAACTAAGGGTGCCATCCACAGGGGCCCACGCACAGATGCCAGCCTTATTAGACTCTGGGTGCACCAGGTGCATTATCAGCCCGAAAGTAGTAGAGAAGATGGGCCTGGGACTTAAGGAACTGAAAAGGCCTATTGCGTTTTGTCAGCTAGATGGGTCGATGGCAGGGGGGGCCCCAACCAGCTTCATCACGGAACCCATTGAAATAAAATTAGGGGACCACGTAGAGACTCTCAGTTTTATTGTGGCCCCTAGCATGGAACGACCCCTCATACTTGGCCTGCCCTGGTTACGTAAATGGAACCCGCGAATTAACTGGAAAACGGGGGTTTTGCGCATTCGCACTGGGAAGCTGCCACTAGAGAGGAAAGAACCCCCCCTTGAGGGCGGAGAGGGGCCCGAAGAGGCGGAGATGGCAATAGACCACATTGAAGGGGAGGAGAAAATTCCAAAAGAGTATTGGGATCTCTGTGAAGTCTTTAGTGAGAAAGCCTCAGATGTGCTACCCCCTCACAGAGCTACGGACTGTGCTATTGAAATACTCCCTGGAGTAAAGCTCCCTAAGCCAAAAATTTACCCTATGACCCCTCATGAACTGGGGGAACTATGAAATTTCATTGACAAAAACCTAGAATGGGGTTTCATCCAACCAGCTAGACCACGGGTGGCTGCACCAGTTCTGTTTCGAGAGAAGAAAGATGGTTCCTTTCGTTTAGTAGTTGATTATAGAAACTTAAACACCATTTGCGTGGAAAATGTCTACCCCTTACCTCTCATGAAGGACATGTTGGCTCACTTAGGAAAGGGGAAGATTTTCACCAAACTAGACTTACGAGAAGCTTACTACAGAGTGCGAATCAAGGAGGGGGATGAATGGAAAACTGCATTTAACTGCCCGCTGGGATGTTTCCAGTTCCGAGTACTCCCTTTTGGACTACAGGGGGCTCCTGCGGTATTCATGCAATTGATCAATGAAGTTTTGCATGAGCATTTGTACAAGGGGGTGCTGGTTTATTTAGATGACATTCTCATCTACTCTTAAAACATGGCCGACCACGTGAAATTAGTACGCACCGTCCTGAAAAAACTCAGGGCTGCTGAACTGTATGCAAAACTTTCTAAGTGTGAATTCCACCAAACCAAGATTGACTATCTTGGATATCGCATCTCCCCAGGGGGAATAGAAATGGACCCTGCAAAGGTTCGGGTGGTGTTAGAATGGACAGCGCCACGCACCCGCAAGCAGCTACTGTCACGCTAGAGTTGTCTGAACGAAATTTAGATGCCACTCACATTTTGATAATAAAGAAAAAAAAACTTTTATTTGTTAGAACAACCTCTTCATGGACTCATATGCAGCCAGGAAATGACCTCTGCTCCATCATCCCTCCCTTTCCTGGCTTGCTTCCTTATCCTATTGGTCATTATCTAAATCACTCTACTGCACTCTCTCTGAATAATCTCACAGGAATTTAACCCCCTCTTTACTATGTCAGCACTGAGAAGCTGACATCCAGCCCCTCTCCCTTCATTCTTCAGCAAAACCTGCACAAGATAAAACAACAGGTCTAATACCATTACCCCGTCTGGGACTGTGTCCCACCCCCTCCCGGCCTGTCTGGGTGATCTGCATGGAATTTAGCTATAAGGCGGTCAGCTTGAATGTTCGTGCTCTTCACCCATGATGCTTCTGATGATGGGTAACCCTTCCACTTAATTAAGTATTGGAGGCGGCCTCTGTGCCACCTCGAATCGAGAATTCGCTGTACTTCATAATGAGTTTGGCCCCCAATGATCAAGGGCCCTGGGGGATCACGTGGCACCAGCCTTAAAGTTGACCCCACCACAGGCTTCAGAAGACTACTGTAAAAAACGGGTGTATCTTTCCTAGTAACCGGGGCAGCTGCAATTGTACCGTGACCGGGTTGATTATTTTTACTATAGGAAATGGTCCTATAAATTTCGGGCCCAATTTCCTAGTTGGGAGTTTGAGTCTCAAGTACTTGGTGGAGAGGTAGACCTTCTCTCCTACTCGGAACAGTCTTTGAGGGGCTCGGTGCTTATCTGCTTGCTTCTTATAAGCCTGTGCCGCCTTGTCTAATGCCTTTTTGACATTCTCCCAGGATTCTCTTAGCATCGCCATCCAATCGTTCAAACTGACTGAAGAAGGGGGTTCCCTGCGATATTCTGGCATGGGGACAAAATCCATACCGCTCACTACCTTGAATGGGGTTAGTCCTGTACTACTGTGGACAGCATTGTTGTACGTGACCTCCGCAAAAGATAGGAGGTCCGCCCAGTTCGACTGTTGGTAGTCTACATAGCACCTCAAGTACTGCTCTATCATGGCATTCAGTCTCTCTGCCCCGCCATTGGTGCTCGGGTGAAATGCTGAGCTGAGACCTTGGGATGATCCTATGGATCGTAGGAATTCCCTCCAAAATTTCGCTGTGAACTGGACACCTCGGTCAGAGATGATTCTTCTGGGTACTCCATGCAAGCGGTAGATGTGTTTCACAAACAGCTTGGCCAATTGGCGGGCTGAGGGTAGCCCACTACAGGGTATGAAATGTGCCTGTTTGGAGAATAAGTCTATTACGGTCCAGATCACTGTGTTTCCGCCACTCTTCGGCAGCTCTACTATAAAGTCCATTGCAATCTCCTCCCATGGTCTTGTTGGTTCAGCTACTGGCTGCAGTAACCCAGGAGGTTTTCCTGGTCGGGTTTTCATCATGGCACAGATGGTGCAGCTCTTCACATAGCTGTCCACATCTTTCCTCATGTGAGGCCACCAAAATTGTCTTCGTACTAAGTGCAGAGTCTTTAGAAAACCGAAATGGCCTGCTGGTCTAACATCGTGGCTCCTTTTGAGGACTAGGGTGCATAGAGTTTCTGGGACGTAAAGTTTCGTCCCTTTCCATGCTA
This sequence comes from Coluber constrictor foxii, assembly GCA_038048745.1. Taxonomy (NCBI): domain Eukaryota; kingdom Metazoa; phylum Chordata; class Lepidosauria; order Squamata; family Colubridae; genus Coluber; species Coluber constrictor. The sequence goes on from CM075958.1 coordinate 10,780,169, forward strand.
CGTTGTTCCTCCTTGTCAAAAGATGCTGATTGTCTCGGAACCAGGGGTCCGTCAATGTCTCTGTTTTGAGCCGTGTCGTCAGGTCACCCGCTGGTTGGCCCTGCTGGTCGCGATGCTGGCGTCTGGTGGTTACTTGACCCACTCCTTGAGGCGAGGGGATGATGGCATTAACCACCTGCTCCCGTTCACTGTTGTACTGGGGCATTCGGGAGAGGGCATCGGCCAGAAAATTCTTCCCCCCTGGGATGTGTTTCAGCTCGAAGTTGAACCGATTGAAGTATTGGGGCCATCGGACTTGTCTGGGTGATAATTTCCACGGGGTCCTAAGGGCCTCCAGATTTTTATGGTCAGTCCAAACCTCGAACGGTTTCCTTCTAGCAGATGTCGCCAGGTCAACAGCGCCCACCTCACTGCAAACGCTTCCTTTTCCCATGCTGCCCTTCAACTCTCTGTGTCGGTGAATTTGCGGGAAGTGTAAGCACAGGGCTGAAGGTTCCCTTGGCTGTTCTTTTGGAGTAGAACCGCTCCCACTGCCACGTCGCTGGCATCTGTTTGAATGACGAAAGACTGGTTGAGGTCAGGATGTTTCAAGACTGGTTCTTTTGCAAACATTTCTTTTAGTGTTTCGAAGGCTTGTAGGCAGGCCGGGCTCCACTGCAGAGGCTGTCCTGGGCGAGGTTTTGTTGCTGGACTCCCTGTTTTTAAGAGGTCGGTTAGAGGTTTGGCAATTTTTGCAAAAGAGGGGATAAATTGTCTGTAGAAGTTCGCGAACCCCAAGAAGCTTTGCAGTTGTCTGCGGGTGCATGGGGGGGCGCCAGTCAAGGACCGATTGTACTTTGGCTGGGTCCATTTCTATCCCCTCATTGGACACTCGGTAACCTAAGTAGTCTAGCCGTGACTGGTGGAACTCGCATTTTGACAGTTTGACATAGAGGTTCGCTTTCAGCAGTTTTTCGAGCACCTGGCAGACGAGGGGTATGTGTTCGTCTATGGTTTCTGTGTAAATGAGAATGTCGTCCAGGTAGACGAGGACCCCCTTATAAAGGTGATCATGTAAAACTTCATTTATCAGTTGCATGAACATCGCCGGTGCTCCCTGTTGTCCGAAAGGCATCACTTTAAATTGAAAACTTCCTAGGGGGCAATTAAATGCTGTCTTCCACTCGTCTCCCTCCTTGATGTGTATGCGGTAGTAGGCTTCACGAAGGTCTAGTTTGGTAAAAACCTTCCCTTTGACCAAGTGAGCTAGCATGTCTTTCATGAGGGGGAGGGGGTATAAGTTGTGCACGGAGACACAGTTTATCCCGCGAAAATCGACCACCAGACGCATGGAGCCGTCTTTCTTCTCCCTGAAGAAAACTGGTGCCGCTACCCGTGGTTTGGCTGGTTCGATAAAACCCCTTTGTCGGTTCTTGTCTATGTACTTTCGCAGTTCTTGCATTTCACGGGGTGTCATGGCGTACAATTTAGGTTTTGGTAGTTTCGAACCAGGGATGATTTCGATAGCACAATCGGCGTCGCGGTGGGGTGGTAGTACATCGCACTCGGTCTCGCTAAATACTTCTGCCAAGTCTTGGTACTCTTTTGGGATCTGGTTCTGGCCGTGGGAGGTGCTGGAGGTGGCCGCCAGTTGCTCTGTTGTCCCTTTACAGGGCGGGTTGGGCACCTGTGTTGGAGGCGTCTTTTGTCCCTCTAGAGGGAGGAGTTGGACCCCCTGGGTGGGAGGAGGGGCCGTTTTCTCTGGTTGTGGTGGCAGGGGGTGGGGTCCCCTTGCTATCCTTAGTCTGCAGGTCCCTTCTTGCCACCAGATGGTGGGGCCCCACTTCTCCAGCCAGGAGAGTCCCAGTATGACTGGGTTGGTCATCTTGGGGGCTATTATGAACCGAATCATTTCCCAGTGATCCGCTAGCTCCAGCTTCACTGGCTCGGTCAAATGTGTGGCATCCGCCCCCCCTAGTAGGGATCCATCAACTTGCTGAAAACAGATTGGGTGGCTGAGCCTTTTAGCCCGGATCCCCAGTTTTAGGACTGTGGGTAGGTTAATCAGGCACCTCGTGCAACCCGAATCTACTAAGGCTTGAAAAGTCCCTTGGGTACCTGTTTTTGGGGCTGTTAGGCATATGGGGAAAAGAAAAGGGTGGATGGGTGCGCTCACCATTGGGTCGTTTTCACCATCATCATCGCCCTCATACAGTTCAGGGGGTCGATTCGCATCGTCGGAGCTCCCCCTATTTTCAGTCAGATGGGCAAAAACTTCTGCAGTCGGGGAAAGTCTTAATGGTGCCTTGGTGGTATGTCCGGGTCCTCGTTCCAGTCGTACCTTGGCCGGGGGCCCTGTTTTTGGCCCTGGGGTTCCACATGCTGCTGCCAAATGCCCAACTCCCCCACACCTGTAGCACCTCAGCGGACTCCGTGGGGTGGATGGCCTCTGGGTGGCCCGTGATGCTGTAGTTTCTGGTCTGATCGACGGTTCCTGGTTCAGCTGGGTTTTCTCCTTTGCCTGTGGTTGTTTTAGCATGTTGTTGGCACGTAGCCCTCTTTCAACTTGCGTCGCTATCCGGAACCAGTCAGACAGTCGGTTCGGAATATCTCGATAAGCAGTCACTTGGGCGATTTGCTTATCTAAGCTTGTTCTAAAGAAGTATACTAGCAGTCGTTCAGGCAAAGGAGGTAAAGTCCCAACAACTTTCCTGAACTCACGGATATGTTCTTGGACAGGCTTCCCCCTCTGCATTAGGTGCCTGAGCTCATCTTCTACATAGGGATTGTCCCCTGTTTCTTCGAAACGGGCTCGCAGCAATTGTAAGAAACCATCTGCATCTTGCAGTTGGGGGGCCCTGTATTTGTACTGGGCTGCTGACCAGCTCCTTGCTTCTCCCTCTAGACCTTCTGCGATGGCACTGACCAGGGCCCTGGGGAAAGGGTAAAGGTGTGCGTAGCGCTCGATGTAAATCTCAGCTGCATCGAGAAATTGAGCTAGCAGGTCCGGATCCCCATCAAATTTCCCTCTGAATCGGGGTGGTTCCACCCTCAGTGGCCTCTCCTCCCATTGCGGGGGTCTGTGAGCCTGCCCACAGTGCCTTTGGGCTTCTTCATCATCTCCCATTTGGGTGCAGGGGAGTGATGCCGTGGCTGGGCTGGGTCGCTTGCTGAGCAGGGAGGGAAGCCCTGAGTGCATTTTGGAGCTTTCTTCTCTCATTTTTTTTCCCTTGTGTGTGTGGGGGGGGGCTATGCTGCCGTTTGGAGAGCCATAGAACCTTCCCCCCTTACCTGCCACTTGATTGGAGTCCAGCAAAAAGGCATCATAATTTTTTCCTTTTCTGAGGCAAACCTGCGGTGGAGATGGCTTTTTTTTTTCATGGCTTCTGATAAGGTTTGTTTATTTTCGGAGACATCTGAAGGTCTGCCAACGTGTTGGCAGTAGCTCAGGAATGCATAAATATTTTTAGAAGAAAAGCTTCTGAAGAGAGCATTTCTTTTTGTTTTAAGAAACAGGAAGATGTTATTTTTTTTATTTCCTGGCTGTCTGTCATGCTAGAGTTGTCTGAACGAAATTTAGATGCCACTCACATTTTGATAATAAAGAAAAAAAAACTTTTATTTGTTAGAACAACCTCTTCACGGATTCATATGCAGCCAGGAAATGACCTCTGCTCCATCATCCCTCCCTTTCCTGGCTTGCTTCCTTATCCTATTGGTCATTATCTAAATCACTCTACTGCACTTTCTCTTAATAATCTCACAGGAATTTAACCCCCTCTTTACTATGTCAGCACTGAGAAGCTGACAGCTACAGAGTTTCTTGGGATTTGCTAACTTTTATCAACAGTTCATCCCCTCGTTCGCCAAAATCGCATTGCCAATAACTAATCTCCTGAAAACCAAAGGTGAAGAAAAACCAAAACCCTCCAAACCTCTTGAATGGACTATGGACTGCCAGGCAGCATTTGAAAAACTGAAACGGCTTTTTGCTGCCGAACCAGTCCTCAAACACCCGGACATGGATGAACCTTTCGTAGTACAGGCAGATGCCAGTGATGTCGCAGTAGGGGCCGTACTTCTGCAAAAGAATGCGGATGGAAAACTACAGCCTTGTGCCTACACGTCCCGGAAACTGTCCGAAACTGAAAGGAGATGGGCCATATGGGAGAAAGAAGCTTTCGCTGTACGCTGGGCACTTCTAACCTGGAGACAATTTCTCGAAGGAGCTAAACATCCTTTTGAAGTTTGGACTGATCATAAAAATCTCGAGGCTTTGAAAACCCCACGTAAGCTGTCGCCAAAACAAGTTCGCTGGGCCCAACACTTCAACCGCTTTAACTTCACCTTGCGCTACCTTCCTGGTGGGAAGAATTTCATGGCAGATGCTCTGTCCAGATTGCCTCAATACAACAGCACCAGGGAGGAAGTTGTTCGTCCAATTGTCCCGTCAGCCCAACTGGCGGCACCAGTGACTACCCGAGCACAGTCGAAAAGTGACCCAAGCCTCTCGGGTGATTTGCTCCAGAAACTACAAGAGACTTTAAAAACCGATGAGTGGTTCCAAGCCCACTCAAACGAATGTACACTTCGTGATGGTCTAGCTTGGATTGGAGCTAAATTGTACGTCCCAGCCAGCCTACGAGTAACTGTTCTGCAACATGCCCATGACTCCAAAGTGGCAGGACACTTTGGATTTGTCAAAACCTTACATCTCATCAAAAGACAGTTTTGGTGGCCTGCTCTCAAAAAGGACACAGAGGAATATGTAGCAAGCTGTCCAGTGTGTGCCTCAGCTAAGAAACCTCCCGGGAAGGCACCTGGTCTTCTCCAAAGTGTGGCCAGACCCACTGCCCCTTGGAAAGAAATATCCATGGACTTCATTGTAGACCTTCCCGAAAGTGGGGGGTGCACAGTTATATGGGTAGTGACTGATTTGTTTTCCAAACAGGTGCATTTTATCCCATGTTCTAAGATCCCATCAGCAAAAACCCTTGCTAAGATGTTCATTCAACATGTATATAGGCTACATGTATATAGGCTACATGGTGGCGCCTCCGTCGTTGTCGGCGGTCTCTTCATGACCGCCTGCCTCCCAGCGCGTTAAGAGCCGCTTTACAGCTGGTAAGCGGCTTGAAAAACCCGCTCCTTAATTGAAGGAGCGGGGAGAGCTTATGGGGGTGAGGTTGGGCCCCCTGAGTCACCCCAGGACTTTCTTTTTTGTCCTGGGGAAGGCTCAGAGCGATGGCTCCCTATCCACCCCCAGAGTATGCTCCGTGCCGAGAGGGATCTCCGCTAATTAGTTAATTAGTGGAGCCAGACATCGTGAGCAACACCACGACTGAACAGACAGCAGAAACAAGCTGGACAAGAAAGAAGGCAAGTCTAATGCAAGTATGATTTTTTTTATTGATTTTTTGGAGGGAGGAAAAGAAAAGGGAAGGAGAGGATGAAGAGTGAAAGTGCTTTTAAGATGGCGACGGGCTCTGCTGGAAGAAAAAATGAGAGCGGAAAGTGAAAGCAGTGCTTAGTGCTGAGAGATTTTAAAAGAAACATTTTCATATTGAGAAGAATTAAAGAAACAAAGGTTGATTTAAATAGATCTTTTCTGTTTTCTTTTTAATTGAAGTAAGAAGAACTTTCTTGGTCTTTTTTAAAAGTAAAGTAAAGTAAAGTAAAGATGACTCCTAACCCTAAAGGAAGGGGGGCTCCCCCATGAGCCAGCTGAAGGTCAAAGCTGAAATGATTCATCTGCATGGATTGGCAGAGGTGGACTTAAAAGATTTTATAACAAGTTCTTTAGTGAGTGCTGTTGACAAAATAAAAAGTTCACAGAAGAATCTTGAGGAGTTGGTTTCTGGGAAGTATGACCAATTAAGTCAAACTATTACCAAAGTAATCTCGGATCTTTCAAGTGTGGTGGTTGAAATGGGGGAGAAAGTGACTGAGATCAGTAGTAAGTTTGACTCTCAGATACAAGAAATACAAGAAAAGTTTGTGGAAGCTGAGGTTCAAAATCAGAACATACGGAATGATATCATTATGCTTCAAATTAAAACTATGGAATCAGCAATTAGATTAAGAGGTATAAGAGAAAATAAGAGAGAAAACTTAAGATCAATTCTTGGCTGTATAGAGAAAGTCTACAGAGTCAACTCACGTGTAGCTAAACAAAGGGGGAAAAAGAATGGTACTTTTACTAGATATGAAATGAACGCAACCATGGAAAGCAGGATTCTGAGGCAAAAAGCGCGAAAGTTACATATAGAAAGCATCCCCTCCCACTGTCCACCATAAATCATCCAATCCAAAAGTCTCCCAGAGGTCAGGTGGGAGCAGACGTCTGGCTGTGTCAGCATCCAGGAATGCAGTGTCCGTTGGTCTGATAACAGCTTAGGAATCGGTTTCGTTTCTTAGATTCATTCAAAGCCCCCGTAGTCTAAACCCCCCTCCCTCCGTTTCTATGACAGCTGAAGCAAGCGAGCCAAAGCTAGCAAGGTTGACACTGGAAGTTTTCAAGAAGAGATTGGACAACTATTTGTCTGAAATGGTGTAGGATTTCCTGCTGGAGCAAGGAATTGGATTAGAAGACCTCCAAGGTCGATTCCAACTCTGTTATTCTATTCTAACCTCAGGCAACTTTAAGACTTCTGGACTTCCAACACCCAGAATTCCCAAACCAGCCATGGTTGAAGTCCACAGGTCTTAAATTTCCAAGGTTAGATACCCCTTGTATAGAGGTTTCATTCAAATCCAGTTTCAGATAAGAGTCCTCTGATTCTCATTTGTCATCTGCAACCTGTAACATACAAGTAACAACCTCTCTCTCCAGTGACCATTTTCATCCTGCATGATGGCATATGTGTCATATCAGACAGGATAGGATTTGTAGAGCCCTTGATGCTCTCTGAGCTTGGTTATCTTCTAGGGGACATTTCATTACTCAGCTAGGTAACATCATCAGTGCTAGCCTGATTTGGATATGATTTTTAACACCTCAACAAATATGGGTCTATTGGTTCATGGAACACATTAGCCATAAGCCATTATCAACTACAAAAACTAGATTCAGCCAAGATGCTAAGCCAAGAACACCCATGTTTTTTCTCAGCGGAATACGTAGGAAGCAAACAAGGTTGTTCTTATCCAACTTCCAAGGAAGTCTGTCTCTCTGTCTCTCTGTCTCTGTCTCTCTGTCTCTCTGTCTCTCTCTCCGTCACTCTCTCTCTGTCTGTGTCTCTGTCTATCTCTCTCTCCGTCCCTCTCTCTCTGTCTCTCTCACCATCCCTCTCTCTCTCTCTCTCTGACCCTCTGCCTCTCTGTCCCTCTCTCTTTCTCTCTATGTGTGTCTCTCTCTCTTCTCTCTCTCTCTGTCCCTCTGTGTCTGTGTGTCTTTGTCTCTCTCTCTCTCTTCTCTCTCTCTCTTTGTCCCTCTCTCTCTGTCTCTCTCAGTCTTTTTGTGTCTCTCTGTGTTTCTGTGTCTCTGTGTCTCTGTGTCTCTTTGTCTCTCTCTGTCTCTCTGTGTCTCTCTGTATCTCTGTGTCTCTTTGTCTCTCTCTCTATCTCTCGTGTGTGTGTCTGTCTGTCTATGTCTCTTGTGTGTCTGTCTCTGTCTCTCTCGTGTGTGTGTGTGTCTGTCTGTCTGTCTCTCTCTGTCTCTGTCTCTGTCTCTCTCTCTCTCTCTCTCTCTCTCTCTCTCTCTCTCTCTCTCTCTCTCTCTCTCTCTCTCTCTTGTGTGTGTGTGTGTGTGTAAGAATGTTTGGTTTCATTCAACAGTATTCTAATTTCAATTCTTAAAGCTGCCATTCCCAAGAGTTTAAAGTTAACTTTAAAAAGTCAATTAAACCCCATTTAAAGGATGCATATAGGCAAGCAGTGCTAGTCTTAACACCCAGATAAGGAAGGATTCACACCAGACAAACAATCCAGCAGAAAACAATGTCCTAATCAAGGCACTACCAAAGAGAAAACTGCAATTCTATCAATACTGGCAGGACATACTACTATACATTAACAGGGAGAAAATCCCACATTCACCAACAAGGATGATGTTTTTATTTATTTGTTTGTTATTAATCATATTTCTATGCCGCCCACTCTCCGAGGACTCTGGGCGGCTTACAACAATCGACAGTATATTAAATAGCATATTGCCCCCAACAATCTGGGTCCTCATTTTACTCACCTCGGAAGGATGGAAGGCTGAGTCAACCTTGAGATTTGATCCACTGATCTGCTGAACTAGCAGTCAGCTGAAGTAGCTGCAGTACAGTCTTCTCCTTCTTACCCCATGCCATATTTCGGTTAGGCCGAAGTGCAGTGTTTCCCCAAAAATAAGACCTATCCCTAGCTTGATTTTTACAGGTGCACCCAATATAAGCCCTACCCCCAAAATAAGCCCTAGGGAAGATCCTGCCCACACTGTTGCAAGAGGTGCATGGGTCAAAATCAAGCTAGGGTGGGGATGGGGGCAGTGGTGAAATCCATTTTTTTTACTACCGTTTCTGTGGGCGTGGCTTGGTGGGCATGGCAGGGAAAGGATACTGCAAAATCTTCATTCCCACCCCACTCTGGGGCCAGCCAGAAGTGGTATTTGCCGGTTCTCCGAACTGCTCAAAATTTCTGCTTCCTGTTCTCCAGAACCTGTCAGAATCTGCTGGATTTCACCCGATTCCAACTATATCATATCTACTTTCATGTATTCATAATTTGAGTTCTACCCATTTGTTCCCCAGACTTTGTGCAGTTGTATATATCTGAGATCTTTATGTCTGACTCTAGGTATGCTTCCTATGTCTCCCACTTGATGTTTGTCTTCCTTCATATCCCTCATTATTTGACTTGTTTCCTAGGGGGTTTGGCTTGGAATTAGATCCTGGAGATCCTAAAGATTGATCAAAGATTGGTTCTCTATTTATACATTTCAGCCATTGCTCCTTGTCTTACCCACAGATGTTGGGAGAATAGGTTGATCCCCTCTTCTCCATGACAGCCCCTCAAATACTGGGGGACTGCTCTCAGGTCACCCCTAGTTCTTCTCTTTGTTAGACGAGACATATCCGGCTGCAACCTTCATCGTATGTTTCGTCCTCCAGTCTAAACTAAGCCAAAAAGCAAATATGTCCAGACTTTGCCACACAAATAAGCTTAAAATCTATTTGATTTGATTTGATTATATTTCTATACCGCCCTTCTCCCGAAGGACTCAGGGCGGTGTATAGTCTTTTTTAAAAAAAATAGATTTATATGCCGCCCTTCTCCGGAGACTCAGAGTAGCTTACAATGCGCTAACCAATAGCCTTCATACTTTTGTATATTTTATACAAAGTCAGCTTATTGCCCCCACAAACTGGGTCCTCATTTTACCTACCTTAGAAAAGATGGAAGGCTGAGTCAACCTTGAGCCTGGTGAGATTCGAACTTGCAATAATTCCAGACAGCTGAATGTTAATAACAGGCTTTTAGTCTGTTGAGCTATCCAGGATCCTTTTAAAACAAATCCAACACAAAAAATATAAAATCATTAAAATTAATATAAGCAATTGGCCGTGATTAAAACCCCTAGCTAAAACCCCTTGAAAACCAATTTAAAACCCATTTAAAATTTATTGATTCGGTCAGGCCGGCTTGGTGGAACAATAGAGTCTTCAGAGCCCAACGGAAGGCGCGGAGGTCGGGGATCCTTCTTATATCCGGGGGTAGTTCATTCCATGGGGCAGGAGCCCCCACAGAGAAGGCTCTCCCCCTGTGGGTCGCCAGCCGACATTGTTCGGCCGACGGCACCCTGAGGAGGCCCTCTCTGTGAGAGCGTACCAGAAAATTGGTATTACACAAAATGAGGAAAACCTGGTAAAACAAATTAGAGACCGGAGTCAAATGCATATAAAAAGGTTGTATAATATATTGATAGAAATAGACTTGGAAACAGAGTTGGTTAAAGATTGTATGATAAAATGGGCACAAAATTTTGAAGAACCAATAATGATGGAAACCTGGGAAAAAATATGGGTAAGAAATGTAAAATTTACGCAATGTCAAAACTTGAGAGAAAATGTCTACAAAATGTTTTATAGATGGCATCTAGATCCCGAAAAGTTAGTTTGCATGTATCTGAATTTGCAATCTAAATGTTGGAGACGTGATAGTGATGATGCTACATATTTTCATGTATGGTGGACTTGTAAAAAACTTAAAGCATTTTGGATAAAAATATGGTGGATTATTCAAAATATCCTTAAAAAGGGGATAAAGTTCGCTCCACAGTTGTTTTTGTTGGGTATAATTACAGATTGTACGGTTAGAGAGACTAATTTGATTTTGAATTTAATAACTGCAGCAAGACTGTTGGTGACGCAGTATTGGAAGAAGGAAGATTTGCCTACAATTCAAGAATGGACATTAAAAGTAACAAACTTAGTAGAGATGGCTAAAATTTCAGCATATTTGAAGAACCATTCAAATGAGAAATATATGTTGGAATGGAGAAGATGGATTGACTATATTCAAAGCAAATATCGGACTAAAAAATTTCAAATAGCTTATGAATGAATAAAGAGATGTTATTAAGTATCTAAACTTAGCTTAGTAAAAGGGAAGTTAAAGTACAAGAGGGAGATAGGAGGCTATAGTTAGTTAGATCATGTTAGATTATGATTGTCAAATGCTATACCCTGTATTTTGCTCCGGGAAGTAGGGAGGGGGGGTGGGAGGGGGGAGAGTTGGGGGGGAGGAGGGAGGGGGATGTTGATACATTTGTAAAATTTATTAAAACTTTTCAATAAAAAAAAACATAGACTGCGTACGGTCAGAGAAAAAGGAGGAGAACCACAGCATCATGGTGTTTCCCACTCCCAGTGCCCCCAACTGACACAGCATGATACCATGATCGATGGTATCAAAAGCCGCTGAGAGATCGAGGAGGACCAGGACTGAGGAGCATCCCCTGTCCTGAGCCCTCCAGAGATCATCAACCAATGCGATCAATGCCGTTTCTGTGCTGTATCCCGCCCTGAAGCCTGACTGGCATGGATCTAGATAGACAGCTTCATCCAGGTATCGAGGGAGCTGTCACACCCCCACACTCTTAACAACTTTCACCGCGAAGCAAAGGTGGAAAACCGGACGGTAATTGGCTAACACAGCCAGTCCAGGGAAGGCTTCTTGAGGAAGGGCCTCACCACCGCATCTTTCAAGGTAGCTGGGAAGACACCCTCACTCAAAGAAGCATTAATAAGTCCCTGGAACCAGCCTCGTGTAACCTCCTGGGAGGCCAGTACCAGCCAGGAGGATCACGGGTCCAATAAACATGTGGTAGTGTTAAGTCTCCCTAAAATTCTGTCCACGTCCTCGGGACCCACAGGGTCAAACTCCTCCCAGATAACACTCTCCAGATCCACCCCTATCATCCCATCTGAGGCCACCTAAAATTTATCTCCTTATCTCCTTAAAACTGTTGCAACCACCGAAAGCCAGGGAAGTTTTCAGAAACAGGAGATACAAATCATATCAGCGGTCTGAATAGAGGTGGGGGGAGTGGGTTGCAACTGTTTGGCTGTGGTCACTTTCCCCAACATAAGAGGCCCCCAAAGAGAGAGAGAGATTTAAAAGATCATTATCTTATTGCAGCAAAAAACATCGCTCTCCGGAGATATCTAGAGATACGGGGGGCATTCCCTTGCAAGAGTCCGTTGGGGAAGCAGTGGGGAGTGGCAATTCTATACTGTCCACCTTTATATAAAAAGGGGATAGCTGCAGTTTGGTTTTAACGGCTGCCTCTTTGCCTTCCGCTCGAGGTGAGGTCTCCGTTTTCTTGCTAAAGTCCACTCTGTGTAGCTCTTACAAAGCCACCCTTTTATTTTTCCAGTTGCCATTAGATTAGACTCTCCAAATATTTCCAAGGTACTTATTGGATTTCTCTCTCTCTCTCTCTCTCTCTCTCTTTCTCTTCTATCTATCTCCCATCTATCTCTCATCTCTCTCTCTCTCGTTTCTATCTACCTACCATCTACCTATGTATCATCTATTTATCTATCTTTCATCTATCTACCTACCTACATCTATCTACCTATCTACTTACCTACCTAACTCTTCTTCTATCATCTATCCATTTATCCATCCATCTTTTCCTTCTATCATCCATCTATCTGTCTGTCTGTCCCTTCTATCCATCCATCCATCAATCTCTTCCTTCTATCATCTGTCTGTAAGTCTGTCTGTCTGTATCTATTTATCCCTTCTATCATCTATCCATCTATCCCTTCTATCCCATCTATCTATCTATCTATCTATCTATCTATCTATCTATCTATCATCTATCTATCTATCTATCTATCTATCTATCTATCTATCTATCTATCTACCTACCTACCTACCTACCTACCTACCTATTTATTGGCAGCAATTTATATAGAATTGTTTTATCATCCAGGGTCAGGGATGGGGAAGCTGTAGCCCATCAGTTCTTGCTGGCTTGCAAATCCAAAAAATTCCTGCTTAAAAGTTAATGCTGCTCTCTGATTCTCTTCCTTCTCCTAGAGAAAGATCATGTTGTCCATCTCGGTGGTGGCTGTGGCCTGGTTGTTCTCCCTGAGGACCTTGTCCACAGCGCTGGATCCGACCCTGGAGGGGACATGGAGAGACTGGAAGGCCACTCACGGGAAAGAATACGCCTTGGTGAGTTTGCTCCCCCAGAAGTCCAATCAATCAATCCGAAGAGAGCTGGAAGGGACCCTGGAGACCTACAGTATACAATTTCAGACAGGTGACTGTCCTTTCAGTCCTTATTCAATCAGAATAAGAGAGCAGAAGGACAGTTTTGCAAGGGACCTTGGAGGTGAATTTAACGGAATCAGGGAGTCGGAAGGGACCCTGGAGGTCTTCTAGTCCAACCCTCTTCTCAGGCAGGGAACCCTATATTATTTCAGGCAAATGGTTGTCCAATCTCTTCTTTAAAGCCTCCAGGGATGAAGCACCCACAATCTCTGGAGGCAGGTAGTTCCACTGGTTAATTGTTCTCAGTGTTAGGAAGTTTCTCCTTAATTCCAGGTTGCTTCTCTCCTTGGTTAGTTTCCATCCATTGCTTCTTCTCCTGCCTTCGGGTGCTTTTGAAAATAAGTGGACACCGCCCCCCCCCCCCCATCTTTGGGGCAGCCCCTCAAATCCTGGAATACTGCTATCATGTCACCCCTAGTCCTTGTTTTGGCCATCCCTAATACCAAAGGTGAATTTTTTATATTTAAATTCAATAACTCTGCCTAAAGTGGAGCTGAGCTGGCTGTCACCACTGATGTTCTCAAGAGGTTCCGTCCCACGGAATTTTTCTTTCTCCTGAATTCACTTCGAGTGTACCAGTTTCGTACCTTGATTTTAGAGACCAGAAGAGAAGAAGAGAGTTGGAAGAGACCTTGTAGGATTTTGATCATCTAGTCCAGGGGTCTCCGACCTTGGCAACTTTAAGACTTATGGGCTTCAACTCCCAGAATTTTGGGAGTTGAAGTCCACAAGTCTTAAAGATGCCACGATTGGAGACTTCTGATCTAGTCCAACCCCTGACCCAAGCAGGAGACCCTACTCCAATTCTGACAGATGGCAGTCCAGTCTCTTCTTGAAAGCCTCCAGGGATGAAGCTCCCACAACTTCTGAAGGCAACTTCTGTTCCATGGGTTGATTGTTCTCCCTGTCAGGAAATTTCTCCTTATTTCTCCTTAGATCTCTCCTGGATCAGTTTCCATCCATTATTTCTTATCCTGCCTTCAGGTGCTTTGGAAAAGAGCTTGATCCCTTCCTCTCTCTCTTTTTTAAAAAAGTTTTTTAGTTTTATTTCTCATAAACAGATTTATATGTACAATCATTTATCTATCATCTTTCATTCATCTTATCTTTTAACTTTTATTTTTTATTTTTACTTTTTCAGGGCTGCTCTTTTATCCTTTACCTTTACTCCAACCTTTCTTCTTCTCCTCCTCCTCTTTTCTTTCTTCCTTTTTCTCTTCCTCTTCCTCTTCCTACTTTTTTCTTTCTTCTCCTCCTTCTCTTTCCTACTTCCCCTGCCCTTCCCCCACTCCTCTCTTCTTCCCCCCTTCTAATCTTCTCTTCTACTCCTCTTTCCCCTCCCTTTTCTTCCTCTCCTTTTCCCTTTCTTCTTTCTCCTCTCCTCTCCTCTCTTCTCCCTTCCTTTCTCTTTACTCCTTCCCCTCTCTCTTGTTGTTTCCCTTTTCAGTTCAATCTAGAATGGTATTCGAGCAGCCTCGATTTCCTAATTATCTTTAGTCTCATTTCAATTTCTTATTCAATTAATATTTATTTTTATTTCATCATTTGTGTACATTTTTATAATATTTCACTTTTTTCCCCTCCCCCCTTTCTCCTTTTACTTGGCATTATCTGGGTATCTATTTTTTTTAATTGTTTTCTCTATTTTATCTCTATACCCTTATTCATATTTCCTTTCTAATCAATCATCAATTTTTTCCCAGGTCTTCAAATACATCGACTCCTCTTTATCTTTTATTCTCAATGTTAATCTATTCATTTCTGCACATTCTAAAATTTTCTTTATAATTTCTCCTTCCAACAGGATTTTATCTGCTTTCCAATTTCCTGCAAATACCATTCTAGCTGCTGTTATTATATGAGTAGTCAAATACGCACCTTCTTTACTGTAATTCTCTGGTAAAATTCCCAGTAAGAATATCTCTGGCTTTAACTCCATATGTTGCTGCAACATTCCTTCTAACCATGTTTGTATTTTCACCCAATAATGTTTTGCTTCTTTAGACCCCTTCCTCTCCGTAGCAGCCCCTCAAATATTGGAAGACTGCCATCATGTCTTCCCTGCTCCTTCTCTTCTGGCAATGTTTATAAAGTTACTTTCTGCTATCTGTCTTCAGACAGGGGTTGTGAGGAATAATGTCTGGTATATTAAGTAGAAATGGAAAGAGTTTTTGGTCCATTCCTGGGCGATATAATTCTAGTTTGGGAAACCTTTTAAGGAAGAGAAAAACGCGAGTTCTAGATCTTCTAAGTGCCACTTGTTTAGGCAGATGCGACTAAGGGATCTTCTTGATCTTGGCTTCCCAGGAAGAGGAAGAATCCTATCGAAGAGCCGTGTGGGAGGAAAATTTGCAGAAGATCCAAGACCATAACAAGGAGGCTGACCAGGGAAAACACTCCTACAAGCTCGGGATGAATCACTTTGGGGATTTGGTAAGTCTGGATCAGGGCTAGTTTGATTTATTTACTAGACATAGTTGGTGGTTGGTTCAATAGCTGCCCATTTCAGTCAATGACCTCGAGCAGTTTTCAATTCATTCATTCAACTAATTTACATCCTGCCTTCCTCGGTTTTTAATTTTTTTTTTACAAATAATTCAAGATAGTGAATGTATCCAAGATACCTTCCTCCTCCTATTTTGCCAAAAACAATCCTGTGAGGTGGGTTGGGCTGAGAGAAGGACTGGCTCAAAGTCACCCAGGAAGCTTTCACGCCTAAAATGGGACTAGAATTCACTGTCTCCTGGTGATTTGCCTAATGTCACCCAGCCAGTTTTCATACCTAAGGTGGGACTAGAACTCACTGTCTCCTAGTGATTGTCCCAAAGTCACACAGCTGATTTTCATACTTAGGGCAGTACTAGAACTCACAATTTTCCTGCTTCTAGCCTGGTGCCTTAACCACTAGACCAAACTGGCTCCAGTAACTGATGTTTGAACTTCATCCTCTTTGCAATCCTCAGACTAACGAAGAGTTTAACAAGAAGATGCACTGCTTGCTTCCTGGCCTGGATCTTGCATCTCAAAAGAACGTAGTCACTTTCAAATCCTCAGAAGATCTGCAGATTCCCAATGGGGTGGACTGGCGAGCCAAAGGCTTTGTGACTGAGGTCAAAGATCAGGTGGGTGCTGAATGACCTGGGTGAATGGTCCTGACAAGCCATGAATTGAGGACTGATGCAGAGATGCTTTCCAAGGAAAAGGAAGGAGCTTTAATTTGCCTATTTAGACCAGAGTCAGAATTTGATGGCTTCATGAAAACTTGAAACTAAATTCTGTCCTCTCATAGTTGCATCTCTGAAGCTTCAATCTTGTCGGATCTCTTATATCAACAGAGCACACCTCTAGCACTGATCATGTTACCTAGTTGGGTAATGAAACGTTTGCAAGAAAATACCTAAGCTCAAAAAGTACCAAGGACCCCACAGTCGTCTTCCTCCTTCTCCTTCTCCTCCTCCTCCTCCTCTTCCTCCTCCTCCTCCCTGTAATCTGCTCCTCCACTCCACAAACCCCACACCCTTCTAACACTGATCATGTTACTTAGTTGGGTAATAGAAGGTTGGCAAGAGTTCTGAGAACACCAAGGAAGCCCTCGTTTCTGCCACCGATGGCCTCTCCCCGACCAACACGCTCCCACAGAGAGGGCCTCCTCAGGGTGCCGTTGGTCAAACAATGTTGACCGGTGACCCCCCAGGGGGAGAGCCTTCTCTGTGGGGGCACCCGCCCTCTGGAATGAACTGCCCCATACGTAGGATTCCCGACCTACATACCTTTCGCCGTGCCCTTAAGACTCTACTACTCCAACAGGCTGGGCTGGCTCCATAAGGAATTGGATTGGGTGTTTTCATCTTTGAGTTTTTAATTTGGGGCCATATTATTTAATTTGTTTTGAAATTGCTTTAAAATTTTGTATTGTATGTTGTTTTAGTGGGGCTGTACACCGTCCTGAGTCCTTCGGGAGAAGGGCGGTATAAAAACTTAAATAATCAATCAATCAATCAATCAATGCCAACCCTAAGCTGCTCTTCTATCGGAACTCACACCTTGCCCAGCTGCCGACTGCCAAAAACTGAGAACAAGTCATTTGTGAAAGGAACATTAATGGGGTTGCTCCATGGGTCACTGCAGCTTTGTTTTTCCACAGGGTGGGTGTGGCTCTTGCTGGGCCTTCAGTGCCACCGGAGCTCTGGAAGGCATGTATTTCAAGAAGACGGGGAAGCTGATCTCGCTGAGCGAACAAAATCTTATCGACTGTTCTAGGGATGGGAATTATGGGTGCCAGGGTGGACTTATGCACCTAGCTTTTAAAACTGTGCAGCAGCAACAAGGGATCAATTCAGAGGAGAGCTACCCATATGACGGACAGGTAATTCTCTATGTGTTCCTGTGCATGTTTCAAACTATAGCTGGTTTGCTTTGGTTACTTTGGCTAGTTAGCAATGGCACTAGCAACAGCACTTAGACTTAGATATGGCTTCACAGTGCTTTTCCAGCCCTCTCTAAGCGGTTTATAGAGTCAGCCTCTTGCCCCCAAGAATCTGGGTCCTCATTTTACCCGCCTCCGAAGGATGGAAGGCTGAGTCAACTTTGAGTCGGTCAGGATTGAACTCCAGGCAGTGGGCAGAGTTAGCCTGCAATACTGCCTTCTAACAAGAGGGAGGGAGGGAAGGAGGGAGGGAGGGAGGGAGGGAGGGAGGGAGGAGGAAGGAAGGAAGGAAGGAAGGAAGGAAGGAAGGAAGGAAGGAAGGAAGGAAGGAAGGAAGGAAGGAAGGAAGGAAGGAAGGAAGGAAGGAAGGAAGGAAGAGCACTGATATTCCACTTCATAGTGTTTTTACAGCCTTCTCTAAGCAGCTCTAAGTGGTTTACAAAGTCAGCCTATTGCCTATTCTATTCTATTCTATTCTATTCTATTCTATTCTATTCTATTCTATTCTATTCTATTCTATTCTATTCTATTCTATTCTATTCTATTCTATTCTATTCTATTCTATTCTGCTTGAGCAGGGGGCTGGACTAGAAGACCTCCAAGGTCCCTTCCAGCTCATTCATTCTATTCATCCTATTCATTCCATTCTATTCTATTCTATTCTATTTCAAGATCTCTTCCAACTCTGTTATTCTATGCTCTCTTTGGGACTAACTGTGGACGCTCTTTATTTTTCTGTAGGACGATTATAGTTGCCGTTATGAAGCTGAGAATTCTATCGCAGCTTGTTCCAACGTGGGAGTCATCCTAACAGGAGACGAAAAGGCCCTTCAGCAGGCAGTGGCCACAATTGGCCCAATTTCTGTCGGAGTGGATGCCGGGAGCTCTGAGTTTCGATTTTACAAGTCAGGTAAGGTTGCCGCGGAATAGGAAGGGGGGAGCCCTCTTGCATTTCAACTTTGAATGTTCCTTTGATTACCTTGATTGGCTGATACTCAATGCCCTGGATGGGCAACCCTCATCTTGAGTACGGAGGGCGAATACTATTCCAGCAGTGGTGGCTTTCAAAGTTTTTTAATACCGGTTCTGTGGGCGTGGCTTGGTGGGCGTGGCAAGGGAAGGTTACTGCAAAGTCCCCATTCCCTCCCGATCAGCTGGGACTTGGGAGGCAGAGAATAGATGGGGGCGGGGCCAGTCAGGATTTTTACTTCTGGTTCTCCGAACTATTCAAAATTTCCGCTATCGGTTCTCCAGAACTGGTCAGAATCTGCTGAAACCCATCTCTTCCCTTGAAAAATATCTTTTTTGTTAGGTTTTTTATTTTTATTATTATTATACATTTTCCTTTGTTATACATCACGGTTCCATTTCTCCAATGACAGAGTACTGTCCGTATGAAAACTGTTGTGAATGCACATAATATTTTACACCATGATTATAGCCATTATTGTCATAATAGATACAAAATAAACTTCACTTCCGGGCCTTCTACACAATTTAATCTGTAATCAAATGTAATCCAATAATAATAATAGTAATATTGCTGATAGTGTTATGCTTATATATATATCCATATATACATTTTACCTCTATTTTATTGAACATCCTAAATTGTAAATTTACTAACTTCTTATTGAAAAATTTCTGAAGGGCTCTACCTAAAAGCCTCTTCAGGGGTGCCTGTTTTACTTATGCGGTGCTCCCATTAAAGAAAGTAAATTCTAAAAGGGAGTGACATTCCTGGCTGCCCTTTTGGAAATCCAGATGACCTGGCAAAGAAGCATGGGGCTTTCCCTTGATCAAATGCTCCAATCTTTGAGGGGCTGCCACAGAGAGGAGGGGGCCAAGCCACCCGAAGGCCAGGCAAGGAATAACGGATGGAAACTGTACAAAGAGAGATTCACCCTGGAAATAAGGTGGAATTTCCTGACAGTGCGAACAATCAACCCCTGGAACAGAAGTTGCCTTCGGAAGTTGTGGGAGCTTCATCACTGGAGACTCTGTGCCTGTCAGCTGATTTTTGGGCCTTCCGGGCCCACCGGAAGTCGGCAGATAGGCTATTTCCAGCCTCTGAGAGCCTCCAGAGGGGGTGAGGAAGACCTGTTTTTGCCCTTCCCAGGCTCCAAGAAAGCCTCTGGAGCCTGGGGAGGATGAAAAACGGGCCTACTGGGCCCACCGTGCCATCGCATGCCAAAAGTGGGGAAAGCGCAGGGGTGTCGCATGTGCATGCATGTGGGGAAAAGGTGTATTGAATTATGGGTGTGGGCACACATGGGTGTGACACACACCCCCCCCTCCGGTGCTCCTCCTGCTTTTGGCACAGAAAGGCAAAAAGGTTGGCCATCACTGACCTACAAGGCCCTTTCCAACTGTTAGTCTATTATCTCTTAAATGTTTTCTCGTCCTCCTTCTCTAGGTATCTTTAAAAATCCCTGGAAGGGAGACGCACACTTGAATCATGCTATGCTGGTGGTTGGTTATAACAGCACCAAGTACTGGATTGTGAAGAACAGGTGAGTGAAGGGACGCGGACGTCTGGATGCCTGGACTACAACTCCCAGAATTCCCCAGTCAGCAAGATTTCCTATACCCGTGATAGCGAACCTATGGCACCTCTGCAGGCAGTCACCTCTGCAGGCAAGTGTGCTGTCACCCTAGGTCAGCTCCACCACACATGTGCATGCCTCCTGCCGACCAGTTGATTTTCGGGTCTCTGCAGAGATGCGTGCACATGCATGGAGGCAGGGAGTCACACGTGCATGCATGGGGGTGGGGGTTCATGCATACATGCACGGTGGTGGGGGGGTCATGCATACATGGGCGGGGACCGGGGAGGGAGCGGCATGGCCCCTCCCACCCATCAGGCCTCCCTGAGCTTCACCCAAAATGGGGCACGGAGGGAGGAGCGGGGGGTCGCACACACATGTGCAGGGGGCAGGGGGAGCATGGAGGTTGCACGCGCATGCGTAGAGCAGTGGAGCGCAGTGGAGGTCACATGTGCATATGCAGGGGGCAGGGCGTGCAAGGGGGGCGTTGCATTATGAGTGTGGGCATGTGCTGTTGCATGCGTGCACATGCTTTCGGCACCCAAGAGAAAAAAAGATTAGCCATCCCTAGTCTATACCAATACTCCCCAACAATTCTAGCTCCATGGACCAGCAGCAGTGGCGGGAATGGGGTGGTTTGGTGGAGGGGTGGGATCCTATCAGTTCTCTGAGCGTGCGTGCTCAGTTTGCAGAAAAATCACCTTCCGCATTGCTGACGGCTAGAGAAACAGCTGAAGTGCAGCAATTCACTCTGCCGCGCCAATCAGCTGGGTTTCGGAAACAGAAATATAGGTGACTATAACGCAGGGGCGGGCAGGCGGGCCAACTTCAAAGTCAGAGCGAACCGGTTCACTGACGGCTGAAAATCAGAGCTAACGGTTCCCCCGAACCGGTCTGAACCGGTAGAATCCTACCACTAGTTGGTGGAGCAAATGGTTTCATGTGTGCAATCTAGTTCCCACACATGTGCAAATGAAGCTTCACGGGCTCGCCCACCGCTTGCGTGGCCCACACAGGTTGGTACCAGTCCAAGGCCTGGGGGTTGGGGACCCCTGCCCTACATGGTTTTGAAATAAATCTCTTGCATGCCTCTCTTCACAGTTGGTCGCGCTTATGGGGAGACAACGGATACATGCTGATGGAACTGGGATCGAATCAATGCGGCATCGCCAACTTTGCTTGCTATCCCATTCCATAACCAGCCAAGTGGACCATTTGAGAAGCAGGACGAAAAGGCCACCAGGAATAATCTGCAGTTTCTGAAGCTTCTGGAGAACCAGAAAAAATAGATAGATACGCTAAAAACCAATAAACGCTTTGATGCAATGCTGCCTATTATCTAATCTGACTCTTTTATGATATGTCTGAGTTCGAATAGACGCTTAAAGTTGCCATTCCCAAGAGTTTAAAACTATTTTTAACAAGACAAAACATGGACATTCCCAATCACATATAAAATACGTTTTATTTCAAGTCAAGTTCTATTTTGTATCGGCTAGCTTCAGTGCTTTGTAAGAAATAATAAAGAATTATAGGTCTTCAATGGACTGCAAGGCAACTCAAACAGCTGAGTGGAAAGTGACTAATATTTTTTGGGGGGGAATCATACCGCTAATACTTCCTTTTTTGAAAAGCCACAATGGTGGAGTCAATCTGCAGCTTAAAACCCAATTTAAAGGATGCATATAGGCAAGCAGTGCTAGTGTTAACACCCAGATAAGGAAGGATTCACACCAGACAAACAATCCAGCAGAAAACAATATCCTAATCAAGGCACTACCAAAGAGAAAACTGCAATTCTATCAATACTGGCAGGACACACTACTATATATTAACAGGGAGAAAACCCCACATTCACCATCAGGGATGATGTTTTTATTTATTTGTTTGTTATTAATCATATTTCTATGCCGCCCACTCTCCGAGGACTCTGGGCGGCTTACAACAATCAACAGTATACTAAATAGCATCTTGCCCCCAACAATCTGGGTCCTCATTTTACCCACCTCGGAAGGATGGAAGGCTGAGTCAACCTTGAGCCGGTGAGATTTGATCCGCTGATCTGCTGAACTAGCAGTCAGCTGTAGTAGCTGCAGTATAGCACTCTAACCACTGCGCCACCTCGGCTCTTGTTCCCTAGTCAGGTAACGAAGCCTTTCCTCAAGGAGTAAATGACAATAAAGTTGACAGTAAACAGCAGCCTAATCAATGAACTACCATGAGGGAAACAACATTCCCACCAATACTGACAAGCACAAGTCCCCGAAAGCAAACTGGAACCTTCTTTCTAATCCTGATGATGTTACCTAGATGGGTTATGAAATGTCTCCAAGAAAGCAACTAAGCTCAGAGAGCATTAAGGATTCCACAATTCAATCTTCAGCTACAGTTACAAATATTTTCTTTTATTGGCAGCCCAAAGAGGGGCACTAAAAAGGAGTCAGATGCCAGCTGTTCTGCCAATTGTTACTATTGAATTGGTGTTCATTGTCTATTGCCAGCTGTTCTTCTCCTTCTTACCCCATGCCATATTTCGGTTAGGCCGAAGTGCAGGGTTTCCCCAAAAATAAGACCTATCCCTAGCTTGATTTTTACACGTGCACCCAATACCAGCCCTACCCCCCAAAATAAGCCCTAGTGAAGACCCCGCCCACTCTGTTGCACAAGGTGGGGCAAAGTGCACGGATAAAAATCAAGCGAGGGTGGGGATGGGTGGGTGGAGTTGCCCCACATACCCCGCACCCATTTACTTTAGGACAGTCGCAGCCAGACCTCCCACACCCCAACACCTGCGTCACCTTGCCGGTACATTTCTTCTATGACCACTTGTACATATTGCCCTTACCCTGACAACCATTTCTCCATCAGAGGCCTTCAGGGAAGGCCTCTGCAGGCAAGAAACAATCTGTGTGGTGCTTCCCGGCCTCTGTTTCACTTTCAGAGGCCTTTCCTGAAGGCTTCTGATGGCGAAACGGAGGCCGGGAGGCGCCATGCGTGAGCAGCGGCAAGTGGCTGCCGAAGAAGTGGGCTGTCCGTGCCCACATGGACAAATGTTGGGTGGGGCTGTCAGTCCCACCACCGTGTGGTGAGACAGTGGAAGACATTCTCCGAAAATGAGACCTAATGCCTCTTTTGGAGACATTAAAAAAAAAAAGACCAGGTCTTATTTTCAGGGAAACACGATATCTGTTGGAAAGCAGAAAGCCAAAAGTTTGGACACATACCAACCACCATTAACAATATAGTAATTAAAAGCTTAGGATCGCAGTAACTGCATGACAGATTTGAAAGGGACCTTTCCGTCTGCTCAAGCAGGAGACTCTATACTCGTGATGGCGAAGGTGGCATGCGGAGCCATATCTGTGGGCACGTGAGGGTTGCCCGAGCTCAGATCCAGTACGCATGCACGCTCCAGCCATCTAATTTTCAGTCCCAACAGAAGTCAGGAAACAGGGCATTTCCAGCCTCCAGAGGGCCTACGAAGAGGTGGAGAAGGCAGTTTTCGCACTCCCCGGGCTCCGAGAAAGCCTCTGGAGCTTGGGGAGGGCGAAAAACAGACCTACAGGGCCCACCATGCCATCACTTGCCAAAAGCGGAGAGAGTGCAGAGGGCAGTCGCATATGCATGCGTGGGAGGCAGGGCGCATTGAATTATGGGTGTGGGCACGCATGTATGCGACCCCCCCAATCCCCCCACTTTTGGCACATGATGGCAAAAAGGTTAGCCATCATTGCCCTATACCATTCTAGATAAATAGTTGTGCAATCTTTTCTTGAAAACCTCCAGGGACAGAGCAACCATCTCCGTGATGAGAAATTTCTCTTAGTTCACGGTTGGTCCTTTACGTACAGTGCAACTCCACCTTCTCTGTTATGGGCTCTGGGTTTGTTTGAACACTCTGTATTCTTCTATCAGTATGTTCCAGTTATGGGTTTCGTCCCACCACATTTCTGTGATTCCAACCAGTGGTGATATCCACATTTTTTTACTACCGGTTCGGTGGGCGTGGCAGGGGAAGGAAACTGCAAAATCTCCATTCCCATCCCACTCCTGGAGGGAGGGTATTGCAAAATCTCCATTCCCACCCCACTCCGGGACCAGCCAGAGGTAGTATTTGCTGGTTCTCCTAACTACTCACAATTTCCGCTACCGGTTCTCCAGGACCTGTCAGAATCTGCTGGATTTCACCCGATTCCAACTATATCATATCTACTTTCATGTATTCATAATTTGAGTTCTACCCATTTGTTCCCCAGATTTTGTGCAGTTGTATATATCTGAGTTCTTTATGTCTGACTCTAGGTATGCTTCCTATGTCTCCCACTTGATGTTTGTCTTCCTTCCTATCCCTCATTATTTGACTTGTTTCCTAGGGGGTTTGGCTTGGAATTAGATCCTGGAGATCCTAAAGATTGATCAAGGATTGGTTCTCTTTTTATACGTTTCAGCCATTGCTCCTTGTCTTACCCACAGATGTTTGGAGAATAGGTTGACCCTCTCTTCTCCGTGACAGCCCCTCAAATACTGGGAGACTGCTATCAGGTCACCCCTAGTTCTTCTCTTTGTTAGACGAGACATATCGGCTGCAACCATTCATCGTATATTTCATCCTCCAGTCTAAACTAAGCCAAAAAGCAAAAATGTCCAGATTTTGCCACCCAAATAAGCTTAAAATCTATTAGACAAAAGTCTGCGCCAAAAAAACATCTTTTCATGATGAAAACATTCAAGAATGCATGACAATTCAGAGTTGTTTCCCAAACTTTTATTAGTCCTGCTGAAATTCTTTTTTTTTTGTAAAAGGTTTTTATTTTTTACACAAACAAACAAACAATGCATTTTTTCTGAACAGATCATGGGCCTAATCACAAATTTGTACAATTTTTAGCTGTCCCCAACACATTTTATATATATCACTTTTTGCCCTAATAATCTTTCTCTCTAATTTTTATTTTCTTTTTCTCGTTTCTTCTAATAACCATTACCAGAGTCTTTCGGCAGTGGCCGCTCTGGGACTGCACTTCCCGCTCTATGGTTCCAACTCCATGAGGCTGCCCCTGCTCCCAGAAGACTCAGCAGCAGGCGGCTGGCCCGACCAGCTTCTTCTCCGCTTCCAGCGGCTTCCAGCTGTGGTTTGGAAGCCACAAGGGAAGCCATCCTCAGCGCTTGGATGGCAGCGGCAGTGGTGCAGTCTCCCTATGCGGGTCTGCAGTTCACTTCGCCCTTCACCGCCTCTCTGCCCCGGCTCCTGGGAGACTTGGCAGCAGGTGGCTGGCCCGACTGGCGTCTTCTTCACTTCCAGCGGCTTCCAGCTGTGGTTTGGAAGCCGCAAGGGAAGCCATCCTCAGCGCTTGGGTGGCAGTGGCAGTGGCGCAGTCTCCCCATGTGGGTCTGCAGTTCACTTCGCCCTTCACCTCTCTGCCCCGGCTCCTGGAAGACTTGGCAGCAGGTGGCTGGCATCTTCTCCACTTCCAGCGGCTTCCAGCCGATTCACTGGCTTCGCCTACATCAACATGGTGATGCCTGGGTGGAGTGCAAGCTGTGGACGAAACAGACACTTGCGCAGCTTGTGTTCTGCCCCTGCAGGAGGGGTGGGGCCTGATGGCGCACAGAGGGAGCCTCTCTCTGCTGGACCCCTTATTTAGGGTTCAAAAGAAAATAAGAACCTGTCTTATTTTCGGGGAAAACACGGTAGTTAAAAGTTATCCCAAAAATTACAATCTCATCTAAATCTTACTTCAATTCATTTATAGTTCTATTTCTCAATTCTCGTTATTTTTTAATGTAAATCCAATTTTTGATCGTTTTTTCAAATATGTATATTTTCTATATTTCTTCAACAATATCTTAATCACTTCTTATTAAACAATAAACCTTAATTAATTTTCATAATACAATATAATTTCCAATTTTTTGGTTAAATTCCATAGTTACGATTAAAAATATTCCAAATATTAGAATCTCATATATTGAACTTATTTGTATTTATAAATCTCATTTCAATTTACACAGAATTAATTTTTAGCTTAACTAAAAATTAAGCTTTAGCTTCTAAAATTCATTCATATCTATAAATCTTACTTCATGCTTTTTCAAATATGTATATTTTCTGTATTTCTTCAACAATATCTTAATCTCTTCTTACTAAACAATAAACCTAATTAATTTTCATAATACAATATAATTTCCAATATTTTGGTTAAATTCCATAGTTACAATTAAAAATATTCCAAATATTACAATCTCATGTATTGAAATTATTTGTATTTATAAATCTTAATTCAATTCATTTATAATTCATCTTATTTTCAAATGTTTTAGTTAATCTCATTATTACAGTTAAAGACATTTCAAGTATTACAATCTAAATTATTGAGTTTCCTAAAATTCATTTATATCTATAAATCTTACTTCAATCCATTTTTAGTTCTAAATGTATACAACATATTTCTCTTTTCCCTTTCCATCAATTACTTCTTTCTCCCTTTCTTCCATTTTTTTAAAATTTTCTTCTTTTTTCCCGCTTTTCTCCTCCTCCATTTTAAAATCCGGAACTCTTCTATTTTGCCCTGTATTTCCAATTACTCAATCCTGCTGAAATTCAATGGGGAGGGCATTTCTGGAAAATAAATACCAAATCATAACCATTTTAGCGTGAGCAGTAATAAACAAGGTTGAAGAACCCACCGTGACATCTGCCCAAATAAAGATGGATCCTCAATTGACATATTCCCCCACAATTAGTAATAACTGCAGTTGTCTTTGTCTATGGAGATTCTCAGTCATCCAGGCCATGCTTTTTTTCAAGAGACAAGTGGACATTGTTTTTCTTTGAAGATGTTACACTTCTCATCCCAGAAGCTTCTTCAGTATGAGCTAGATGACCTCTAAGGTCCCTTCCCACTCTATCCTTTTAATCTGATTGCCAAACTGGGCTTGACAGGCCTCTAATCTGATTCTGACTCCTATCATTAAAGCTCTTTGGTCACAAGGAAGTCATAACACCGCAAACGGTCCGAAGCTGGGCATGAAAGAAGCAGATAAGGGTGGAATGAGAGATAACCATCAAGCAATTATGACTGGAGTGGCACTGAAAGTGAACAGAATCACCAGATGCTGGTTGGTCACCACTTTTAAAGCGCTCCATGGCCTAGGACCATGATGGCGAACCTATGGTTGCACGCGGAGCCATATCGATGGGCACGCGAGCATTGCCCTAGTTCAGCTCCAGCACGCATGCACACGCCAGCCAGCTGATTTTTGGGCCTTCTGTTCCCACTGGAAGTCAGGAAACAGGCTGTTTCCAGCCTCTGGAGGGTCTCCAGGAGAGAGAAGGCCCGTTTTTTTGCTCTCCCCAGGCTCCAGAAGCTTTCTAGGTCCCACTGGAAGTCAGCAAACAGACTTTTTCCAGCCTCCTGAGGGCCTCCAGGGGGGGCGGGGAAGGCCATTTCCGCCCTCCCTAGGCTCCAATAAAGCCTCTGGAGCCTGGGGAGGGCGAAAAATAGGCCTACAGGGCCCACCGGGCCATCACATGCCAAAAGCAGGGAGAGCTCAGTGGGGTCATGTGGGCATGCACAGGGGGGTGGGGCGCATTGAATTATGGGGGTGGGCACACATGTGTGTGACACCCCTGCGCTGTCCCCACTTTTGGCACGCGACGGCAAAAAGGTTAGCCATCACTGGCTTAGGACCTGGATATCTACAAGACCGCCTTCTGCCACCAACTGCCTCCCACCGGCCGGTACGCTCCCACAGAGAGGGCCTCCTCAGGGTGCCGTCGGCCAAACTATGTTGACCGGGGGAGAGGGGGAGAGCCTTCTCAGTGGGGGTCCCTACCCTATGGAATGAATTGCCCCCAGAGATACGAAGTATCCCTGACCTCCACGCCTTCCGTCGTGCCCTTAAGACCCTGTTATTCCAGCAAGCTGGTGTGACGGACCGATGAGTTTTAACGGGTTTTTTTAACGGGTATTTTAATTGTGGGGTTTTAATCATGGCCAAATTGTTGAATTTGTTTGAATTGTTTTTTTAACTTTTGTGTCTTACTGTTTTTAGTATGGCTGTACACCGCCCTGAGTCCTTCGGGAGAAGGGCGGTATAGAAATGTAATCAAATAAATAAATATTTGGTCACTAAGTGGGACCTTTGAGGAAGAGTCCTTCAGTTGATTACAGGTAGCTTTCGACGTACAACCACCATCAAAGCCCAAATTTCTGTGGTTAAGCAAGGCAATTGTTTAGTGAATTTTCCCCATTGTATGGCCTTGACACAGTTGTTAAGTGAATAACAACACGGTACAGTAACACGGATGTTACTGTAAGCGAATCGATTTAATTCAGAGTAGAGCTGGAAGGGACCTTGGAGGTCCTTTAGTCCAGGGGTCTCCAACTTTTTGGACCTCAAGGACCACCAAGTTCGTAATTTGAAATTCCGCGGACCGCTAATACGAATCCAGAGCGCCGCTTGGTGAAGCACCTGGACTCCCAGTGACGGGATGAGGTCCTTCCGGCACTCTCCCCTCCCCTCTCTTTCTCTCTCTCCCTCTTCCCCACTCTCTCTCTCTCATTCTGATTCTCTCTCTCTCTGATTCTCTTTCATTCTCTCTCATTCTCTCTCTGATTCTCTTTCATTCTCTCTTTCTGTCTCTCATTCTCTCTCTCTCTCTCTGATTCTCTGTCTCTTTCTCTCTCTCATTCTCCCTCTCATTCTCTCTCTTTCATTCTCTCTCTTTCTCTCTCTTTCATTCTCTTTCTCTCTGTCTCATTCTGATTCTCTCTCTCTCTCTCTCATTCTCTCTCTTTCATTATCTCTCTCTCTCACCTCATGGGCCAGCCAGTGTCCTGGGGCTGAGAGGAAGTCAAGCATCTCCTTGAGAGACCGAGGTATGTGGAGCACTAACAGGGACTGGAAGAAGTGCAAGAGCGAAGTTTGGAGATTAGGCTGGGCTATCAATCTGGGGTTTTAAATTTGGGGTTTTATATTTTTACATTTGAGCCGAAATTATTTAATAATTTTAATAATTTTTAATTGATGTTTGTGCTTTTAATAGGCTGTACACCACCCTGACTCCTTCGGGAGAAGGGCGGTATAGAAATATTATTATTATTATTATTATTATTATTATTATTATTATTATTATTATTATTATTATTATTATTATTATTATTATTATTATTATTATTATTTAATCTGTAGTGAGATTCACAGTCTTTGAGGCTGGTTAATAGCTCAGCAGCTCGAGTCCTAACCATGGACCTAGGAACTGTTAAGATATCGTCGGAGGATGTAAGCTGTTCCGAGTAAAGTGGTTTTTTGTAGAGTCAAAATGTTCAAGTCTGGTAAATTTAGAATTTCTAAATAGTGGGGTAGCCCTTTGGGTATTGCTGCAAGGGCTCCAATTACAATCGGAACAACACATGATTTCTTTTTCCATAGTCGCTCAACTTCAATTTGCAAGTCCCGGTACTTTGTGATTTTTTCTTGCTGCTTATCTTTAATCCGTGCATCACCAGGTATTGCAATGTCAATGAACCATACTTTTTTCTTTTCAACTACCGTTATGTCAGGTGTGTTGTGGACCAAGTGTCTGTCAGTCTGAATCCTAAAGTCCCACAAGATCTTGAGTTTCTCATTCTCTAGAACTTTCTCAACCTGATATTCCCAGTGGTTTTTGCTGTACTCAAATCCAAACTTCTGGCACAATTTCCAGTGAATGATCTTAGCAACACAGTCCTGGCGTTGTAGGTAGTCGTTTGTGAAATTTTGCTGCATCCACTGATCAGGTGGTCGACTGTCTCATCTTTCTCATTACAAAGGCGGCATTTGCTGTTGGTGGTAACATGTTGAATTTTTGCCTTCATGCAGTTTGTGGCTAGGGCTTGTTCTTGAGCTGCCAAAATAAAGCTTTCTGTTTCTTTTTTCAGTTCTCCTGATCTTAACCAGTTCCAAGTTAGTTTCTGGTCACCTTTGCCTTCAATACTTTTCAAGTATTGGCCATGCAGAACTTTGCTTTTCCAATTTTCAGCTCACTGCTTAATTACTTCTTTCTTATATTCTGCTTTTGTTTTAGTTGTCTTTAAAAGGCCTCCTTTATTTACTTCCTTAATCATTGGTTCTTCACTTTTCTGGATGTAATCATTCAAGCTGCATTTTTCTTCTTCCACAGTCTGCTTTACTTGTAGGCGTCCTCGACCACCCTCTGCTCTTGGTAAATATAATTGGTCAACATCACTTTTAGGGTGCAAGGCATGATTCATTGTCATAAGCTTCCTTGTTTTTCTGTCCAAATTGTCTCACTCCATCTGGGTCCAGTCAATTATTCCTGCAGAGTATCGAATCACAGGTATAGCCCAAGTATTTATGGCTTTTATGATGTTTCCTCCACTCAGTTTGGACATTAATATCTTACGAATTCGCCGAAT
This sequence comes from Coluber constrictor foxii, assembly GCA_038048745.1. Lineage (NCBI taxonomy): Eukaryota > Metazoa > Chordata > Lepidosauria > Squamata > Colubridae > Coluber > Coluber constrictor. The sequence continues at coordinate 10,810,312 of CM075958.1, forward strand.
GTACTTGGCTGAAGTTATTTCCTTGACTTTATTATGCATTAGGTCAGAGGCCTCTAAAATCCCCAAGTACTTGTAGCCTTCTTCTGATTTTACCGCCTTTATCGTTTCTTCATTCTCTAGTTCTATTCCATCCTCTTCTATGATCTTACCTGCTTTGGTTGCTATTATTGCACATTTGTCAATTATTATTATTATTATTATTATTATTATTATTATTATTATTATTATTATTATTATTATTATTTGCGCGGCATGAGCATTCGCCTCGGTATATTTGCACTAGCTGGTGCCGCAAGGCAGCTCTCATCTCCTGCTGCTTGGGACTTGGAGCAGTAAACGGTGTCTGGTTCGGGGAGCAGCCAGATTTTGTTCTCCATTGTGGATGCCAGATCAGCCCCCTGCAAGCTCTCAACTCTCGAGGAGCAGTCCCTGAAGCACGGCTGGAAACTTTGATCAGGCTCCTCAAGAGACGCGAGCTTGCAGAGGGCTGATCTGGTGTTGCAATGAAGAGCAAAATCCGGCTTCTTCTTTCTGCTGTAGTGCGGCATTAGGATTCTGCTTTGGTATATTTGCAGCGCAAGGCAGCCCTCGTTTCCTGCCGCTTGGGACTCGGAGTGGTAAGACGGTGAGGGCTGCGCTCCTTTTTCCGTATTGCACCACCTGCAAAGTTGCACATTGCACGTGCCACCCCAGGGCAGAGATTTCCAGCCCCACCATGGCCAGTCCCATATTCCAGAGCTGTAGTAGTCTCACTCACAGGACTGGCCCGTTGGTCATCCCGGAGCAGCTACACTACCTGGGTGCACCGGCCTGCCGGGGAGCAGGCAGCTCCCCAGCAGGCCGGTGCACCCTGCTGGAGGAGCTGCTTCGGGATGACCAACCAGTCAGTCCTGTGACTACTATAGTCCCACCCAGAGGCCTTGCAGAAGGAGAGATGTAGGCCCAAAAGGCAGCTGAAGCTCCCCCACCAGGCAACCATTCGGCTGAGCATGGCGAGCTCTTGGTCTTACCTTCCAATTCCAATTCATGTGGCTCACACTGCTCTACTCAAGGTGAGGTTTGCGCTCGGCCTTAAGAGGGTGGGCTGACATGTGGGCAGGATGATATTGGTGGTGCAGCTGTGTGTTCCCACCCGCGGGCCAGATTAATTGCTCTTGGACCATATCCAGCCCAGGGGCCATAGCTTGAGGATGAGTGCAATATAAAAAATGCAAAAATATGAAAATTTCTCCCCAGACCACCAAAAGTTTCTCACAGACCACCAGTGGTCCATGGACTACTGGTTGGTGACCACTGCTCTAGTCTAATGCCCTGCTCAATCTGATCACATGATCTGCATCTGCATCTTTTTCCTTCTGTCTTGGCCACTTTTTACAGAGGCACAACTGAGGGTGTTTTAACAAACTGCATCACTGAATGTCTACGGAGATTCTCAGTCATCCAGGTCATGGTTGTCCCAAAGGTGCTTATTTAAAAAAAGGGAACTGGACCTTCTGTTTTTTCCTTGAAGACATTTTGCTTCTCATCCAAGAATTGCCTTCAGTTCTCACTGGATGGTGGGGAATGGACAGATTTTTATTCCTTGCAGAAAGCTGGTTATTTGCATTCTTTTAGAAGGTCGTTAAGATCACCTGGAGGTTTTTCTGGGTCATCAGGGTCACCTGAGTGGTGCAAATGGGTATAGAGCCTTCTTGGAATTGTTGAAAAGACTGTGTTGTAGATTGGAGATAGATAATGTCATCTCTCTCCTCCTCAGTTGAGAGAGGGCTGTTCAGTTTTGACATAGATGCCCTCTTTAATCCTTATTTCAAACCGGAGATCCTCTGTCCAAAATACGGATTTTGTTGTCTTCAAAAGAGTGGTCTGTGTCTTTTAAATGCAGATTGACTATGGAATCTAGTCCTGATGTGTTTGCTCTCCTATGTTGCGCCATGTTTATGAAGTGGTTGTTTTGTTTCCCCAATGTACAGATCTGCATATGATTCACTGCATTGTACTGCATATATGACATTGCTCAGTTTCTGTCTGGGTATTTTATCCTTGGGGCGGACAAGCTTCTGCCTTAGTGTATTCTTGGGTTGGAAGTATGCATGTACAATATGTTATGTTGGCTGAAGTTCCTCCTGAGCTTTTCTGATATACTTGCAATGTACAGAATGACAATGTTGCTTCATTTATTGTTTTAGCCATTGTGTGTTATAGAGGGTCTTTGTTGTCTTTGAATCTCCTGCTTGAGGGAAGAAGCAGGGTAGATGGAGCGCATGCATGATAGGCAGAGGAGCGAGATAGAAATCAAGCATGAACGTTATCTTCATTAACCGTCATTAAAACGGTTGCAACCACAGAAAGTCAGTGAAGTTTCCAGGGATAGGAGATACAAATCAGGTCAGTAATCTAACCAGTGCCTTTTTTCAGCTATTTTGCTTTATAGAATTACCTCCCACCAATATAAAATCTCCAAGAAAGAGATTTAAATGATTATCTTACTGAAATGAAAAAAAAACATCACCTTCCCAATATATCTAGAGATATGTTATTTCCGTGTAAATGTCAATTAAATCCATTGGGAAGTGGCAATTATGTTTGGAGGAAAGTTGTCTGGAGAAAGTTGTCCATGGGGTTGCGATGGGTCGGACACAAGTTCACAACTAACAACAACAACATTAAATTTCTATGCTGTCCATCTCCCCTACAAGATGACTCTGGGCAGCTTGAACGTTATACAAATGAAGGAATACATTATTGGGTGTAGGTCACTTAGGAAAACAGAAAGTTGTGAAAAAAATGTATAAATATAATGAAAAGAAGGGAAGGTGTGTAAACATATTTTTGGGGACAAAAGGAAATCATATCAAAGTCCATTCTCCTTGTGGACAAAGAAGTGCAAGCAAGCCAGAAGATGAAGAAAGAAGAAAAGTTTTGCATTTTTTTTCACATCTTCAGAAGCCGGACACATTAAAGATAAGATCAGCTTTATTGTCATTTTTTAAATGAAATTCTGTTGCCTGCTCTCAAAAGAACCTATGTATCAGTGGTAGGTTGTCCCCAGTTCGGACCGGTTCTATAGAACCAGTAGTAAAACCAGTGGGAGGCTCTGGCCACCGACCTCGACCTCATCGGGGAGCTTCTATGCATGCGCAGAAGAGCGTGCATGAGAGAGAGAATGAACAGAGTGCGTGCATGCAGTAGTAAAGGTAAGTAGAACCCACCCCTGGTATATATCTAACCATATGCATACATAACACACATATACATCAGGGGTGGGTTCTATTTACCTTTACTACTGGTTCGCAACGGGATCACATGCCTTGCTTCTGTGCATGCGCAGAAGCTTTCTCGCATGCGCAGATTGCTGATGACGACATCCAGGGCAGTGGGCTGGGCCTCCCACTGGTTTTACTACCGGTTCTGCAAACTGGTCCAAACCGGGGTCAACCCACCACTAATACACATGCTATATACATTCATACATACTTGTTTGCTTTCCTTTTCGTAGGCTTTATGTGTATTTCTCTTTAGCCAGGCTCTTCCTATGTAAACCAAGATTTTTATGCAGCCCTAGTTCAGTGAAATCACTAGTTTCTAGGCTTTTTTTCTGGCAGCCAGCAGACCCTCTGCTGCCCATTGGGAGACTAAGATTAGTCTATTTCGGGCTTATAAGCCCTCATCAGTTAGCCACACCCTCATCCCATGTATCTTCCCTGTAAAGGTACCATATTTGTTTTCTTTCCTTTTCGTAGGCTTTATGTGTATTTCTCTTTAGCCAGGCTCTTCCTATGTAAACCAAGATTTTTATGCAGCCCTAGTTCAGTGAAATCACTAGTTTCTAGGCTTTTTTTCTGGCAGCCAGCAGACCCTCTGCTGCCCATTGGGAGACTAAGATAGATCTATTTCGAGTTTATAAGCCCTCATCAGTTAGCCACACCCTCATCCAAAACAATTGACATTACAGGAACTATCAACTCAGAGAAACAAGCTAACAGTAAACAACAGCCTAATCAATGAACTACCATGAAGAAAACAACACTCCCACCAACACTAACAGGACAAGCACTTGTATATAAATAGAGAGCAAACTGCAACCTTCTTTCTAATACTGATGATGTTACCTAGTTGGGTTATGAAATGTCTTCAAGAAAAGAACTAAGCTCAGAGAGCACTAAGGGTCCCACAATTCAATCTTCAGCTACCGTTACAAATATTTTCTTCTATTGACAGCCCAGAGAGAACTGAAAAGGAGTCAGATCAGTGGTGGGTTGTCCCTGGTTCAGACCGGTTCGCAAGAAACCAGCAGGAGGCCCCACCCACTGCCCCGGATGCCATCATCAGAGATATGCACATGCGCGGAAGCAAAGCTCGTGCACTTGCTTTGCTCGCTCGCTCGTGCACACGATCCCATTGCAAACCGCTAGTAAAGGTAAGTAGAACCCACCCGAGTCAGATGCCAGCTGTTCTGCCAATTGTTACTACTTAATTGGTATCCATTGCCTATTGCTAGTTGTTCATCTCCTTCTTACCCCATGCCCTATTTTAGTTAGGCCTAAGTATCTGTACAAGGTACTTAGTACCTTGTACCTTGTGCTTTGTAAGTACAAGGTACTTACAAAGCACAAGGACAAGGGTTTGGAATTTTGGACACATACCACCAACAACAATATGGTAATTAAAAGTTTAGAATAGTAGTAATGGAATAACAGATTTGAAAGGGACCTTGGAGGTTTTCTAGTCCAATCCTCTGGTCAAGTAGGAGACCCTATACTCGTGGTGATGAACATATGGCATGCATGCCACAGGTGGCACATGGAGCCATATCAGTGGGGACGTGAGCTCAGCTCCGGCACACTGATTTTCAGGCCTTCTGGGCCCACCAGTCGGCAAACAGGCCATTTCCAGCCTCCGGAGGGCCTGGGGAGGGGATGGGGAAGGAGATTGCCCTCCCCAGACTCCTAGAAAGGCTCTGGAGCCTGTAGAGAGTGAAAAACAGGTCTACCGGGCCCACTGTGCCGTCACGTGCCAAAAGCGGAGGGAGCATGGGGGGGGGTCGTGTGAACATGCGTGGGGGGCGTGGTGCATAGAATTACGGGTGTTAGCACGCATGCACGTGGCATCCCCCTGCGCTCCCCGCTTTTGGCACGTGATGGCAAAAAGGTTAGCCATCACTGCCCTATACCATTCTAGACAAATAGTTGTCCAATCTTTTGTTGAAAACCTCCAGGGATGGAGCCTCCATAACTACTGAAGGCAAGCCTTTTCACTGGTTGATTGCTCTCATGATGAGAAATTTTTCATAGTTCAAGGTTGGTTTTTTACATACAGTGCAACACCACCTTCTCTGTTATGGGCTCTGGGTTGATTTTTTTTTTAAACAGTCTGCATCCTTCTATCAGTATGTTTCAGTCATGGATTTCATCCCACCAGGTTTCTGTAATTCCAACTATATCATCGCTACCTTCATGTATTGATAATTTGAGTTTACCCAGTTTGTTCCCCAAACTTTGTATATAGGCACTTGAGATCTTTATGTCTGACTCTACAATGCTTCCTATGTCTCCTGTTTGGTGTTTGAGTTTGTCTTCCTTCCCATCCCTTCTTATCTCAATGTTTGATGTGTTTTCTAGTGGGTTTTGTTTAGAATTAGATCCTGGAGATCCTAAAGATTGAGCAAAGGTTGGTTCGCTTTTTATAGGCTTCAGACATTACCCTTTGTCTTATGCTCAGATGCTTTGGAGAATCTTATTTATTTATTTTATTTATTTGATTACACTTTTATACCGCCCTTCTCTTGAAGGACTCAGGGCAGTGCACAGCCATAATAAAAACAGTAAAGACACAAAAGTTAAAAACAATTAAAACAATTAAATAATTTGGCCATGCTTAAAAACCCAAATACCCCTTAAAACCTATTAAAAACTCATCCTTCCATCAGACCAGTTTGATGAAATAACAGGGTCTTAAGAGCACGACGAAAGGCGTGGAGGTCAGAGATCCTTCATATCTCCAGGGGCAATTGGTTCCATAGGCAGGGGCCCCCACAGAGAAGGCTGTCCCCCTAGGGGTTGCCAGTGGACATAGTTTGTCCAACGGCACCCTGAGGAGACCCCCTCTGTGGGAGCGTACCGGCCGGTGGGAGGCAGTCGGTAGCAGAAGGCAGTCTTGTAGATGTCTTCTCTGTGACAGCCCCTCCAAAATTGGAATATCAAGTCACCCCTAGTTCTTCTCTTTGTTAGTTGAGACATATCCAGTTCCTGCAACCGTTCATCGTATGTTTCGTCCTCCAGTCTAAACTAAGCCAAAAAGCAAATATGTCCAGATTTTGCCGAACAAATAAGCTTAAAATCTATTAGACGAAAGTCTGTGCCAAAAAACATATTTCCATGATGAAAACATTCAAAAATGCATGACAATTCAGAGTTGTTTCCCAAACTTTAGTCCTGCTGAAATTGCATGTAGATGCTATGTCTGGTAAATAAATACCAAATAAAAACCATTTTAGCGTGAGCATTAATAAACAATTCTAAAGGTTGAAGAACCCACCGGGACATTTGCCCAAATAAAGATGGACCCTCAATTGACATGTTCCCCCACAATTAGTAATGACTGCAGTTGTCTTTGAGTCTCCTGCTTGGGGGAAGGAGCATTGTGGAGCTCGTGTTTTTTTCAAGAATCAAGATAGACAGAAGAGCTAGATAGAAATCAAACATGAAATTTATCTTCCTAGGACATTAAAACGGTTGCAACCACAGAAAGTCAGTGAAGTTTCCAGGCATAGGAGATACAAATCCAGTCAGCAGACTAACTAGTAGTTTTTTTGCAATTATTTTGCTTTATAGGATTATCTTCCCCACCCAAATAAAATCTCCAAGAAAGAAAGATTTAAAAGAACATTATCTTACTAAAATGAGAGAGAGAAAAACATTGCTTTCCAAAGATATTTAGAGATATCCTATTCTGTTGTAAAATTTCAATTAAAGGCAGTGAAAAGTGGTAGTTATATGTTCGCTTATAAAAGGGGCTGCTGCAGTTTTCTTTAACAGCTGCCTCTTTGCCTTCTGTAAAAACCTGCTTGAGGTGAGGTTCCAGATGGTGATTCTTACCTCAAACTTTCCGGAGATTCTCATTTGATCTATGCATTTATTAACAGCAATTGAATAGTTTTAATCTCTCTTTTTAGCACTGTAAATCTCTTTCCTTCCCTCCCCTTCCGTATTCTATTCTATTCTAATTTCATTCTACTCTACTCTACTCTACTCTACTCTACTCTACTCTACTCTACTCTACTCTACTCTACTCTACTCTACTCTACTCTACTTTATTTCCTTATTCCCTACCCTACCCTACCCTTCCCTTCCATGTATTCTCTATTCTCTTCTCCTAGAGAAAGACAATGCTGTCCATCTCAGTGGCAGCCCTGATCTGGTTGGTCTCCCTGAGGACCTTATCCACAGCTTTGGATCCAACCCTGGAGGGGACATGGAGAGACTGGAAGGCCACTCATGGTAAAGAATACGTTCAGGTGAGTTTGCTCCAGTAGAACTCAAGTTAAATTGCTGTATTTTGATTGAAGAGTTCCGATACAATGGGGACAGAGTTGGCTGACACTACTGATGTTCTCAGAGTCTTCTGTAGGTTCTGTCCCACAGGACCGAAAATCCTACTTTCACTTCAAGTGTTCCAGTTCTATACCATGATTTCAACTTAGAATACCAATGTTTATAAGCTTGCTTTCTGCTATCTCTCTTCAGACATGCTTTGCAAGGAATAATGTCCTGTGTATTAAATGAAAAGTGAAAGGAGTTTGGTCCATTCCTGGGCGATTGAATTCTAGTCTGAGAAACCTTTTATGGAAGAGAAGAATATGAGTTTTAGATCTTCTAGGTGCCACTTGTTTAGGCAGATGCAACTAAGGGATCTTCCCGGTCTTGGCTTCCCAGGAGGAGGAAGAATCCTTTCGAAGAGCCGTGTGGGAAGAGAATTTGCAGATGATCCAAGATCATAACAAGGAGGCTGACCTGGAGAAATACACCTACTGGCTTGGCATGAACCACTTTGGCAATTTGGTAAGCCTGGATCGATCGATCTATCTATCTATCTATCTATCTATCTATCTATCTATCTATCTATCTATCTATCTATCTATCTATCATCTATCTCTATCAGATTTCTTTAGTCACCAATCTCAGCAAATGACTCTAGTTTTCACTTATTTATTAGGCATAGATGTCCCTTTTCCTAGAAGTTCCAAATGCCGAATCTAGTATCCCACTTCCCAAATTTCATTTTCATTTTATCATTTTTCATTTTATTTGAGTTATATACCGCCCTACTCCCGAAGGACTCAGGGCGGTGAACAGACATAAGATAAAACACATAAAATACAAAAATTTAAGAGCAGAAGTAAAATCGAATTAAATCAATTTAGCCCAAGACAAATTTAAAACCTCAAGTTAAGAACAAATTAAAATTTACATTAAAAAAAGAAAGGGAGAGGTTAGGCCAGACCAGCCTGGTGGAATAAAAAGGACTTGAGAGCGCAGCGGAAGGTACGTAGATCCGGGATCCTCTGTATCTCCGGGGGGAGCTCATTCCAGATAGTAGGTGCCCCCACAGAGAAGGCTCTCCACCTGGGGGCTGCCAGTCGACATTGTTTGGCCAACAGCATCCAGAGGAGTCCCTCTCTGTGAGAGCGTACTGGCCGGTGGGAGGCCGTTTGTGGCAGCAGATGGTCCCGTAAATAGCCAGGTCCTAAGCCATGGAGCGCTCTAAAGGTGGTAACCAAAACCTTGAAGCGCACCCAGAAGACCACTGGGAGCCAGTGCAGCTCGCTCAGGAGAGGTGTTTTGTGGGAGCACCACATCACTCCCATAACCACCCGCACGGCCGCACTCTGTGCCAGTTGGAGCCTCCGGGTGCTCCTCAAGGGGAGCCCCATGTAGAGGCTACAGTAGTCCAGGCAGGAGGTGACAAGGGCTTGAGTGACCATGTTTAAGGAGTCCCGATCTAGAAAGGGACGCAATTGGCGAATCAGGCGGACCTGATGGGAAATTCTCCCGGTCACGGCCAGGAGGATCAAAAAAACTCAAGACAAAGATTGGGGTACTAGCTCTTTCTCAGCCCAAAGGCACCCAATGAGCCTCCATGACTGAAGTGGTCATGAACTTATCTCTTTCCAGTCCATGGCTTTTACAATTGTACTATAGTGCAGAACTTGAATCCAATGATCAATGTTATATTGATGACTATCAATGTTATATTGATGTTATATTACGCTTAGGTCAGACCAAAGATGGTGAAGTTCTAAATTGTCTAAGCCCAAAATTCCAAGTCTGGTGGCATAAGGTATTCTGTTGTGAGCAGAGGAGTGGAGGACACTTCTGGGGAAATATTTCTGGAGTCATTCGATTCTATTAATGTTCAATATGCAGTACAGGTTCCAGACAGATGAGCTGTATTCGAGAATTGAATACAGTAGTTAAGTAGTTGAGTAGATTTAACTAAACACAAAATCCTCTGTGGTAACCAGGTTTGGTTTCTTCATAACATATATTCTTATCATGGGATAAAATGTATTAAGAAGAAAGATGAGGAAATGGAGATCTGTTAAGATTGTTCTTCTCCTAGCTGCGATTATTACATGAATAATCAAATATACATTTTATTTGCTGTAAATTTCTGGTAAAATCCCCAGCAGGAATATTTCAGGTTTGAAATCAATATGTTATTGTATCATCTTGTCCAATTTTGGTTGGAAAAGTTGCCAAAATTGGGACGCATGCTGTAGACTTAACTAAATTAAAACTGCTCTCTCATAAACCAGGTTTGCTTTGTTCATAACATATATTCTTTGCATTTGATCACGGGATAAAACATATTAAGGAGAAAGATGAGGAAATGGAGAGCTCTTAAGATTGTCCTTCTCCTTCTCAGACCGATGAAGAGCTTGACAAGAGGCTGCATTGCCTGCTCTCTGACGTTGATCATGTAACTAAAGTTCAAATCCTCAGATGATCCGAATATTTCTGACCACGTGGACTGGAGAACCAAAGGTGCGGTCACCGAAGTCAAGGATCAGTTGGGTAGTGGTGGAAGGTTCTGGATATTATATAGAGATGTTTTTAAGGAAAAGAAGAGTGTTTTGATCTGTCCATTGGCCCATAAATCAGAATTTGACAGATTCACAAAGACTTGCAGATTAAAGGTAAATTCTTTTCTCTCTTAACTTCATTCCCAAAACTTTAATCCTGTCAGAACTCACTTTTGCCCAGCTCCATACTACCAAGTACTGAGAGCAAGTAACCTGTTAAAAGGAATATAAATTGAGAACATTTAATCAGTGGAGTGGCTTCCTCGAGAAGTTGTGTGTGTTTTATCACTGGAGGTTTTTAAGAAATGATTGGGTAGCCATTTGTCCGCAATGGAGTAGCATCTCCAGCTCAAGCAGAGGGCTGGACTAGAAGATCTCTGAGTTTCCTTCCAACTCTCTTATTCTGCATTCTGAGTTTTCAGATGCTCAGTGGATCATCCGGCTTTTTTTTTTAACCCAGGGTGAGTGTGGCTCTTGGGCCTTCAGTGCCACTGGTGCTCTGGAACGCATGCATTTCAAGAAGACGGGGAAGCTGGTCTCACTGAGCGAACAAAATCTTATCGACTGTTCTACAGAACCACAGAATAGAGGGTGCTTCGCTGGATTTATGCACCTAGCTTTTGAGACTGTGCGGAAGCAAGGAGGGATCAATTCAGAGAAAAGCTGCCCTTATGATGGAAAGGTAATAAATGATTGAATCTGTGTATGTCCCAGCCCTTTCCTTCTGCATGCTTCAAGCTGAACTGCTTTGCTCTATGTCCCTGCAGGAAAATGCCTCTAGCAATAGGATGGAAACAGTATGAGTAATGAGTGGAGACCATTTCTATTAAAGCCCATCAATGGCAACGATTTCTTAGGATCACCATTTTTTTCTGCAGTATAGGGGGAGTTGTCGCTATGATCCTGAGGAATCTATTACCAGATGTAATTCATTCGGAAACATCATGGAGAATGATGAAAAAAGGTCTTCAGGAAGCTGTGGCCAAGATAGATCCAGTTTCTGTTAGAATAGATGCTCGGAGTAACAAGTTCTGCTTCTATAAATCAGGTAAGGTTCCTGACGGCTCCCACATTTGACCTTCTGGTTCTTGCCATCTCCTCTGCCAACTGATATTCGACACGGATGAGGCCAAACTCCATCTAAGTATTAAGGGGTTGTGTAGTTTTTGTTGTTGTTGTTTTCAAGATGATGACAAGAAGGAGAGCTGTTAGTTTATTTGCACTAGTGCTTCTTGTGCGCCAATTGCGCCCTTTTCTAGATCGCGATGCCCTCGCCATGGTCACTCATGCCCTCGTTACCTCTAGGTAGGACTACTGTAACACCCTCTACATGGGGCTGCCCTTGGGATGCATCCGGAGACTTCACCTAGTCCAGAATGCGGTCGCGCAGGTAATTACGGGGGCGTCTCGATACTCCCATGTAACACCTCTCCTGCGTGAGCTGCACTGGCTACCAGTGGCGTTCCAGATTCGTTTCAAGGTGCTGGTGCTTACCTATAAAGCCCTTCATGGCTTAGGCCCAGGGTACTTGCAGGACCACCTCCTGCCGCTCTCCCACTGTCCCGTGCGCTCTCACAGAGTGGGCCTCCTCAGGGTGCTGTCAGCCAAACCATGTCGGCTGTCGGACCCCAGGAGGAGAGCGTTCTCTGTGGGAGCCCCAACCCTCTGGAATGGTTTGCTCACCGAGCTCAGGACAGCCCCCAACCTCCTTTCCTTCCGTCGTGAGCTGAAGACGTGGCTCTTCCGTCAACTTAACTGATCCGTTACGGGTGTAAGTTGTTATAATTTTAAATTTGTTTTAGTTGGGTTGTTGATTTTAATTCCATTGTGATTTGTTTTGAAATTGTCATTTTTGTAAGCCGCCCTGAGTCCCTTGGGAGAATGGCGGCATATAAATCGCAATAATAAAGAAAGAAAGAAAGAAAGAAAGATTTCAGGTCAGGTAATGGAGCTTTTTATGTTAGGTTTGCTGGTTTGTTTTGAAGGCTTTGCTTTGTTAGGTTAACATGGTGGCGCAGTGATTGGAATGCAGCATTGCAGGCTAACTCTGCCAGCTGCCACCAGTTCGATTCTCACTGGCTCAAGGTTGACTCAGCCTTCTGTTCTTCCAGATTGGTAAAACGAGGACCCAGATTGTAGAGGGCAAAATGCTGACTCTGTAAATCACTTAGAGAGGACTGTAAAGCACTGTGAAGCGGTATATAAGTATCATAAGGTAATGCTCAGATATCTTGATGGTTATTGGGGCAATTTTCATTTGGTCTCAGAGGCTTCTTGGATTGCATCATTGTTGGAATGGTGGGGCCAACTGTATCTCTCTCGGAGCCCAACTTTTGAACACAGCTCTTTCCTTGGAGATGGTCACTACTGTCCATCTTCCAACTAACAGTCCAGTGCCAATCAATATTCTCCATCATCTACTGCTTTATTTATTAATTATCTCTCTTTCAAATTGTGTGTATCTCTAGACAGGAAAAATTGCTGGGTGACTGAATGCCTATCATCTTGCTCAGTAGTAGGATTCAAAAAATTTTACCACCAGTTCTGTGGGTGTGGCTTGGTAGGCATGGCATGCATTGGTGGGTGTGGCTTGGTGGGCGTGGCAGGGAAAGATACTGTAAAATCTCCATTCCCTCCCCACTCTAGGGGAAGGTTACAGCAAAATCCCCATTTCCTTCCTCAGGAGACAGAGAATAGATGGGGGAGGGACCAGTTAGAGATGGTATTTACCGGTTCTGCGAACTACTCAAAATTTCTGCTACCTGCTGAATATCACCCCTGAGCTTGCTTCTCCTGGACCTTTGCTCTTACTTGTCTGTGGGTTGTTTACTCCATCTTTTGTGGGATACACTGGGCTGGGAGCATTCGGTCCCTCCAGGATCAAAAATTTGGAGGTTTTAGCAATTGAATATAATCCCAGATGACCTAGAAAGAGAGCAGAGAAGAACAATAAAGTTGATTAGGGGACTGGAGGCTAAAACGTATGAAGAACAGTTGGAGGAATTGGGTATCTCTAGTCTAATCTAATTAATATAAATAAATAATAAATAATGAAAAGAAGGACACAGGGCGACATGATAGCAGTCTTCCAATATCTAAGGGGCTGCTACAAAGAAGAGGGGGTCAACCTATTCTCCAAAGCATCTGAAGGCAGGACAAAAAGTAATCAGTGGAAGATCATTAAAGAGAGATCCAGCCAGTGGTGGGTTCCGCCTGGTTCTGCCCAGTTCCGGTTCTCTGAACTATTAAATTTTTTTACTATCGGTTCTTGCAAACCAGTTCTAACCGGGAGCACCCACTACTGGTTCCATTGACTGATTGTACTTACTGTCAGGTTGATTTAATAAAGCTAGTTTGTCTGGGGTGCTCGAGATGGTTGGAGAAATTCTTAAAGTTATTCTTTGAAATATAGAAGAGTTGATTGGAGCTTCAGAAAAAAATCTATTTACTCAGGCCACTGCGATCCCAACCAGAAATTGTCATATTTCCTCCTGGCTTCAAATGTATATATTAAACATACATAGAACTGCTAAGTTTACAACTAAGACGCTGGTGCTATGAATCCAATACATTGAACAATTGGGGAACCTTGTAAGGGGGATTCACTTATTTAATTATTGTCTCTTTGTATTAACACAATTGTATCTCAAGAATGAAGGTGAATACGTGTATCCCAGGATAACGCTGAAGGATTCAATCTGGGTTGGTCACCATGATCAGAAATTAATCAATCAACTACTAGTACGCAGAAGCTCAGAATTTTTCTTGAGTTACACCACAACTACACAAACCCTTCTCAATCGATAAGAGGAGATTTATTTATTTAGCGTATGGCTGGTCACACACAATATTAAAACACTTCATTTTTACAGGTTAAAACAATTTTAAAAAGAGCAGTAAGAAAACCTAAGAGGAAAACAGAAATAACAGTTCAGAGTTTAATATCGAGATAATATAATTATATTATATTATAATTTGGAGATCCAGTCAGTTGCTGTCGTTGTTACACAGAGGAAGTCCGTAAAATCTCCTGGATACCTTCTGTTAGATAATTCCCTCACTATATGTTGGATAGTCTGTCGGGGGCTCCCGCAGTTGCATTGTGCTGAAGGTGTCTTTCCCCATTTATACAAGGAGTCGGCACACACCCCATGAGTCGTTCTAATTCTATTGTATGTCACCCATATGTGTCAGGGTAGATTAAATCCTGGAGGTATGCTATTAGGATTAATATGCTCAGAAATATCTTGGGGGGAATAGCTACTCCACGCTTCCATCCACTTTTGTCTGGTGTTCTGATGATCGGCCAGCAGCTTAAGCGCTGTCAAGAGTGGTGGGTTTCTTGACTTTAATCGGCGTCTTAAGAGATCAGGAATGTAGCCATGAATGGGTAGAGAGGAATTTAACAGGATCGTACTATACTATACTTACTATACTCCCGAATAAGAGCTTCTTGTCATCGTAAGTGCGGGGCAAGTATGTAACTAAGAACTGGTAGCCAGTAATTAGGTGTAGATTTTATGCACCCAGTAATTAGTCTCATCATAAGGTTGAGTTGAACATCAGTAAGTCCTGTATGTGAGCTGTTTATCCATACAGGTGCGCAGTATTCCGCTGCAGAGTAGCAAAGCCTGAGGGCTGCACATCGAAGAGTTGGGGCTGAAGCTCCCCAGGTTGTTCCGCATAGTTTTTGTAGGATGTTATTTCTGCTGTTAACCTTGGCAGCCATATTCTGAATATGTTTTTTTTAATATATTTTTTAAAAAACATAAGAGGAGAATGTTTGTACCTCAGGGCTGAAATGAGGGGGCTTTGGTGCTGCGTTGCGTTGTTTCCTTGCAGATAATAATGATGTTACCTAGTCAGGTTATGAAACCTCTGAAAGAAAACGGCCAAGCTCAGAGAGCACGAAGGACCCTTCTCCATATTCTTTATTTTTAGAGTGACCTGTTTTTCCAGCACAGGATAAAATAGCTGCTAAACATATTAAATGGACAAAAAAAGAAAAACTAAAAGACACCAATGAAAAAAAAAAGAAATCTGTTTGATCAACATAGTCCTAGAGGATTGGTTCTTTGGAAAAAGCTGAGAAATACCATTATAGTCTAAGGGTTTTGTCCAGTGCTTGAACATCTGAAGGGCCCAAGTGAAAACATCTCCAGGAAGACATGTTTCAAATTAGGGATGCAATCATTAAAAAGGCCTCTGCTGCAGGTAAAATACGGTGGGGCATCTGGCGGCCACAAAGGATGCGTCATTTCTTATTCTCTCTATCCAGGAATATTTACAGAACCCAACGATGGACAAAAACGGACAAATCATGCTATGCTGATTGTGGGTTATAACAACTCCAGCGAGGGTATAGACTATTAGATCCTAAAGAACAGGTGAGTAAATAGACATCAGTCTGCGGAAGTGTAAGAAATGGGGAATTTATTTACTGTATAACTTGTTTTCCCCATTGAATTTTCCCACAGAAAAAAATATTTTATTTATTGAATTTATTGGCTGTCCATCCTACCACAGGGTAATTCTGGGCAGTTTAAAATGTTAATTTTGCTTCTCCCAAGAATGTCCTTCGGCTGGGTTGAAAGACAATGCTCCTGAAGTACTTGGAGATGGTGGGTGTTGTCGTCCAACTCCTACCGAGGATGTTAGCTGAGGAAGGCGATCTCCAAGTAGCATCATCTGAAAATAGAACGGGAAGCTTTTTCTTACCTGGAGCATTTGGATATTTCAACTCTCTGTCTTACCTTTCTGAAAAGGTGGGCAAGGCACTCACAATGTTCTCAGGAGTGCATCTGCCTTATAACCCCTATCTTCTGTTAATATTCCATGTGAAGATATCATGCTGTGCTGGGGAAATTTGCAAATGAATTCTCACTGGGGCCAAACGTTTATCCAAATTATCTGGAAAGTCCATCTGAAGTTTAGCTTCTTCCGTCTTCCTTGTCATTTTGGCCCAATGCCTCTTTTGTGGTCCTGTTTTCTGGGGCAATATGGAAAAAAATCCATTCCCTCTTCCATGTTACAACCCCCTTCAGACTTCAGTCCTCCTTGGCCGTCCCTTCTGCAGACAATTTATTTATTTAGCATATGGCATATCATCCAATATCTGGCAATTTATATTAACATTTTATCTAGATTAAAAAATTGATATAAAATATGAACGTTAAAAAATTCTATATTCAGATAACAATCTAACTATTAAGGCACAGCATCATTTGTATGAAAAACAAAATCATATACTGGAGCGGTATATGCCCTCAGTTTACAGTCAGTCACAGTGTGATATGCATCCACAGCCACACTGACGGAAGGGTACTATGCCACATTTATGCAGTGAGTCCCAGCAGATGCTGTGTGAGGTCTGCAGGCTAAACATATTCTCATGCTTAGTTTCCACCTTGAAGTCATGTTGAATATCCTCTGTGAAGCCATGGACCCTGAAGCTGGTCTGGTGTTGCTCCTTTTAAAGATGGCTGCCTCCCTGTTAACCTATGGCAAAAAGCCTCCCTTTGCACCATGCTTTTGGGGATGACGGAACTTCAGCTAGAATCATGAATGATCCACTGTGCTGCAGAATTCTAGAAATAAACATTCTGTATTCTTCCCTTCACAGCTGGTCCACTCTTTGGGGTGAGAAAGGGTACATGCGCCTAGCCAAAGGATCAAATCAATGCAAAGTCGCTGAATATGCCGTCTTTCCTATCCCAGATCCAAAGAAGGGAAAGTAATTTCTTCTTTCAGCATAAGTTTCGTTTGAGATATAGAGCTAAAAGTCACCAATGAATGACCTGCTGCTTCTGAAGCTTCTGGAAGTAAAAAAAAGTTAATAAATGCTTTTGGGCAATGCAACTCAGAACTGACCCAGCACACACTATTCTATTATGTGTGTGTATTCGTTAGGGACATAGTCAGAATTCTTGATGCATCTAGCCCTGTAAAAAAACACAGATAATATGCATTAGAAATATGTATTAATTCCATACACATGTGGATTGAGACAGAGGTGAGATCCAACTTTTTTTACTACCGGTTCGTGGGCGTGGCTTAGTGGGCATGGTGTGGCTTGGTGGGTGTGGCAGGGGAAAGATACTGCAAAATCTCTATTCCCACCCCACTCTGGGGCCAGCTAGAGGTGGAATTTACCAGTTCTCCTAACGACTCAAAATTTCCACTACAGGTTCCCCAGAACCTGTCAGAACCTGCTGGATTTCACCCCTGGTTTGAGATAACAGTCGAGATGACTCTGTTCATTCAGTGCAGTGCAAAGAAATATGCAGTCAGGACTACATCACACAACATTGCTCACGGAGAGCCCTCGGTGCTCAAATTGGCATGCCTATTACACACGTCTGGAAAACAAAGCACAGGATCAATAATAAGTCATTGGTGGGTTCATTCCTACAATATTACAGCCCTCACCCTTCTATCCCTAATCGATAAGGCTGATAGTTAGGTGTGCAAAGCTTTCAAGATAATTTATCTACAACATTAAAATGGGAGATGATGATGATGAAGATTATATTCATTCAATTGTGTCCAACGCTTGGAAATTCTACACGTCGGGTCTCTCCACATCTTCCAATCTTGCACTATTTCTTTGAGTTGTTCAACGCTTTGGTGGTGTTACGTTTGAGGGTGTCCAGCCACCCTATTCTTTGGTGGGCCGGTTTCCTTTTACCGCCGATTCTTTCAAAAATAATTACTTTCTCCAGCGACTGGCAAACAAAATGGGACACATTCTAAGTAATGATTTGCAATAAGAAGAGGGGTCAGCCTTGTTTCCACTGATGCTTTCCTTCAGGATGATAAATGTTCTTTGCTGTCATGTAGTCTTCCGAGAATTTTAGGGCCAGAGTCAGTGGTGGATTTCTACCGGTTCACCCAGGTTCAATAGAACCGGTAGTGGCAGAGATGAGAGGCTCCGCCCACCCACCTGGATGTCATCATGGACGCTCTGCCAATGCACAGAAGGTTCTCTGCAGGCGCAGAAGTGCCACGTGTATGTGAAGCAAGCAAGCGCACATGTGCACTCACAGTTTTGAACCAGTAGCGAAGGTAAGTAAGTACTACTGGCCAGGATGTAAGGCCCAAGAATGAGAGGCCCCAAGACAAAAACATCTAAGAAAAAGAAGTAAGCAAAATCAATCTCTTTCAACAAATGGTGTCTCTCTGGCTAAAACCAGCTATATAGGTAGTGTCAGCACTTCAAGCTGCATTTTACTCTAGTGCTGACATAAGAAGGAGAAGCGGAGGCATCTGAAAAGGGACGGTTGACTTTTCACCTACTTATTTTCCCTGGAGATAATATCCCCTAGGAGATGGGATGGGAGGGGGACATTCCTTGAGCTGGAGCAGTAGATTACGGGTAGAGTGACTTGGAAGATGGCCAATGAGTGCAGAGGAGTGGGGGAAGGAAAGGGAGGGTTTTTGGGTCGGAAGTCAGTGTTGGCTATGATGAGTCGGAGAGAATGTCGTGCTTAATAAATGGGAGTTTTTTCATTAAAGACTTTGTTTGAAATGCAATTTATTTGAGACGACCTCGGAACCTGACATGTAGTCCTCAACATACCACCATTCACTTAATGACTATTTGAAGTTATAACACCACTGAAAAAAGTGACTTACAACCAGTTCTGATGCTTGTGACCTTAGCAACATCCTCACAGTCAAGTGATCAAAATTTGAGAAATTCAGAAACCAGATCCACTGAAAACTGTGTGACTAATTCAACAGCTGCAGTGCTTCACTTAACAAATGTGGCAAGAAAAGTCATAAAACAGGGGAAAACTCACTTAACAAATTTCTTACTTAGCAACATAAATTTGGGGGTCAATTGTGGTCGTAAGTTGAGGACTACCTATATTTCACTACCTGCTGAAATTGCATCTAGAACCCATCTCTGGAATACCAAATCATAACAGAGGTGGGTTTCAGCAGGTTCTGGCCAGTTCTGGAGAACCGGTAGTAGAAATTTTGAGTAGTTCGGAGAACCGATAGTAAAAATTCTGACTTGTCCCGCCCCCATCTATTCTCAGCTGATCGAGAGGAAATGGGGATTTTACAGTATCCTTCACCTGGAGTGGGGTGGGAGTGGAGATTTTACAGTACCCACCAAGCCACGCCTACCAAGCCACACCCACAGAACCAGTAGTAAAGATTTTTGAAACCCACCACTGACCACTGAGTCATAACCATTTTACCATTATTCCTAAACCATTTTAGGAAGGCTGAAGAACCCAACATGAAATTTGCCCAAATAAAGATGGACCCTCAATCGACATGTTCCCCCACAATTAGTAATGACTGCAGTTGTCTTTGAGTCTCCTGCTTGGGGGAAGGAGTAGGGTGGAGCTCATGCTTTTTTCCAGAATCAAGATAGACAGAAGAGCTAGATAGAAATCAAACATGGAATTTATCTTCCTAGGACATTAAAACGGTTGCAACCACAGAAAGACAGCAACATTTCCAGGCATAGGAGATACAAATCAGGTCAGCAATCTAACCAGTAGATTTTTTTTGCAGATAATTTGCTTTATAGAATTACCTCCCCGCACACACATACACCGCAAATAAAATCCTCCCAAAAGAAAGAGTTAAAAGATTATCTTATCTTCGCTTATAAAAGGGGCTGCTGCATTTTCTTTAACACCTGCCTCTTTGCCTTCTGTAAAACCTGCTTCAGGTGAGGCTCCAGCTGGTCACTCTTACCTCAAACTTTCCAGAGATTCTCATTTGATTATGCATTTATTAACAGCAATTGAATAGTTTTAATCTCTCTTTGTAGCACTGTAAATCAGAGTTTGAAATCTGTAGTCAACCAGATGTTGCTGGCCTTAACTCTTTGCATGTTCCCACATTGAGCTCTTCTCTTCTCTTCTCTCCTCTCCTCTCCTCTCCTCTCCTCTCCTCTCCTCTCCTCTCCTCTCCTCTCCTCTCCTTTCCCCTCCTCTCCTCCTGTTCTATTCTATTCTATTCTATTCTATTCTATTCTATTCTATTCTATTCTATTCTATTCTATTCTATTCTATTCCATTCCATTCCATTCCATTCCATTCCATTCCATTCTCCTAGAGAAAGACGATGCTGTCCATCTCGGTGACAGCCCTGATCTGGTTGGTCTCCTTGAGGACCTTGTCCACAGCTTTGGATCCAGCCCTGGAGGGGACATGGAGAGACTGGAAGGCCACTCATGGTAAAGAATATGTTCAGGTGAGTTTGCTCCAGTAGAACTCAAATTAAATTGCTGTATTTTGGTTGAAGAGTTCCGATACAATGTGGACAGAGTTGGCTGTCACCATTGATGTTCTCCAACTCTTCTGTAGGTTCTGTCCCACAGGAACTAAAATCCTACTTTCACTGCAAGTCTTCCCGTTCCATACTTTGATTTCAGCTTAGAATAGCTATGTTTACAAACTTCCTTTCTGCTATCTGTCTTCAGACATGCTTTGCGAGGAATAATCTCCTGTGTACTAAATGAAAATTGAAGGGAGTTTGGTCCATTCCTAGACGATTGAATTCTAGTCTGAGAAACCTTTTATGGAAGAGAAGAATATGAGTTTTAGATTTTCTAGGTGCCACTTGCTTAGGCAGATGCAACTAAGGGATCTTCCCGGTCTTGGCTTCCCAGGAGGAGGAAGAATCCTTTCGAAGAGCCGTGTGGGAAGAGAATTTGCTGATGATCCAAGATCATAACAAGGAGGCTGACCTGGGGAAGTACACCTACTGGCTTGGCATGAACCACTTTGGCGATTTGGTAAGCCTGGATCTATCTATCTATCTATCTATCTATCTATCTATCTATCTATCTATCTATCTATCTATCTATCTATCTATCTATCTATCTATCTATCTATCTTTCTTTCTTTCTTTCTTTCTTTCTTATCTATCTATCTATCTATCTATCTATCTATCTATCTATCTATCTATCTATCTATCTATCTATCTATCTATATCATCTATCTCTATCAGATTTCTTTAGTCACCAATCTCAGCAAATGACTCTAGTTTTCACTTATTTATTAGGCATAGACGTCCCTTTTCCTAAAAGTTCCAGATGCCAAACTTCCCAAATCAAAAATCTCAAGACAGAGATTGGGGTGCTTGCTCTTTCTCAGCCCAAAGGCACCCAGTGTTCATGAACTTGTCTCTTTCCAGTCCATGGTTTTTACAATCATACTATACTGCAGAACCTGAATTCTATCGCCAATGTTATATTGACGACTGCATGATTCCAATTCTGCCACTTGGCTCCTTCATTTATATTATATTGTAGCTTCAGAATGCCAAAAGAACATCAAGCAGACCCAGCCAAAGGCCACTAGCAATGGAATTATTGATAATTTGCAAACATTCCATCTCAGTACGGAATTATAATATTCCAGCACTTACGAATACATAATTTTAAACACTGGATGCATTTAGCCATCTCTGTGAATTAATCTTTACCATCTCTCCCAGTCTATTATCCAGACTGGGAATGTTAGCATTTTACCTGCCAGGCGTTTGAGTTGATTCATGGAGGCTGGGGAATTCTGAGAGTTGAAGTTTAGACATTTTAAAAGTTCCCAAAATTGAGAAACATTGCAATAGACTTAATTAAACACAAACTCCACTATGATAACCAGGATTGATTTGTTCATAACATGTATTCTTTGCATTGGATCATGGGATAAAACCTATTGAAGAGAAAGATGAGAAGTGGAAATGGAGATCTGTTAAGATTGTCCTTCTCCTCCTCAGACCAATGAAGAGCTTGACAAGAAGCTAAATTGTCTGCTCTCTGACTTCCATAATGTAAGTAAAGGCAACGGGATCACGTTCAAATCCTCAGATGATCCGGATATTCCTGACCACATGGACTGGAGAACCAAAGGTGCTGTCACCGAAGTCAAAGATCAGGTGAGTTGTGAAGGATGGTTCTGGATATTATGTACAGATTTTTTTAAGGAAGAGTGTTCTGATCTGTCCATTGGCCCACAAGTCAGAATTAGAAAGATTCACGAACACTTGCAGATTAAAGCTAAATTCTTTTCTCTCTTAACTTCGTCCCTAAAACTTTCATCCTGTCAGAACTCATTTTTGCCCAGCTCCATACTACCAAGTACAGAGAACAAGTAACCTGTTAAAAGGAATATAAATTGAGAACATTTAATCAGTGGAGTAGCTTCCTCGAGAAGTTGTGTGTGTTTTATCACTGGAGGTTTTTAAGAAGAGATTAGATAGCCATTTGTCCACAATGGAATAGCATCTCCAGCTCAAGCAGAGGGCTGGACTAGAAGATCTCTGAGTTTCCTTCCAACTCTCTTATTCTGCATTCTGAGTTTTCAGATGCTCAGTGGATCATCCAGCTTTTTTTTTTTAACCCAGGGTTCATGTGGCTCTTGCTGGTCCTTCAGTGCCACTGGTGCTCTGGAAGGCATGCATTTCAAGAAGACGGGGAAGTTGGTCTCGCTGAGCGAACAAAATCTTATCGACTGTTCCGAGAATAATCATGGCTGCTGGGGTGGATTTATGCACCGAGCTTTTGAAACTGTGCGGAAGCAAGGAGGGATCAATTCAGAGAAAAGCTACCCTTATGATGGAATGGTAATAAATTATTAAATCTGTGTATCTCCCAACCCTTTCCTTCTGCATGTTTCAAGTTGAACTGCTTTGCTCTATGTCCCTGCTGGAAAATGCCTCCAGCAATAGGATGGAAACGGTTTGAATCATGGATGGACACAATTTCTGTTAAAGCCCATCAATGGGAACAATTTCTGAGGGTCACCGTTTTCTTCTGCAGGATGGGTTTTGTCGTTATGATCATGATGAATCTATTACCAGATGTAATTCATACGGAAACATCATGGCGAATGATGAAAAAGCTCTTCAGGAAGCTGTGGCCAAGATAGGTCCAGTTTCTGTTGGAATAGATGCTCGGAGTACCAAGTTCCGGTTCTATAAGTCAGGTAAGGTTCCTGAGGGCTCTCACTGTTGACCTTCTGGTTCTTGCCATCTCCTCTGCCAACTGATATTCAACCTGGATGAGGCCAAACTCCACCTCAGTATTAAGTGGTTGTGTTGTTGTTGCTTCAAGGTGGTGACAAGGAGAGATTTTAGTTTATTTCAAGGTCAGGTTATGGAGCTTTTTCTGTTAGGTTTGCTGGTTTGTTTTGAAGGCTCTGCTTTGTTAGGTTAACATGGCGGCACATGATTGGAATGCAGTATTCCAGGCTAACTCTGCCAACTGCCAGCAGTTCGATTCTCACCGGTTCAAGGTATACTCAGTCTTCTATCCTTCCAGGGTTGGTAAAATGAGGACTCAGACTGTTGGAGGCAAAATTCTGACTCTGTAAATCACTGAGAGAGGGCTGTAAAGCCCCGTGAAGCAGTATATAAGTCTAAGTGCTATTGCTCAGGAATCTTGGTGGTTATTGGGGCAATTTTCATTTGGTCTCAGAGGCTTCTCGGATTGCATCATTGTTGGAATGGTGTGGCCAATTGTATCTCTCTCAGAGCCCAACTTTTAACACACTATTAATATTAATAATTCAATTAAATTACTTAATCCTAAACTTCCATCTACTAATCTTAACTTATTTCAGTTGTGGTAAGTTATATTATCTATTAATATATATACACCTACTTTCCCTATATATTTTTTCCCATTTTATTAATATATTTTCTCATTATCCATCATCTCTTAACCTTTTTAAAGTTCCATCATTTATTGACTCTTAAGTCAGCCTTTTGTCTCTCTCTCTTGGAATCTTGTATCTCTTTTTGATGTTTTTGATGTTTATTATTGTCAGCATTGTTTTAAAAAGACTTGACCTAGTCAATGCATTGTCCACAAAATATGTATGGAATTATTACGCTACAATGTTTTTAAAAATATTTTTAAAAAAGAAGTTGTGGGTGCTCCAACACTGGAAGTTTTCAGGAAGAAATTGGAGAGTTGTTTGACCAGTATGGTGTTGGATCTTCTGCCTGAGCAGCGGGTTACACTAGAATATCTCCCAGATCCCTTCCGATTCTGTTATTCTGTCTCCTTCAACAGCAGTGCCTGACATATCTATATGGGGCTGTGCACCTTTTGTTCCCTTGCTTCCCTTATAGCTTCTGGTGGAGTTAATGGAAAATAACAGAATAAGAGAGTTGGAAGGGACCTTGGAGGTCTTCTAGCCAAGAAACCCCCTGGTCAAGCAGGAGACCCTATACCATTTTTGACAAATTCCAGTCCCTTCTTAAAGGCCTCCAGTGATGGAGCATCCACAACCTTTGAAGGCAAGTTGTTCCATTGACTGATTCTTCTTACTGTCAGGTTGATTTAATAAAGCTAGTTTGTCTGGGGTGCTTCAGATGGTTGGAGAAATTCTTAAAAGTGATTCTTTGAAATACAAAAGAGGTGATTGGGGCTTCAGAAAAATCTCTATTTACTCAGGCTACTGGGATCCAAACCAGAGATTGTCATGTTTCCTCCTGGATTCAAATGTATATATTGAGCATAGAACTGCTTAGTTATAAACTGCTAAATTTATAACTAAGACATTGGTCCTAACCAACACCAAAGACACTTCTCCATATTCTTTATTTTTAGAGAGACCTGTTTTTCCAGCACAGGATAAAATAGTTGCTAAACATATTAAACGGACAAAAAAAGAAAAAAGAAAAGGCACCAATGAAAAAGAAGAAATCTGTTTGATCAACATAGTCCTAGGGGATTGGTTCTCTGGGAAAAGCTGAGAAATACCATTATAGTCTAAGGGTTTTGTCCAGTGCTTGAACATCTGTGGGGCCCAGGTGAAAACATCTCCAGGAAGACATGTTTCAAATTAGAGATGCAATCATTAAAAAGGCCTCTGCTTCCACTAAGATAGGGCAGGGCATCTGGCTGCCACCAAGGATGGGTCATTTCTTATTCTCTCTATCCAGGAATATTTACAGAACCCAACGATGGACAAAAATGGATAAATCATGCTATGCTGATTGTGGGTTATAAAAACTTCAGCAAGGGCACAGACTATTGGATCCTAAAGAACAGGTGAGTCAATAGACATCAGTCTGCGGAAGTGTAAGAAATGGGGAATTTACTTACTGTATAACTTACTTGTTTTCCCCATTGAATTTTCCCAAGGAAAAAAAATTTAATTATTGAATTTAATGTCTGTCCATCTTACCACAGGGTAATTCTGGGCAGCTTGAAATGTTAATTTTGCTTCTCCCAAGAATGTCCTTCGGCTGGGTTGAAAGACAATGCTCCTGAAGTACTTGGAGATGGTGGGTGTTGTCATCCAACTCCTACCAAGGATGTTAGCTGCGGAAGGCAATCTCCAAGTAGCATCACCTGAAAATAGAATGGGAAGCTTTTTCTTACCTGGAGCACTTGGATATTTCAACTCTGTGTCTTATCTTCCTGTAAAGATGGGCAAGGCACTCACAATGTTCTCAGGAGTGCATCTGCCTTATAACCCCTATCTTCTGCTAATGTTCCATGTGAAGATAACATGCTGCGCTGGGGAAATTTGCAAATGAATTCTCACTGGGGCCAAACGTTTATCCAAATTACCTTCTGAAGTTTAGCTTCTTCCGTCTTCCTTGTCATTTTGGCCCAATGCCTCTTTTGTGGTCGTGTCTTCTGGGGCAATATGGAAAAGGCCATTCCCTCTTCCATGTTACAGCCCCCTTCAGACATCAGTCCCCCTCGGCCATCCCTTCTGCAGCCAATATATTTATTTAGCATATTTAGCATATGGCATATTTAGCAGAGCATCGTTTATATGAAAAAAAAATCAGATACTGGAGCAGTATATGCCCTCAGTTTACAGTCTATCACAGTGTGATATATATCCAGTCACAATGAGGGGAGGATACTATGCCCCATTCATGCAGTGAGTCCCAGCAGATGCCGTGTGAGGTCTGCAGGCTAAACATATTCTCATGCTTAGTTTCCATCTTGAAGTCATGTTGCATATCCTCTGTGAAGCCATGGACCCTGAAGCTGGTCTGGTGTTGCTGATTTTAAAGATGGCTGCCTCCCTGTTCATCTATGGCAAAAAGCCTCCCTTTGCACCATGCTTTTGGGGATGATGGAACTTCAGCTAGAATCATGAATGATCCACTGTGCTGCAGAATTCTAGAAATAAACATTCTGTATTCTTCCCTTCACAGCTGGTCCACTCTTTGGGGTGAGAAAGGTTACATGCGCCTAGCCAAAGGATCAAATCAATGCAAAGTCGCTAAATATGCCGTCTTTCCTATCCCAGATCCAAAGAAGGGAAAGTAATCTCTTCTTTCAGCATAAGGATCGTTAGAGATATAGAGCTAAAAGTCACCAATGAATGACCTGCTGCTTCTGAAGCTTCTGGAAGAAAAAAAATGTTAATAAATGCTTTTGGGCAATGCAACTCAGAACTGACCCAGCACACTCTATTCTATTATGTACATGTATTCGTTAGGGACATAGCCAAGATTTCTGATGCATCTATGAAAATATGCATTAGAGATATGTATTAATTTCATACAGATGTGGTTTGAGACAGTGGTGAAATCCAAATTTTGTACTGCTGGTTCTGTGTGCATGTCTTGGTGGGAGTGGTGTGGCTTGGTGGGTGTGGCAAGGGGAGAATACTGCAAAATCTCCATTCCCACCCCAATCCAGGGGAAGGATATTGCAAAATCTCCATTCCCACCCCACTCTGAGACCAGCTAGAGGTGGAATTTGCCGGTTCTCCTAACGACTCAAAATTTCCACTACCGGTTCTCCAAAACCTGTCAGAACCTGCTGGATTTCACCCCTGGTTTGAGACAACAGTCAAGATGACTCGGTTTATTCGGTGCAGTGCAAAGAAATGTGCAGTCAGGACTACATCACACAACATTGCTCACGGAGAGCCCTCAGTGCTCAAATTGGCATGCCTATTACACACGTTTGGAAAACAAAGCACAGGATCAGTAATAAGTCATTGGTGGGTTCATTCCTACAATATTAGAGCCCTCACCCCTCTATCCCTAATCGATAAGGCTGATAGTTAGGTGTGCAAAGCTTTCAAGATAATTTATCTACAACATTAAAATGGGAGATGATGATGATGAAGATTATATTCATTCAATTGTGTCCAGCGCTTGGAAATTCTATGCGTCGGGTCTCTCCACATCTTCCAGTCTTGCACTATTTCTTTGAGTTGTTCAATGCTTTGGTGGTGTTAGGTTTGAGGGTGTCCAGCCACCCTATTGTTTGGTGGGCCGGTTTCCTTTTACCGCCGATTCTTTCAAAAATAATTACTTTCTCCAGCGACTGCCGAACAAAATGGGACACAGTCTAAGTAATGGTTTGCAATAAGAAGAGGGGTCAGCCTTGTTTCCACTGATGCTTTCCTTCAGGATGATAAATGTTCTTTGCTGTCATGTAGCCTTCCAAGAATTTTAGGGCCAGAGTCAGTGGTGGGTCTCTACCGGTTCACCCCGGTTCAAGAGAACCAGTAGTGGCAGAGATGAGAGGCTCCGCCCACCCACCTAGATGTCATCAAGTACACTCTGCCAATGCACAGAAGGTTTTCTGCAGGCACAAAAGTGCCATGTGTATGTGAAGCAAGCAAGCGCACATGTGCACTCACAGTTTTGAACCAGTAGCGAAGATAAGTAAGTACTATTGGCCAGGATGTAAGGCCCAAGAATGAGGGGCCCCAAGACAAAAACCTCTAACATTTGATGGCCGTGACCGGGAGGATTTTCCATCAGGTTTGCCTAATTCGCCAGTTGCGTTCCTTTCTGGATCCGGACTCCTTAAACACCGTCACTCATACCCTCGTCACTTCCCACCTGGACTACTGTAACGCTCTCTACATGGGGCTCCCCTTGAGGTGCACCCGGAGGCTCCAACTGGTGCAGGGTGCGGCCGCGCGGGTGGTTATGGGAGCAATGTGGCACTCCCATGTAAGAACCCTCCTGCACGAGCTGCACTGGCTCACGGTGGTCTTCCGGGTGCGCTTCAAGGTTTTGGTCACCACCTTTAGAGCACTCCATGGCTTAGGACCTGGTTATTTAAGGGACCGCCTGCTGCTGCAAACGGCCTCCCATCAGCCGGTACGCTCTCACAGAGACAGACTCCTCTGGGTGCCGTTGCCCAAAAAATGTTGGCCGGCGGCCCCTAGGGGGAAAGCCTTCTCTGTGGGGGCACCTACTATCTGGAATGAGCTCCCTCTGGAGATATGGAGGATCCCAGACCTGCACACCTTCCGCCGTGCTCTCAAGACCTTTTTATTCTGTCAGGCCGGTCTGGCCTAACCTTTCCCTTTTTCCCTTTTTCCCTTTTAAAAAGTAAAGTTTAATTTGTTCTTAACCTGGGGGTTTTAAATTCGTCTTGGGCTAAATTGATTTAATTCGATTTTATCTCTGTTCTTAAATTTTTGTATTTTATGTGTTTTATCTTGTGCCCGTTCACTGCCCTGAGTCTTTCGGGAGTAGGGCGGTATATAAATCAAATAAAATGAAAAAAAAAATCTAAGAAAAAGTAGTGACCAAAATGAACATCTTACAATCAATAGGGTCTCTCTGGCTAAAACCAGCTATATGGGTAGTCCTCAACATACCACCATTCACTTAATGACTATTTGAAGTTATAACACCATTGAAAAAAGTGACTTACAACCAGTTCTTATACTTGTGACCTTAGCAACATCCTCACAGTCAAGTGATCAAAATTTGTGAAATTCAGAAAACAGATCCACTGAAAACTGTGTGACTAATTCAACAGCTACAGTGCTTTACTTAACAAATGTGGCAAGAAAAGTCATAAAACAGGGGAAAACTCACTTAACAAATTTCTTACTTAGCAACATAAATTTGGGGGGCAATTGTGGTCGTAAATTGAGGATTACCTATATTTCACTACCTGCTGAAATTGCATGTAGAACCCATCTCTGGAATACCAAATCATAACAGAGATGGGTTTCAGCACGTTCTGATCAGTTCTGGAGAACTGGTAGTGGAAATTTTGAGTAGTTCGGAGAATGGTAGTAAAAATTCTGTCTCGTCCCGCTCCCATCTATTTTCTGCCTCCCAAATCCCAGCTGACCAGGAGGAAATGGAGATTTTACAGTATCCTTCACCTGGAGTGGGGTTGGAGTGGAGATTTTACAGTACCCACCAAGCCACGCCTACCAAGCCAGATCCACAGAACCAGTAGTAAAAAATTTTGAAACCCACCAGAGTCATAACCGTTTTAGCGTTATTCCTAAACCGTTTTAGGAAGGTTGAAGAACCCACCGTGACATTTGCCCAAATAAAGATGGACCCTCAATTGGCATGTTCCCCCACAATTAGTAATAACTGCAGTTGTCTTTGAGTCTCCTGCTTGGGGGAAGGAGCATTGTGGAGCTCATGCTTTTTTCAAGAATCAAGATAGACAGAAAAGCTAGATAGAAATCAAACATGAAATTTATCTTCCTAGGACATTAAAATGGTTGCAACCACAGAAAGTCAGTGATGTTTCCAGGCATAGGAGATACAAATCAGGTCAGCAGAATAACCAGTGGCCTTTTTTACAGATAATTTGCTTTATAGAATTACCTCCTCGCCCCCTGCAAATAAAATCCCTCCAAAAGAAAGAGTTAAAAGATTATCTTACTGAAAGGAAAAAAACATTGCTTTCCAAAGATATTTAGAGATATCCTATTCTGTTGTAAAATGTCAATTAAAGGCAGTGAGAAGTGGCAGTTATATCTTCGCTTATAAAAGGGGCTGTTGCAGTTTTCTTTAACAGCTTCCTCTTTGCCTTCTGTAAAGGCTTGCTTGAGGTGAGGTTCCAGCTGGTCACTCTTACCTCAAACTTTCCAGAGATTCTCATTTGATCTATGCATTTATTAACAGCAATTGAATAGTTTTAATCTCTCTTTTTAGAACTGTAAATCAAGGTTGGGATTAGTAGTCAGCTAGGTGTTGCTGGCCTTAATTCTTAGCATGTTGCCACGTTGACTCTGCTGTCTCTCCTCTCCTCTCCTCTCCTCTCCTCTCCTCCTGTTCTATTCTATTCTATTCTATTCTATTCTATTCTATTCTATTCTATTCTATTCTATTCTATTCTATTCTATTCTATTCTATTCTATTCTATTCCATTCCATTCCATTCCATTCCATTCCATTCCATTATATTCTTCTAGAGAAAGACGATGCTGTCCATCTCGGTGACAGCCCTGATCTGGTTGGTCTCCTTGAGGACCTTGTCCACAGCTTTGGATCCAGCCCTGGAGGGGACATGGAGAGACTGGAAGGCCACTCATGGTAAAGAATATGTTCAGGTGAGTTTGCTCCAGTAGAACTCAAATTAAATTGCTGTATTTTGGTTGAAGAGTTCCGATACAATGGGGACAGAGTTGGCTGTCACAACTGATGTTCTCCGAGTCTTTTGTACGTTCTATTCCTCAGGAACTAAAATCCTACTTTCACGTCAAGTCTTCCAGTTCCATACTTTGATTTCAGCTTAGAATAGCCATGTTTACAAACTTCCTTTCTGCTATCTGTCTTCAGACATGCTTTGCGAGGAATAATGTCCTGTGTATTAAATGAAAATTGAAAGGAATTTGGTCCATTCCTGGACAATTCAATTCTAGTCTGAGAAACCTTTTATAGAAGAGAAGAACATGAGTTTTAGATCTTGTAGGTGCCACTTGTTTAGGCAGATGCGACTAAGGGATCTTCCCGGTTTTGGCTTCCCAGGAGGAGGAAGAATCCTTTCGAAGAGCCGTGTGGGAAGAGAATTTGCAGATGATCCAAGATCATAACAAGGAGGCTGACCTGGGGAAATACACTTACTGGCTTGGCATGAACCACTTTGGCGATTTGGTAAGCCTGGATCTCTCTCTCTCTCTCTCTCTCTCTCTCTCTCTCTCTCTCTCTCTCTCTCTCTCTCTCTCTCTCTCTCTCTCTCATCTATCTCTATCAGATTTCTTTAGTCACCAATCTCAGCAAATGACTCTAGTTTTGACTTATTTATTAGGCATAGACATCCCTTTTTCTAGAAGTTCCAGATGCCAAACTTCCCAAATCAAAAATCTCAAGACAGAGATTGGGGTGCTTGCTCTTTCTCAGCCCAAAGGCACCCAGTGTTCATGAACTTGTCTCTTTCCAGTCCATGGTTTTTACAATCATACTATACTGCAGAACCTGAATTCTATCGCCAATGTTATATTGATGACTGCATGATTCCAATTCTGCCACTTGACTCCTTCATTTATATCATATTGTAGCTTAAGAATGTCAAGAGCACATTAAGCAGACCCAGCCAAAGGCCACTAGCAATGGAATTATTGATAATTTGCAAGCATTCCATCTGAGTATGGAGTACGAAGTTCTAATATTCCAGAATTTACAAAACGTAATTTTAAACACTGGATGCCTTTAGCCATCTCTGTGAATTTATCTTTACCATCTCTCCCAGTCTATTATCCAGACTGGGAGCCTTACCATCTTACCTGCCAGGCGTTTGATGTTTGTGCAATAACATTTAAAATTTACAATCATATTCATTATTTAATCTATTCTTAGATTGATACCAATACCTTTAAATATCTAATACTATGACAATAACAACAATCCTCTTTTTAATTTATTTAACTCTATTAACTCTATTGACTCTATTAATACGTTTTCTATATTTTACTCATCTATTTCTATTTCTAATTTTTATATGTATTCTCTTACCATCGATAAAATGATTCCCATATAGTATAATAATCGCTTTGTTCTTTCTCTTTGATTGCCAGTGTTAATCTGTTCATTTCTGCACATTCTAATATTTTCCTAGTCACATTCTCCTCTGTAGGAATCTCTTCACTTTTCCAGTTTTGTACAAATACAATTCTAGCTGCGGTTATTACATGAATAATCAAATATACATTTTATTTGTTGTAAGTTTCTGGTAAAATCCCCAGCAGGAATATTTCAGGTTTGAAATCAATATGTTGTTGTATCATCTTGTCCAATTTTGGTTGGAAAAGTTGCCAAAATTGGGACACATGCTGTAGACTTAACTAAATAAAAACTGCTTTCTCATAAACCAATTGCTTTGTTCATAACATATATTCTTTGCATTTGATCATGGGATAAAATGTATTAAGGAGAAAGATGAGGAAATGGAGAGCTGTTAAGATTGTCCTTCTCCTCCTCAGACCGATGAAGAGCTTGACAAGAGGCTGCATTGCCTGCTCTCTGATGTTGATCATGTAACTAAAGTCAAAGGGATCACATTCAAATCCTCAGATGATCCGGATATTCCTGACCACGTGGACTGGAGAACCAAAGGTGCTGTCACTGAAGTCAAGGATCAGGTGGGTAGTGGTGGAAGGTTCTGGATATTACATAGAGATGTTTTTAAGGAAAAGAAGAGTGTTTTGATCTGTCCATTGGCCCATAAGTCAGAATTTGACAGATTCACGAAGATTTGCAGATTAAATTCTTTTCTCTCTTAACTTCATTCCCAAAACTTTAATCCTGTCAGAACTCACTTTTGCCCAGCTCCATACTACCAAGTACTGAGAGCAAGTAACCTGTTAAAAGGAATATAAATTGAGAACATTTAATCAGTGGAGTGGCTTCCTCGAGAAGTTGTGTGTGTTTTATCACTGGAGGTTTTTAAGAAATGATTGGATAGCCATTTGTCCGCAATGGAGTAGCATCTCCAGCTCAAGCAGAGGGCTGGACTAGAAGATCTCTGAGTTTCCTTCCAACTCTCTTATTCTGTATTCTGAGTTTTCAGATGCTCAGTGGATCATCCAGCTGCTTTTTTTTTTAACCCAGGGTGAGTGTGGCTCTTGCTGGTCCTTCAGTGCCACTGGTGCTCTGGAAGGCATGCATTTCAAGAAGACGGAGAAGTTGGTCTCGCTGAGCGAACAAAATCTTATCGACTGTTCCGAGATGAATGATGGCTGCGGGGGTGGATATATGCACCTAGCTTTTGAAACTGTGCAGAAGCAAGGAGGGATCAATTCAGAGAAAAGCTACCCTTATGATGGAATGGTAATAAATTATTAAATCTGTGTATCTCCCAGCCCTTTCCTTCTGCATACTTCAAGCTGAACTGCTTTGCTCTATGTCCCTGCTGGAAAATGTCTCCAGCAATAGGATGGTAACAGTTTGAGTCATGGGTGTAGACAATTTCTGTTAAAGCCCATCAATGGGAACAATTTCTGAGGGTCACCGTTTTCTTCTGCAGGATGGGACTTGTCGCTATGATCATGATGAATCTATTACCAGATGTAATTCATTCGGAAACATCATGGAGAATGATGAAAAAGCTCTTCAGGAAGCTGTGGCCAAAATTGGTCCAGTTTCTGTTGGAATAGATGCTCGGAGTAGCAAGTTCAGCTTCTATAAGTCAGGTAAGGTTCCTGAGGGCTCTCACTGTTGACCTTCTGGGTCTTGCCATCTCCTCTGCCAACTGATATTCAACACGGATGAGGCCAAATTCCATCTCAGTATTAAGGGGTTATGTTGTTGTTGCTTCAAGGTGGTGACAAGAAGGAGAGATAGGAGGCTATAGATAGTTTGCATATGTTAGCTCATGTTTTTTTAATGCTATACCCTGTATTTTGTTCTGGGAAGTCCGGGGTAGGTTGGGGAGGAGGGCTGGGTTGGAGTGGGGAGGAGGGTGGGGAAAATGGTTTGTAAATTTTATAAAAACTTTTCAATAAAAAGGAGAGCTTTTAATTTATTTCAAGGTCAGGTAATGGAGCTTCTTCTGTTAGGTTTGCTGGTTTGTTTGAAGGCTCTGCTTTGTTAGGTTAACATGGTGGCACAGCGATTGGAATGCAGTATTGCAGGCTAACTCTGCCAGCTGCCACCAGTTCGATTCTCACCAGTTCAAGATACACTCAGCCTTCCATTCTTCGAGATTGGTAAAATGAGGACCCACATTGTTGGGGGCAAAATGCTGACTCTGTAAATCGCTGAGAGAGGGCTGTAAAGCTCTGTGAAGCAATATATAAGTCTAAGTGCAATTGCTCAGGAATCTTGGTGGTTATTGGGGCAATTTTCATTTGGTCTCAGAGGCTTCTCAGATTGCATCATTGTTGGAATGATGTGGCCAATTGTATCTCTCTCAGAGCCCAACTTTTAACACACTATTAATATTAATAATTCAATTAAATTACCTAATCCTAAATTTCCATCTACTAATCTTAATTTATTTTAGTTGTGGTAAATTATGTTATCTATTAATATATATACACCTACTTTCCCTATATATTTTTTCCCATTTTATTAATATATTTTCTCATTATCCATCATCTCTAAACCTTTTTAAAGTTCCGTCATTTGTTGACTTTTTAGTCAACCTTTTCTCTCTCTCTCTCTTGTATCTCTTTTTGATGTTTTTGTGCCTACTGAACTTTCCCTTCTTAGTACCCTTTTAAAAGGTTAAGGATTAGAAATTGTGGGGATTTTGAGATACATTCCCAGGATTGGTTAAATATTGTTAATATCTGGCTTTATTAGTAATACTACACATCTGGAATATTGAAGTTATGGTGGAATGATGAATAATTCTTAAAATATTAAATAATAGTAATGTAATAAAGGATAATAAATACATGGCATAAAAAGTGTTATCTATGTTTAAATGAATAAAAGGGAACAATGATAAAGGATTATGAAGAGAGAACAGTATTGTTGAAGTTGGGAGATTAGAATTATACATACTTATTTGTATTATTATTGTCAGCATTGTTTTAAAAAGACTTGACCTAGTCAGTACACTGTCCACAAAATATGTATGGAACTATTATGCTAAAAAGTTAAAAAAAAATATTTTAAAAAAAGAAGAAGTTGTGGGTGCTCCAACACTGGAAGTTTTCAAGAAGAGATTGGAGAGTTGTTTGACCAGTATGGTGTTGGAACTTCTGCCTGAGCAGGGGGTTACACTAGAAGATCTCCCAGATCCCTTCCGATTCTGTTATTCTGTCTCCTTCAACAGCAATTGAAGATAGACATGTCTATCTGGGGCTGTGCACCTTTTGTTCACTTGCTTCCCTTATAGCTTCTGGTGGTTAATGGAAAATAACAGAATAAGAGAGTTGGAAGGGATCTTGGAGGTCTTCTAGCCAAAAAACCCCCCGGACAAGCAGGAGACTCTATACCATTTTTGACAAATTCCAGTCCCTTCTTAAAAGCCTCCAGTGATGGAGCACCCACAACTTTTGAAGGAAGTTGTTCCATTCAGGGGTGGGTTCTAAATTTTTTTACTACCGGTTCTGTGGGCGTGGCTTATTTTGTGGGCATGGCTTGGAGGTCATGTGACCAGGTGGCCATGGCTATGTGTATAGGAACTACTCAGAGAGCTGAAAAAAGTCATTTCTGACAGTTCCTCGCACTTGTGACTGGTCCTCGCACTTGTGACTGGTCATCATTTATGCCCATTGCAGCATTCTTAACAACGGTGTCACTCATTTCATAACTGCTTCTCTTCACAATGGTGAAAAGATAGGGCAAAAACGTAAAATGTGAGGACAGTCGTAAGTTCGAGGACTGGTCAAAAGTGAGAGGACCGGTCAAAAATAACTTTTTCAGCCCTCTGAGTAGTCCATATGCACAAAAGGATACAGCAATAGAGAGGGATGAAGGAAGGGAAGGGAAATTAGAGTAGGAGTGAGGGTAAGAGAGGGAGGAAGAGAGGAGGAGAAGGAGAAAGGAAGAGGAAGTAGGGAGGAGAAGAAGAGGGGGGAAGAGAAAGTAAGAAGGAAAGAAAAGAGAGAGGTGGTAGGTTTGAGGAAAAAGATTGCTGTACAATAAAAAAGATGAAAGGGAAGAAAGCCAATCCCAAACAAATATAAAGATATTAAGATAAAGAATGAATTGTTAAACAGTGACCGAGCCAGAACCGGTTTGGGGGCGTGGCCAGCCAATCTTATTACCGGTTCTCCGAACTATTAAATTTTTTTACTACTGGTTCTTGCAAACCAGTTCAAACCGGGAGCACCCACCACTGGTTCCATTGACTGATTGTTCTTACTCTCAGGTTGATTTAATTAAGCTAGTTTGTCTGGGGTGCTCGAGATGGTTGGAGAAATTCTTAAAGTTATTCTTTGAAATACAAAAGAGGTGATTGGGGCTTCCAAAAAATCTCTATTTACTCAGGCTACTGGGATCCAAACCAGAGATTGTCATGTTTCCTCCTGGATTCAAATGTCTATATTGAGCATAGAACTGCTTAGTTATAAACTGCTAAATTTATAACTAAGACATTGGTCCTAACCAACACCAAGGACACTTCTCCATATTCTTTATTTTTAGAGTGACCTGTTTTTCCAGCACAGGATAAAATAGTTGCTAAACATATTAAATGGACAAAAAAATAAAAAATAAAAGGCACCAATGAAAAACAAGAAATCTGTTTGCTCAACATAGTCCTAGGGGATTGTTCTCTGGGAAAAGCTGAGAAAAACCATTATAGTCTAAGGGTTTTGTCCAGTGCTTGAACATCTGAGGGGCCCAGGTGAAAACATCTCCAGGAGGACACATTTCAAATTAGGGATGCAATCATTAAAAAGGCCTCTGCTTCCACTAAGATAGGGCAGGGCATCTGGCGGCCACAAAGGATGCGTCATTTCTTATTCTCTCTATCCAGGAATATTTAAAGAACCCAACGATGGAGAAAAATGGATAAATCATGCTATGCTGATTGTGGGTTATAAAAACTTCAGCAAGGGCACAGACTATTGGATCCTAAAGAACAGGTGAGTAAATAGACATCAGTCTGCGGAAGTGTAAGAAATGGGAAATTTACTTACTGTATAACTTACTTGTTTTCCCCATTGAATTTTCCCATGGAAAAAAAATTTTAATTATTGAATTTATTGGCCGTCCATCTTACCACAGGGTAATTCTGGGCGGCTTAAAATGTTAATTTTGCTTCTCCCAAGAATGTCCTTCGGCTGGGTTGAAAGACAATGCTCTTGAAGTACTTGGAGATGGTGGGTGTTGTCATCCAACTCCTACCAAGGATGTTAGCTGAGGAAGGCAATCTCCAAGTAGCATCACCTGAAAATAGAATGGGAAGCTTTTTCTTACCTGGAGCACTTGGATATTTCAACTCTGTGTCTTATCTTCCTGTAAAGATGGGCAAGGCACTCACAATGTTCTCAGGAGTGCATCTGCCTTATAACCCCTATCTTCTGCTAATGTTCCATGTAAAGATAACATGCTGCGCTGGGGAAAATTGCAAATGAATTTTCATTGAGGCCAAACGTTTATCCAAATTTACCTGGAAAGTCCTTCTGAAGTTTAGCTTCTTCCGTCTTCCTTGTCATTTTGGCCCAATGCCTCTTTTGTGGTCGTGTCTTCTGGGGCAATATGGAAAAAGGCCATTCTCTCTTCCATGTTACAGCCCCCTTCAGACATCAGTCCCCGTCGGCCGTCCCTTCTGCAGACAATTTATATATTTAGCATATTTAGCATATGGCATATTTAGCAGAGCATCGTTTATATGAAAAAAAAAATCAGATACTGGAGCAGTATATGCCCTCAGTTTACAGTCCATCACAGTGTGATATATATCCAGTCACAATGAGGGGAGGATACTATGCCCCATTTATGCAGTGAGTCCCAGCAGATGCTGTGTGAGGTCTGCAGGCTAAACATACCCATATATTCTGATGCATAGTTTCCATCTTGAAGTCATGTTGCATTCCTCCGTGAAGCCATGGACCCTGAAGCTGGTCTGGTGTTGCTCCTTTTAAAGATGGCTGCCTCCCTGTTAACCTATAGCAAAAAGCCTCCCTTTGCACCATGCTTTTGGGGATGATGGAACTTCAGCTAAAATCATGAATGATCCACTGTGCTGCAGAATTCTAGAAATAAACATTCTGTATTCTTCCCTTCACAGCTGGTCCACTCTTTGGGGTGAGAAAGGTTACATGCGCCTAGCCAAAGGATCAAATCAATGCAAAGTCGCTGAATACGCCGTCTTTCCTATCCCAGATCCAAAGAAGGGAAAGTAATCTCTTCTTTCAGCATAAGGATCGTTAGAGATATAGAGCTAAAAGTCACCAATGAATGACCTGCTGCTTCTGAAGCTTCTGGAAGAAAAATTTTTTTAATAAATGCTTTTGGGCAATGCAACTCAGAACTGACCCAGCACACTCTATTCTATTATGTGCGTGTATTCGTTAGGGACATAGTCAGAATTCCTGATGCATCTAGCCCTGTAAAAAAACACAGAAAATATGCATTAGAAATATGTATTAATTTCATACACATGTGGTTTGAGACAGTGGTGAAATCCAAATGTTTGTACTCCTGGTTCTGTGGGCATGTCTTGGGGGGCGTGGTGTGGCTTGGTGGGTGTGACAAGGGAAGGATATTGCAAAATCTCCATTCCCACTAGAGGTGGTATTTGCCAGTTCTCCAAACTGTTGAAAATTTCCACTACCAGTTCTCCAGAACCTGTCAGAACTTGCTGGATGTCACCCCTGGTTTGAGATAACTGTTGAGACGACACTGTTTATTGGGTGCAGCGCAAAGAAATGTGCTGTCAGGACTACATTCTTTTACAAATATTTTTAAATTTTGTATTGAAGTGTGTTTTATTCTTGGCTGTGCACCGCCCTGAGTCCACTAGGAGAAGGGCGGTATATAAATTTAATAAACTAAACTAAACTAAACTACATCACACAACATTGCCCATTGAGAGCCCTCGGTACTCAAATTGGCATGCCTATTACACACATTTGGAAAACAAAGCACAGGATCAATAATAAGGAATAGGTAAAAAGCAACTAAGTATTCATACCCCTGATAAGATGCTCCTTCTAGAAGATGGGTTCATTCCTACAATATCACAGTCCAGACTCCTCTATCCCTAATCGATAAGGCTGATAGTTAGGTGTGCAAAGCTTTCAAGATAATTTATCAGCAACATGAAAACAGGAGATGATGATGATGATGATGATTATATTCATTCAATTGTTTCCAACCCTTGGCAAACCTATGCATCGGTCTCTCCACATCTTCCAATCTTACACTATTTCTTTGAGTTGCTCTATGCTTTGATGGTGTTAGGTTTGATGGTGTCCAGCCACCCTATTCTTTGGTGGGCCAGTTTCCTTTTACCGCCAATTCTTTCAAACATAATTGCTTTCTCCAGTGAATAGTCAAAAATAATGCGATACATTCTAAGTAATGGTTTGCAATAAGAAGAGGGGTCATCCTTGTTTCCACTGCTGCTTTCCTTCAGGATGATACCTGTACTTTGCTGTCATGTAGCCTTCCAAGAATTTTAGGGCCAGGGTCAGTGGTGGGTTTCTACCAGTTCGCCCCGATTCAGGAGAACCGGTAGCGGCAGCAGTGGGAGACTCTTCCCACCCATCTGGATGTCATCACGGACGCTCTGCCAATACACAGAAGGTTCTATGCAGGCGCAGAAGTATCACGTTTATGTGAAGCAAGCACATGCACATGTGCACTCACAGTTTTGAACCAGTAGCGAAGGTAAGTGAAACCTACTATTGGCCAGGATGTAAGGCCCAAGAATGAGAGGCGAGTGATCAAAATTCGAGAAATTCAGAAACCGGATCCACTGAACAACCACGTGACTAGTTTAACAGCTGCAGTGATTCACTTAACAAACGTGGTAAGAAATGTCATAAAATAAGGCAAAACTGACTTAACAAATTTCTTACTCAGAAACATAAATTTTGGACTCAATTCTAGTCGCAACTTGAGGACCACCTATATTAGGCCTGCTGAAATTGCATGTAGAACCCATGTCTGGAAAATAAATATGAAATAATAGTGCGAGTATTAATAAACAGTTCTCAAGGTGGAAGAACACAGCGTGACATTTGCCCAAATAAAGATGGACCTGCAATTGACATGTTCCCCACAATTAGTATTAACTGCAGTTGTCTTTGAATCTCCTGCTTGGGGGAAGGAGTAGAGTGGAGCTCATGCTTTTCCAAGAATCAAGATAGACAGAAGAGCTAGATAGAAATCGAACATGAAATTTATCTTCATAGGACATTAAAACGGTTGCAACAACAGAAAGTTAGTGAAGTTTCCAGGGATAAGAGATACAAATCAGGTCAGCAGTCTAACCAGTGCCTTTTTTCAGCTATTTTGCTTTATAGAATTACCTCCCCACCCCCACCCAATAAAATCTCTAAGAGAGAGTTAAAAAAACATTATCTTATTGAAATGAGGAAAAAAAAACATTGCTTTCTAAAGAATTGTAGAGATATGCTATTTTCTTGTAAAACGTCAATTCAATCCAGTGGGAAGTGGCAGTTATATCTTCGCTTATAAAAGGGGCTGCTGCAGTTTTGTTTAACAGCTTCCTCTTTGCCTTCTGTAAAAACCTGCTTGAGGTGAGGCTCCAGCTGGTCACGCTTACCTCAAACTTTCCAGAGATTCTCATTTGATCTATGCATTTATTGACAGCAATTGAATAGTTTTAATCTCTCTTTTTAGCACTGTAAATCAGGGTTGGAATCTGTAGTCAGCTAGGTGGTGCTGGCCTTAATTCTTACTATGTTGCTACATTGACCCTGTTTTCTCTTCTCTTCTCTTCTCTTCTCTTCTCTTCTCTTCTCTTCTCTTCTCTTCTTTTTTTTAATTTTTTTTAAAATTTGATTTATATGCCGCCCTTCTCCGGAGACTCAGGGCGGCTTACAATGTGTTAAGCAATAGCCTTCATACTTCTGTATATTTATACAAAGTCAGCTTATTGCCCCCAACAAACTGGGTCCTCAATTGACCCACCTTAGAAAGAATGGAAGGCTGAGTCAACCTTGAGCCTGGCGAGGATTGAACTCATAGAAATTACAGGCAGCTGGTGTTAATTGCTGCCTTTAGTAGGAGGCATTAGCCCCCTACGCTACACAGGCTCTTCTCTTCTCTTCTCTTCTCTTCTCTTCTCTTCTGTCCATCTGAGAAGCTGTGGGTACTCCATCACTGGAGATTTTTAAGAAGAAATTGGACAAGTATTTATCTGATATAGTATAGGGTCTCCTCCTGTTTTGGGGAGGGGGTTGGAGTGGAAGACCTCTAAGATCCCTTCCAATCCCACTATTCTGTTATTCTCTTGGCTTCTCCTTTCCCTCTCAGCCTCGAGAGGAGCAGCCTGTCCCACTGAGCCGCCAAGCTCTTCTGCCACCTTCGCCTTCAAAAACCCTCAGAAATTGGAGGGAGTCTCCAAGGGCAACAGTGGGCAGAAATTGCTGCAGCCTGTGATTGGCTGCAGAGGAGGAAGCCATCACCCAATCGGAATGCCCATATTTCCCACCTTTTTCCCCCTCTGTGGTACAATTACTGGGCAGCCATTGTTATTATTATTTCGATATTAGGTTTTTATCCTGCCTTTTAATATAGAACTCAAGGCAGCAAACACATACTTACCTCCTGCCTCCTATTTTCCCCACAAACACAATCCTGTGAGGTGGGTTTGGCTGAAGGAATGATTAGCCCAAAGTCACTCAATGAGTTTTTATGGCTAAGGCAGGCCTGAAACTCATCGTCTCCATATCTAAAGCCAGCACCTTCACCGCTACTTCAAACTGGCTCTCTTTTATGGTTCAGAGGATAGCATTTTTTAAATTTTGTTTTTATTCAGAACAACAGGCATGGCCCGTCCCAAGGAGCCATAGCACGTCTTTAAGACTTGTGGACTTCAGCTCCCAGAATTCCTCAGCTAGCAATGCTGGCTGGGGAATTCTGGGAGTTGAAGTCCACAAGTCTTAAAAATTGCCAAATTTGTAAACCTCTTTCCAAGGGCAACAGTGGGCAGAGGTTGTTGGAGCCTGTGATTGGCTGCAGAGAAGGAACCCATCACCCAATCAGAATGCTCATTAAAAGAAACAATTTGATAGAGGAGGATGTACCCAACAGTTTTGATAGATTAATGGATCTGTTGTGTAATATTAAGTGAATTTTTTCTAACCCAGTTTAAAATGATTAATATGATACTGTTTTACAGTTTCCCCATATTCCATCTAGTCCTGTTACCTCACAGTCATAAAGAAACTGGGGGAGGGGGGGGAAGCAAAACGAAAATTTAGCAGCAAAACAAGTACTGTATTTTCTTGCGTATAAGACTACTTTCTAACACACAAAAATCTTCTCAAAAGTCGGGGGTCGTCTTATACGCCGGGTCTCATTCTCCTGTAACCAGGCAGACCAGCCCATAAGGCTCTGACGAGCCTTAAATAGCTCTGAGGAGGCTCGTCTTATATGCCCAGTCGTCTTATATGCCAGAAAATACGGTAGATAATTTAGAGTTTCTTGAGTTAATGGGATTACTCTTTGATTTGAGAGAAGAGAAGAGAAGAGAAGAGAAGAGAAGAGAAGAGAAGAGAAGAGAAGAGAAGAGAAGAGAAGAGAAGAGAAGAGAGATCAAATTCAAATTCAAATCTTTATTGTCACTGCACAACATACGTACAATGAGATTGGTTGAGCTCCCTCAGTTCACACACACCCCCAACACAATACAACTCACAGTGAAAATAGAAAATCCCTAACCCAATAAATCATATTAAGAAACACCCAGTGCTATTGCACTAGTATGAACATGTTACATGTTGAGCCGGCCTTGCAAGTCCATCATACTATGTAGTTATGATGTTATTTTGCATTCAGGAGTCTGACAGCCCACGGATTAAAAACTGTTCTTCAGTCTGTTTGTGCGGCTGGCTATGCTTCTATATCTCCTTCTCGATGGTAGGAGGGTAAAGAAATGATGACCAGGATGTGAGTCATCCCTGAGGATTTTCCTCACCCTTCTAAGGCAGCCAGCCCTAGTGGTATCAGGGAGCAGCCCATAATGTTTTGTGCTGTGCTCACCACCCTCTGTAGTGTTTTTCTATCTGCGACTATCAAGCCGGCATGCCACATACCCTGATGCAATAAGTGAGGATACTTTCTATTTTGGACCGGTAAAAGAAAGTCATCAGTGGTTGTTCCATCCTGTTTTTAGATCCATAGCACTACTGGACACATGCCAACAGCGCTGGACTTAACGCCTGAATGAGAATTTAGGGGACAAACTAAGTTTCTCACCCAAATACACTTAGCCAAGGACACTAAAATGGTCATAAAATATTTAGAAAGCCAAAGAAAGTTGATATGCTGAGGAAGACCTGGGAGATGAGTAAACTTTGGGAAAGCAAAAGAAAGTCATTTATTTATTGTGCATAATGGTATTATTTATGAATAAATGCATTCCTTAGAATTAGAAACTATGAAAGAAATTTTGCTCATGGAATAGTGCCCCTCTGCTCTTTCAAAATCTTTGTAGTCCTGCCTCAGGACTTCATAGCTGAATGGCCTCTCTAACCTCACTAAGGGTACGATCCAGTCAAATAACGGAAGGTCCTTGGTGCTCTCTGAGCTTGCTTGTTTTCTTGCAGTCATTCCATTACCCAAACTAGGGAACATCATCAGTGCTAGCGCTAATCAAATAACTTGCTGCTGTATAATCACATCACTTTTCTGATTTACATAAGGCCATAAAAAGGAACTGTAACTCCACCCCACTTCAGACCTATCTTTACTGCTCATAAAGCAATCTTGATGCTTCTTTATAATATAATATAAAATAGCCTCCCACCAACCAGTTCGTTCTCACAGGGAGGGACTACTCAGGGTACCGTCAGTCAAATTGTGCCGACTGGCGACTCGCAGGGGGAGGGCCTTCTCTGTAAGGGCTCCAACCCTTTGGAATGAACTGCCCCCTGATATACGAAACATCCCTAATCTCCATGCTTTCCGCTCTGCCCTCAAGACCCTGATGTTCAATCAGGCAGGGCTAAGCATGTTAACTGGGAATGATTAAAATATTATATAAGTCTGGGTTTTATTTATTTGGGCTAAACTATGCTATAATTTTAATTATCAATTTTATGATGTTTATGTATCTTTTATTTTTTTCTTGACTGTACACCGCCTTGAGTCCTGCGGGAGAAAGGCGGTATAGAAATATAATAAATAAATAAATAAATAAATAAATAAATAAATAAATAAATAAATAAATAAATAAATAAATAAAATGCGGAAAATAGCTCTTACAATCCATCATCTCTTAGAAATTAGCAATCAAGAAGAAAGACATTGGAAAGACAGAATATCAAAAAATATTCTGAGATAAAAGTTGCCCAAAAAGACATGGTTGACAACTATGAAAAGATGTGGATATGGAGACAGTTCTGGACATCAAAGCTACCCGAAAAGCAGTTATGGCTATCAAAGACAACGAATGAGGAGTTTTAATAAAGGAATGGAGGAGTGAGGTTTTCCTCACGAAGAGGAAAACTTCTCACAATGAAAAAAGCGAGAAAACAGATATACCACATTTGAGCGTATCTGAAAGAAAAGCTATCTGTTGAAGAGAGACTGAGTGATGGAAACATTTATTTT
This sequence comes from Coluber constrictor foxii, assembly GCA_038048745.1. Lineage (NCBI taxonomy): Eukaryota > Metazoa > Chordata > Lepidosauria > Squamata > Colubridae > Coluber > Coluber constrictor. The sequence continues at coordinate 10,854,775 of CM075958.1, forward strand.
ATTATTTTATTATTTTGCACACTGCCCAGAGACCCTCTCTGAGGGAGATGGGATGTTAAGAAATATGAAATATTTCTTAAATTTATATAAAGTTGTGGGTAGAGACTAAAAAGTTGGAGGAAGATCAAAGAAAACTTGAAGAAGAGCTTCAAATGAAGGCACAATTACAATTACAAGTCACTCCTAAATGCTTTCTCTCATATAAATGGCGCAGTGGTTAGAGTGCTGTACTGCAGCTACTTCAGCTGACCGCTAGTTCAGCAGATCAGCGGATCAAATCTCACCGGCTCAAGGTTGACTCAGCCTTCCATCCTGAGGTGGGTAAAATGAGGACCCAGATTGTTGGGGGCTGTCAGAGTGGCAATCAGCCCCGTTCCCATCCTAGGGTAATTGCACCTAAATTAGAGGCGGATCGTGGTTTTTCCTTCAAGTATACTTTGTAAGAGAAAATAAACCAAGATATATTTCTAAGAAAACTCATTTTTATTTTTAAAGAAATAAAAACATCTCACTAGCTAATCACTACATGTTGGCAGCTTTCCCAACTACCTCTTGGCAGGCGAACAAAGAAAGTTAGAAGAAGAAAGAAAGGAATGTGGACATGCGCAGTAGCTTACTGATAAGGGTCTAGCAAACTACGGTAAATCTTAAAGTCCAAAAAAGAAAAGCTCAGCTGATAAATACAGAAACGCAGTGACAGGGGCAATACGCTACTTAGTATACTGTCAATTGTTGTAAGCCGCCCAGAGTCCTCGGAGAGTGGGCGGCATAGAGATATGATTAATAAAAATAAATAAATAAATAATAAAAATATTGCTGGGGAAGACTCCCTAACAAGATGCATTGAAGATGTCTATGGAGATTCTCAGTCATCCAGGTCATTCAAAGAAGTGAAACTTCTTCAAAGAAAAACCAGAAAATCCAGTTACCTCTTGAAAAAAACACCTTTGGGACATGCATTGAAGATGTTACCTAGTTGAGTAATGTCTGCAAGAAAACAACCAAACTTGGAGAGTATACCAAAATCTTCAAAGACCCTTATATTTTTCTGAACAATTTTGAACAAGTAGCAGAGGTGGAAAGCTCAAGATGACGCATTTAGGCAATTGACTCCTACACAAGAAGAATTAAGAGAAATTTATACAGAATTTCCAGAGAACTTGGCAGACTCTTAGGAGATGTTCAAAAATTTATGGGCTACTTAAAATGTTTTTTTTAAAGCAGAAATTTTAAACCTTTGTAAGGCATGAAAATTGTTAATTGAACTTGATTTACATATCAATTATTGAAGAAATTGATAGGCACTGTGAAGATACATCCCCAGAGAAGTAGGTAGAATTGATAGGACTTGATCAACATTTACTTCCAGTTACCACATGAGCTGGAGATGAAGGTTAAAAACTGGACAACAGACTCCATTCTAAAAGAGGTGAAACAGATGAATTTGTTTGAAACAGAGAACCCATTGCGAACTGGTAGTAAAGGTAAGTAGAACCCACTCCTGGTGCACAGTGGTTAGAATGTAGTACTGCAGACTACTTCTGCTGGCTGCCAGCAATTTGGCAGTTCAAATCTCACCCGCTCAAGGTTGACTCAGCCTTCCATCCTTGCAAAACCAGTAAAATGAGAACCCAGATTGTTGGGGGGCAATATGCTGACTCTGTAAACCGCTTAGAGTGGGCTGTAAAGCACTGAAGCATGGAACAAAACTGTGACCTGAATCTAGGTGTTCTGCTTCGAATACCACGAGGTCTCCTCCCAGAAGGCAACAAGGAAAAACAGGTCATGAAGAGGATGTGTAGCATCCCAGACACGTCTGTGTAGCATCGCTTAAACACTGTGTCCTGGATAGAAGGAAGTGAACTACCAATAGTCTTTCCTCCCATCCTCAGTGTCCTCTGCACTGCCTTCCTGTCTGAAGCAGTAATGCTTCCAAATCAGACAGTAATGCCATATGACAGGATGCTCTCGATCGTCCCTCTGTAGAAAGTGGTGAGGACAGTGGGAGGAAGATGTACTTTTCTCATGTGACACAGAAAATGCAGGCATTGCTGTGCCCACTTCACCAGTGTCTCACTGTTCTGCGACCAAGCTAGCCTACTCGTTAGCTGCACATCCAGGCACATAGAGTGTTAAGAGGAAGGCTTGCTTCTGCAAATCCCAACAAGGCAGCAGGAAAGAGCAATTAATTATAGATAAAAGCATAGCTGAGCAAGCCAAAGTTTCCAAGGAATCCAAATCAAATCAAAGATTTATAATGCCACATGAAGGGAGAGACATGGTTAGTCAACAAGCCAAGGATATGAATAACTATATGAATAACAAGTGTCACAATATGCAAGCCGGATGCTGAAGTTACTTCTAACGAAAAGCAAATTGTTCCTATGGGAATTCAAATATTCTTTCTGCTGAGTACTGTTGGAAGAAATGTCCATCTGGGTTCAGTTCCAAATGGGGAGAAAGACACTGGAAATATGGTGGCTGTTTGGAAATGTGGTTTTTTAATGGTGGGGAGGACCACATGGTTTAAGATCCTGGGCAAAAAGGGCAGAGATGTTGAGAATGCCTGGGTTTGATGCCCTCTGTTGGGGTTTGAATTTGAGCTTGTGTTCTGATTGACTCCCATGGGGCCACACAGGGGTAACTTTATAGGTTGTCTTTTGAGTCCCAGGCTTGGTTGACTCTTGCTGGGTGATGATGTAATGAAAGGGCTTTGGGAAATTCCTACTATGGATCTGCCTGAAGGAGGTAGATCTTTGTTATGTAGAATAGACTGGCCCAGGTCTTAATGGTCCATTGACAAAGCTGGGGTGTGTGTGTGAGTTTATGCCCCCCTTTTAGGGGAAATATTCTGCCCTTTTAATATTTCCTAAAATATCTCATTTTCCTAGGAGAGGGGTGAGTGTTAACTTCCCACAGCATGAACATAACTGTGGTCAAACCTTACTGGTGAGTTCAGTGTCTTGCTGCTTGCTCATAAGTTGCATCAGAGGTGGGTTTCAGCAGGTTCTGACCAGTTCTGGAGAACCAGTAGTGGAAATTTTGAGTAGTTCGGAGAACCAGTAGTAATAATTCTGACTGGCCCAGCCTCCATCTGTTCTCTGCCTCCCAAGTCCCAGCTGATTGGGAGGAAATGGGGATTTTGCAGTAACCTTCCCCTGGAGTAGGGTGGGAATGGAGATTTTACAGTATCCTTCCCCTGGACTGGGAAGGGAATGGAGATTTTACAGTATCCTTCCCCTGCCATGCCCACCAAGCCACACCCACCAAGCCATGCCATGCCCGCCAAGCTACACCCACAGAACTGGTAGTAAAAAATTTTGAAACTCACCACTGAGTTGCATGCTTTAGTGAGCTGCAAAGATCCCAGGAGGAATTGCCCGGAGGTGGAGGTGGGGGGGCAAGTGAGTTCCTGGAACAGCGCATGTTGCTACTGAGTCAGATCCCGACAAAAAGGAAGGCAAATGGAATCAAAGGAATGAAGACTTTGGGAGGAGAAATACAGACCATTTTAATTAAAATACCAGAAGAATGTAGCCATGCAATCTGGGGACAATATTTTTTTTTAAAAGACATGGAAAAATAGGGTACATCCAGTGATAGCATTAAATTTGAAAAGGTGGGGGGGGGGGTTTCAAGGAGAGGAGACATATATGATAGCTGTCTTTTCTGAAGGACTGTTATGTACAAGATGGGCCAGAATCGTTCCAGAAGGTGAAACAAGGAGCAATGGCTTTAAATGAAAAGAAAGAAATTTTGGCTGGACATCAGGAAAGATTTTCTAATAGAAGTTGGATGTTCTATGGGTCAGGTCTCTCCACATCTTTGGATCTTGCATTATAATAAAGAATTCTAATTCTAATTCTATTCTATTCTATTCTATTCTATTCTATTCTATTCTATTCTATTCTATTCTATTCTATTCTATTCTATTCTATTCTATTCTTTCAGAACTGTTCTATGCTGTGGCTAGTGTTAACTTTGATTATGTCCAGTCACGGTGTTCTTTGGTAGCCTGGTTTCATTTTACACTAACTCTTCCAAACATAACAGCTTTCTCCAGTGAATTTCCCTGCATGACATGGCTATGTAGGAATAAGCAATGCTAATTTTATTTTCAGAGGGTGGAGCTTATCTCTGAACATGCACAAGGTATTCCCACTTGCAAGGATATCTAAGATTAATGATAAAAATATTTCCACATTTAATTCCCCCTCGAAGCTGAACTCAGATGTTGGAACTAACATTTGATGAATGATCTACTGGGGCAAGAATTTCAGAGTTCCTAGTAGAGCTTGAAAACAGTAACTGTAGCAAAAACTGTAAGAGCTTAGATTTCACTTAAGTATTACAAGCTTTTTCCATGCTAAACACCTGAATGACTTCTGATGAAATTCATTGCAAAATTTGAAGGGACTCTGAAGTTTAAATACCTTTCATCTCCAAAATGCAACATTGAGTACATTCATAAAGCTAGTTCCCCACTCAAACTTATGATTCTGTTTCGGGAAGGAAACCTGAGTATTTCTGCACTTTTCATCTCCTTCTTTTAATTGTTGTAAATAAACTGCTTAGAATAGCCCCGTGGCAGAGGTGGGTTTCAGCAGGTTCGGAGAACTGGTAGTAAAAATTCTGACTGGCCCCGCCCCCATCTATTCTCTGCCTCCCAAATCCCAGCTGATCGGGAGGAAATTGGGATTTTGCAGTAACCTTCCCCTGGATTGGAGACGGAGTGGAGATTCTACAGTATTCTTCCACTGGAGTGGGGAGGAAACAGACATTTTACAGTATCCTTCCCCTGCCATGCCCACCAAGCCACGCCACACCCACTAAGCCACACCCACAGAACCGGTAGTAAAAAAATTTGAAATCCACCACTGCCCCACAGTGTTTTGGAGTCCTAGTGGACAATCACTTAAATACGAGCCAGCCGTGTGTTGCAGCTGCCAAAAAAGCCAACACAGTTCTAGGCTGCATGAACAGATCAAGATCACATGAAGTGTTAATACTACTTTATAAAACCACACTTGGAATATTACATCTAGTTTTGGTCACCACAATGTAAAAAAGATGTTAAGACTCTAGAAAGTGTCCAGAGAAGAGCAACAATTGCTTATTTGTACCCTATGACTATCATTAAGTGTTGTACCTTATGATTCTTAACGAATGTATCTTTTCTTTTTATGTACACTGAGAGCATATGCACCAAAGACAAATTCCTTGTGTGTCCGATCACACTTGGCCAATAAAGAATTGTATTGTATTGTAATTGGTATTGTATTGTATTTTATTGTAATTGGTGTTGTGTTGTATTGTATTGTATTGTATTGTATTGTCTATGAAGGCATTTTGTCTGACATTTTAGTCTTGGTCATTTTCCCAAAGCCCAAACCTGTGTGTGTTTAATACAGTGTTCCACAAACTTTAATTCAGGTGGACTTCAACTCCCAGAATTCCCCAATCAGCCATGCTGGCCGGGGAATTCTGGGAGCTGAAGTCCACCTGCCATAGAATAGAATAGAATAGAATAGAATAGAATAGAATAGAATAGAATAGAATAGAATAGAATATTGGAATGAAAAATAGAATAGAATATTGGATTGAAGAATAGAATAGAACAAGTAGAGAAAAGAATAGAATAGAATAGAATAGAATAGAATAGAATAGAATAGAATAGAATAGAATAGAATAGAATAGAATAGAATAGAATAGAATTACAGTGGGAAGGGACCTTGGAGGTCTTCTAGTCCAACCCCCTGCTCAGGCAGGAAACCCTATACCATTTTAGACAATTGTCCAATCTCTTGTTAAAAACTTCCAGTGTCTGATTGGACAATATTGGAAAAAACATAGTGTACCTACTATAGAGGAATGGATATCAAAGATGGCTAATTTTGCGGAAATGGCAAAGATTTCTGCATACTTAAAAGACAGGACCCATGAAGCTTTTGTTAGGGAGTGGAAGAAATGGGTAGATTATGTGCAGAACAAATATCAAATCAAGAAGTTTCAATTAGTATTGGATTTATAATTACTTTTATAATAACTATTTTATTAAATATTTGAAATTATATTGTTATTTAGAAAATTTATTATGTCATACATATTTTCTAAGTTTAAATATATTTTATATTGTTGTCTAGGAAGTTTTCATATATGATTTATAAATATTTTCATTATAACTATTTTATTGAATATTTGAAATTATATTGTTATCTAGAAAACTTATAATGTTATATATATTTACTATATTACTACTTAGAAAAAGTATGATTTTAAAAATAATTTTATATATATTGGTTATACTGCTGTCTAGAAAAACTTTTAAGAATATCTGTTAAGCTTTTACAAATGATTTATGGTTAGTATGTATTTGATGGAGGGGGGGGAAATATATTGTTAGAAGTACTTGTTAAATGTGCATATATGATTCATGTTTAGTACATATTTGATAGATTAATTTTATTTTATTCAATGTTAAAACCTATGATATGTTATCTGGATCTCACCTATATTTTTTGTTTAATATTGACTGATATATAAAATTAATGTTTTCTTAGTAAAGGTGGGGGGAAACGGGGGTAAAAATTGTATTGTAAAACTTTTTCAATTAAAAAAAAAAACTTCCAGTGTTGGAGCACCCACAAGTCCTGGTGGCAGGTAGTTCCACTGATTAATTGTTCTCACTGTCACAAAATTGTCAAGTTCGAGAAACACTAGCTTAATATGTGGATTTCAGCCAGTCCCTTAATGAAATAGTCGATTTAAAAAATCTTGGTTCCTTTCTCACAAGAGTCCCTGAGGGTTTCCCGCCAAAACAAACCACGTGAATCAACCGCTCTCGCTGTTTTCCCGCCCGGGAAGAGTGACATCGCCGCCAGCCCATCAACGGCCGCCTTTGCCGCCGTTCTGAGCCCGCCCCTCGGCGCCTGCGCGTTGGCGGCTGTAGGTCTGAGGAAAAACAGAATTGGCGCGTTCCTGTTGGTTTTCCCGCCAAACGCGCTTCGCCTCATCGATTCTTCTGAGGAGATGGAGCGAACCCGGACAAATATGGCCTGCTAGTTCGGGGCACGGCAGGAGAGGCGAGAAACGGTGCCCCGCTGGTCGTCCCGAGGGGATAAGCTCCCGAGAGAAACGCAGGGAGTCCGGGAAAACCTCCCCTCAGAGGCTGAGGAAGTATCATGAACCCTCAGTCTAAGGACCTCAAGGCACTAAGCGGGGTTGCTTACCTCAGAAAAATGCCGCCAATGCTTTCGTGGTGTGCCTTCTCCGAGGCTTTCCGGAGAACTCGACTTACCCACCATATGGGAGCAGGTCTTGGGACCTTCGATTGGGCCATTTATGTGAGTGGGGGGATTAGACCTTGTCTCCCCTGTATTTGCAGCGAGGCTTTTATTATATAAAATGAACAATCCGATTTCTTACCTTAACCATTTGTTACTAACTCTATGTTCTTTTACCCTAAAGTCATGCCAGTATTTACGTTTATCTTATTCCCAAAGAATCCATTCTTGGTTTATTTATATAGTAGACGTCTGTCCTGCCTTTATTACTTCATCAAGTAACTCAGGGCAGTAAACATACCTTTTTACTCCTTCCTCCTATTTTCCCCACAACAACCCTCTGAGGTGGATTAGGTTGAGAGAGAGAGAGATAGGTCCAAAATGTCTATAGAAATTCTCAGTCATCCCGGTCATGTTTGTCCCAAAGGTGCTTTTATTCAACAGGCAACTTGGACCTTCCAATTTGTCTTTTTTTTTTTTATTGAAAAGTTTTATACAAGTAAAAAATATTTTAAAAAAATATAAACCCCTCCACCCCACCCCCCCTTCGACCCCCCATCCCTCCCCCCCCCCCGACTTCCCAGAGTAAAATACAGGGTTTATTTTTCCACAATAAGGTAAACTAATCATCAACATTAATCTATCAAATTTCTAATTTACAAACACCATCTAAATCTTAACTCCAATATAAAAAATACATCTCTACAACCAATTTTTCTTTGAAGACATTTCGCTTCTCATCCAAGAAGCTTCTTCAGCTCTGACTGGATAGTGGGGAATGGAAGGATTTATACTCCTGCAGACAGCTAGTCATTTGCATCCTTTTTAGAGAGTCCTTGAGGCCACTTGGAGAACCCTCAACAGAGGGGGAGAGATAGGACATCATCTGTCTCCAGTCTACAACAGAGTCCTTTCAGCAGTTCCAAGAAGGCTCCACACCCATTTGCACCACTCAGGTGATCCGGATGACACAGATAAACCTCCAAGTGGCCTTAATGATTCTCTCAAAGGACACAAATGTCCAGCTGTCTGCAAGGAGTATAAATCCTTCCATTCCCCACCATCTAGTCAGCTGAAGAAGCTTCTTGGATGAGAAGTGAAATGCAAGTGTCTGCAAAGAAAAAAACAGAAAGTCCAGTTCTCTCTTGAGTAAAAAGCACCTTTGGGATAGGCCCCAAAACACCTAGTTGGCTTTCATGCTGAAGGTGGAACTGAAACTCACTGTCTCCTGGTGATTGGGCCAAAGTAATCCAGCTGATTTTCATGTATTAAGACAGGACAAAAACTCACAATCTGTTGCTTTCTCAACTAGTGTCCACATTGACGCCAAGCATTGGCTTGGCAGTCTCAGTCTCTGCTGGGGTTGAAAAGTAAGGAAGTTGTCTGGGATTTCTGAGTTTGTTTGTTTGTTTGTTTGTTTATTATATTTCTATACCACCTTTCTCCCGCAGGACTCAAGGCAGTGTACGGTCAAGAAAAAATAAACGATACATAAACATCATAAAATTGATAATTAAAATTATAACATGGTTTAGCCCAAATTAAATAAAACCCAGAATTATATAATATTTTAATCATTCCCAGTTAACATGTTTAGCGCCGCCTGATTGAACATCAGGGTCTTGAGAGTTCAGCGGAAAGCACGGAGATCAGGGATGTTTCGTATATCGGGGGGCAGTTCATTCCAAAGGGTTGGAGCCCTTACAAAGAAGGCCCTTCCCCTGGGAGTCACCAGTTGGCACAATTTGACTGACGGTACCCTGAGCAGTCCCTCCCTGTGAGAACGAACTGGTCGGGGGGAGGCTATTGGTGGCAAAAGACAGTCTCGTAAGTACCCAGGTCCTAAGCCATGGAGCGCTTTAAAGGTGATAACTAACATCTTGAATCGCACCCGGAAGACCACCGGGAGCCAGTGCAGCTTGCATAGGAGAGGTGTTACATGGGTGCAACGAGATGCACCCATAATCACCCGTGCGGCTACATTCTGGACCAGTTGGAGCCTCTGGGTGCTTGAGTTGAGGTTTCTGTGCTGTTTTCAGTTTTTCTGATCCTCCCTTACCATTGGTTGCTGTTTGAGCTGATAATTACTGATCTCCCTCAACTGCAAATTCTTGTTTTTGCTTTCCTACACAGTACAAATTTTACTCCCAACCTACCCTCTCTGGGTGCTTTCCTTTTATAATTGAAGTCCAGATATGGTGCAATGCTTTTCAGATTGCCTTAAAGCCCCAGAGAAGAAAGCCAAGGGAAGCGAGAATGTCTATAAAGATTCTGAATCATCCTGGTCATGGTGGTCCCAAAGGTGCCCACCATTTTGGAGCATGGAAAGAGCTGGTCTTGGGACTTTCAGTTGGGTCACGTCCAAAAGGCAACTGGACTTTCTTGCTTTTTTTCTTGAAAATGTTTCACTTCTCATCTAAGAAGCTTCTTCAGTTCTAACTGACTGCCGGGGAATGGATTTATATTCTTTGCAGTCATTTGGTCATTAGCACTCAGGATCAGTTATAACCCTGAGAAGCGAAAGGTTTTCAAAGAAAAAAACCAAGAAAGTCCAATTGCCTTTTGGAAAAAGCGCCTTTGGAACAAGGAAATGGTTATCTTCCACGGTTCAGTGGAAAAGGCATTTTGTATTAGAGATGAAGGTGTTTTTCTAGTTACACAACAGATTGCTGGAGTGCCCTTTGCTCTCAGATACACAATGTATTATTTTCAAATCATTACCTTAAGATTAAAAAGAAATGGCTCTATTAGGAACTGCCCAGAGGCAAGTCATTAAATGAACAGCTGTGGAGTGGAGGTTAAGATTATTGGCTAGAAGCAGGAAGATCTTGAGTTTGAGACTATCTTTATCTCTTAAAAGTTGTTTGTTGACTTTAGGCTGGTGAATCTCTTTCTCCCCAATGATCTCAGGGTTGATGGTCTTTCTGGTCCCTTCCAATTCCAGTTTTTTTTTAATTTATTCTGTGACAATAAAACAAACTCAAAGGAATAAATAGAAATAGTAAATGCTCAGGAAGTAGAACAGGAAAGGCACTTAATCCAAAGTATCACCAGCAAAAGTAAATACAGGTAGTCCTCAACTTACAACCAGAACTCTTTTTTCAGATGTTGGAATACTGCCCAAGTAAACACTATTTTCCAAATAAACCATAGATTGTGGTGTAGAGGAAAAATTGAGAATAACATTACCGTAAAAACAACAAGACCTCAATGAAAAAACAAATTAATTGGAAACAGAAAACTGCTTGGAGAAGAAGTTCAATACAGAGACTAAACAAATACTAAAGAACAAATATTTCAAAGAAAATTAATTGAATTGGGCTGTACTGTATAAATCCGTCATGAAGTTAAACTTGAATCCTGTTGACTAGCAGAGACCTCTGTGCTGTTTTCTTGCATAATAAAAAATGGGTTCAGCATTTATTTTTAATTTGTTGAATTGCTGCTACAGAAATCTTAAGTAGTTTTTATTCAGCAAGCAATAACATTTACACTTAGATACTGTCCCATAGCACTTTACAGCCCTCTCTAAGCAGTTTACAGTGTCAACCTCTTGCCCCCACAGTCTGGGTCCTCATTTTACCGACCTGTGAAGGATGGAAGGCTAAGTTAACCGTGAGCCAGTCTGGATCGAGCTTCTGGCAGTGGTCAGAGGTAGCCTGCAATACTGCATTCTAACCATTGCGCCATCACAGCTCTTCAGCTCTGGCTTTTGTCCAAATGTCAATTTTGGAAATTGGTACAAGTACTTTATATTTGTCTGAATATTGATACATTTAATAGCATGTTCACAAAATTGATTGATTACAAGACTGAAAATATAAGTATGAATTAGCCTCACTTATCCAAGAAAAGTATAAAACTAGATCTAATGTCTTAATGCTTAACTAATGATTTTTTTAATTGATTACATGCCATCAAGTCTTGGTTCTTTTATGAGAAGAGCTTTCCAATTGTCAGTAAAAGATAAGACTTCAAACTCTGCTTCTGATTCTTAGTTCTTAGACAGGACTCTTAGTTGACAAGAGTCCTGTCTTATCTATGGAAAGTAGGAATTTGTATAGGGGAAAAGCAAGTTTTTACAATGTTGGCTTTCAGTTAAATTTAATGTTACAGCCACAACTAACTGAAGAGATTAGTGAATGGTTTTTGAGGAGTTTCTTTCAGTCCAGCTATCTCACAAGATTGCTTTTATGAGAAAAAAAACTAGGAAATCTCCCATGTACAGTAATTTGCCTTGATTAAGCCATTTTATTTATTCATAAATGCAAAGAATAAGTAAGTGGATCTCTGGTAGTTTGAAAATTAGCTTTCTAATTCTTCCTGCAACCAAGATAATATGAGTGCAAAAGAAAATGACAGTTGAGATAAACACACAAATACATAATTTCGAAAATTTATTTCAAAATTCAAAGCAAAAAAACACATTCCCATTTATGAAAAACAAATTGTGGCACAAAAATATTACAGACGAAACTGAAGTGATTCGCTATGTACCATGCAGTTGGTGTTGACTTCACTATAGAAATATTTTTCCATTAAAATCTGCCCAATACAATTGTGCACAAGTGAAATTCAGGTGGAAAAGCTAAAGCATAATTCAAAGCAGGGTTTTACCTGCACAATTTACAACATCTTGATAAATTATAGAATTTATCCAGATTCAAAAGGCAAAATGTGATTCAGTGTATGAATATGTATGTACATAATCTTAATATAACTTGGTATTTTCCTGGGCTTGTGCAACTACCCACACAATTCAAGATAAGATGTGTTTGATAAAGTATTCCCAATATACTACTTTGGTATTGTGGTTAAGATGCTGGCCTAAAAACCAGGAAACTGAATTATAGTTCTGCCTGAGGCATGAAAAACCAACTGGATTACTTTGGGTCAGTCCCTCCCTCACAGCCCAACCCATCTCATAGGGTTGCTTTCTGAAGGGAAATAGAAGGAGTATTGTATATGTTCACTACCTTAAGTTACTTATAAAGTACAATAATTAAAAGCAGGATAAAATCTTTATGCTACATATGCACCCGTGCACTTTCCAAATCACACTTTTGCCTTTCGCCAAATTCATATTGCTTCTCAGATCCAATAAACTAATTTGCATCAGAAAAGTAATAATAACCATGAAATGAAGTGGCCATATGTAATAGTTATAGCAGGCACAATTAGCTATTTTTATTAAAATTTAAGTTGGCTAATTCTTAACAAATTTGGAGAAATTGATAGCAATGGACATTGGAAAAAGATCCAGATAAAAGTTATACAGAACAGGGCTGAGATAAAATTTCCATTAGAAAATATAATACAAACGGTGAACTAAAGCTTTTAAAAAAGAATAAACCCTAATAGTGACAGTTTAGGGACCAAATAGGCTGAGCTGAACTGAAAACTAGTCCTCCATTTACAATGGGTCGCTTAGCAATCATTCAGATTTATGAAAGATGCCCATAAGGTTCTTGCCACCCAAGTTTGAAGTTACAACACTTGATTCAAAACACATGCAGTCATGTGATTGCACTTTGGGTTCTTAGCAAGCAGCTTGCATTTACTGCTGTTTGCAGCATCCCATGGTCACACAATCATAATTTTTGACATTTTTTGCAATTTTCCGGTATTTATTTCCAGTTTCCAATAAAAATGCCCATTGGGTATAATGGATTTGGTTGCATTTGATTAAACAAGGCATTTAACAGCCTTTGCAAAATATGTAAAGGTGTGTCCAGTCACATGGTGACCCACTTAATGTCCACATTGACTTACAACCGTAATTCCAGACTCAATTATGGTTGTAAATCAAGGGTTACTTATAATCTGAGGTTAGCCTGAGCTCTACAAACAGGACATAGTCAAAAGAACAATGTCTTACCTACTTTCTCAGAGAAAGCAAAAGGAAGCTGTGGTTCAAAATGCTTTTGGGGTTTGTTTTTAAAACAAAAAGTTATGAATCACAAAGATCAAACAAGAACATTAAAAGGGAGAGTCTACAGACACTTCTAAATGTCCTTTCAGGCTATTTTCCTCTTGTTTCACTAAACATTTGTTCTGTATTTATTTTTCTAATGGATTCATCACTATATTTTTAAAAAGATGAAACTGTATCGGACCTAAATATGTTGCAGGACAGGGGAGAAAAGCCTACAGTACTAGGAAACTAAGTATTAGAACGAAAAGCCAGAGACAGCTCTACCCTGGAGGAATCTTCCTGGCAGACAGGAAATTTGCTAGATTGTATTTAATCCTGCTCACATTATTTTAAGCAATCTTGAGTCACAGCCTTGTCTTGATTACAAAGCCAGCTTACAACATTTCTGGCAACGACGACGATAACGGCTTATACACCCGCACCGCCTTCCTAACAGCTTCTTGGTTCTGTTGATGGATATTAGACAAAGCTTTCCCAAATTTTCAGAACGATGCTTGTCCCATTTTCTTCTGTAGGCGAGAGCCAGCTGTTAAAATAATAATCATCTTGCAGTGATTCAGACTTGACAATGGAACTATGCGATTAAAGCAAAGGCAATAAACTGAGATACAGATAGAATGGCTTAAGCATGATTATTGCTTTGGTTTGGCACCCAAAATCAGGCATCCCTGGCAACAAAAGAATCCTGGAAAATGGGATTTACTTGCTTGAAAACATGGTAAGCCAAAGCGAAAAACAGAGTTTGAAAGTTTTCTTTCCTGAGGCGGGAGGGAGAACAGGTATACAAGTTTTCTTTGGTGCAGATTTGAAAAACTAAAAGACTCCTTAGAAATAGGATTTGTTTCATCAGCTAAGTTTTTAAAAAATGTGACATGAAGTTAGCTGAGCTGAAAATGTGGCTTTGAGGGCAGATCCTAGAGTAGATTGTAAACAGAACTAGTAAAGATAGTTCTTGACTTACAACCACAATTGTGTCCAATGTTTCTGTGGCTAAGCAAGATAGCTGTTGAGTTTTGCCCCATTTTACGGCCTTTCTATTGTTATTAAGTGAATAACTGCTGTTGCTAAGTTAGGAACATGGTTGTTAAGTAAAACTGGCTTCCCCCATTAACTGCTTATCAGAAGGTCACAAAAAGTGATCACGCATGATACCGGGACACGTCAACCATCATAAGTACATGCCAGTTGCCAAGCATCTGAATTCTGATCACATGACCCTGGGGATGCAGCAACCATAAGTATAAAAAGTCTAATACTTTTTTCAGTGCTTCTGTAACTTCTCAAAGGTCATTAAATGAGCGGATATAAGTTGAGGAGTACCTGTACATCATCTCCATATCTACCATGGCCAAGGACATGATGACCAATTGAGGAACATATGTGAAGTGGATTGCTCCAGAAGCAGGACCAAAGCAGACAAGTGATTTGTGTTAAGGCTGGACTGAAAGCAGCTGAGGAGAAACTGCGTCTGCAGGATTGGACCCCATTCAAAATGGAGACTGGAATTCTCTGCGTAAAAGGAAGGGTCTTTGGCTTAGAGCAGGGGTGTCAAACTATATTTCATTGAGGGCCGCATCAGGGTTCTGTTTGACCCCAGAGGGCTGGGGATGGGTGTGTTTGGGGTAGGCGTTCGACACAGGCTCAAGATGCATTCCCCCCCCCCCCCCTTTGATTTCAAAACAGCTATTCCAGACAAAGGGAGATTTACTTTCTGGCACAAATAGTCTCAATTTCATAATGTAGAGATTAAAGACATGTAGAGTCTCCAGCCACTATGGGGCTTGACTCTTGTATAGAGCAGAGCATAAATGAACTGACAATTTCTCCAGATATCTCTAAAAACTGTCTGTGCAACAGACTACTAATCTTTGTTATTACCTCGGACACAGCCCTAGAGGGGGACTTAATATTAGTAACACTTTACAGTATATTGTAAGTATATTATGTGCACAGTATTTCACTGGTATACTAATTTAGTCACTATTACTGGCTGGAAACCCTTGATGGACTTTTTGCTGGAGGAAAATGTGCCTCTCCTCCCAAGACATCTGACAGGCTTTGTTGTCTTCCATTCCTACTTTAAGGGAGATGCCAGAATGTAATTTTGGGAGGGTCCACTTCTCCATGGCAGACTACTGGCCCTCCTCTGTCTCCCCCCCCCCCCCCTTTACGAATGTTCCAGGTGGCATCACCTGGAATTCTGGAGCTGGACATTATTTTTATGGGGTAAGCCTGAGATCTGTTTATGCAGCACTCTGCTGCCAAAACACGCTGCGAGGAGAGGCTCATGAGACCTCTGCATGGCCCATTTTCAGCCTCCATGGCTTCCTGCAGCACTCTGTCAGCTGTAAATGGTCCACGAAAGGCGGTGGGCTTGTGAGGCTCTGGTGCAGCCCATTTTGGCCAGCAGAGGCACTGCAGGCCGATCCTTTGATATTTGCAGGCCGACCCCGCAGGCCAGATCTAAGCACCTTGCAGGCTGGATCTGGCCCACAGGCCTTGAATTGAACACCCCTGGCTTAGAGTGAGCTATCTATCCAAGACTGTTCAAGGACTTACCTGGTCTTTTCTTGAAGTGCCGTAACGTCTCTGATGACATTTCTTGGGCTTGTGTGTCGGCTGAGTGCCTGGCGCTTGGGGAAAGCCTTGAAAAGCATTGTCAGGATCAACTGTCTCAGGGAGAAAACCCATCATCTGTTTGAATTCTTCATTGGTCTGAGAGAAGAATGAAGTTACATTATCTTTTGCTTAAAATGAGGCTTTCTAGGGCTTAAAAGTACCACTTTCTAAAACCTTAGTAAGGCCACACCTGGAATACAGCATCCAGTTTTGGTCACATTACAAAAAAGATGTTGAGACTTTGGGAAAAGTGCAGAGAAGAGCAACTAAGATGACTAAAGGCCTGGAGACTAAAACATGAACGATTGCAGGAAGTGGGTATGGCTAGTCTAGAGAAAAGAAGAACTAGGGGGTAACATGAGAGCAATATTCCAGTATTTGAAGGGCTGCCACAAAGAAAAGGTGGTCAACTTATTCTCCAAAGCAGCCGAAGGCAAGACAAGAACAATGGATGGAAACTAATCAAGGAGAGAAGCAACTTGGAATTAAAGAGAAACTTCCTAACAGTGAGAATAATTAACCAGCTTCCCTCCAGAAGTTGTGGGTGCTTCATCACTGGAAGCTTTTAAGAAGAGATTGGACAGCCACTTGTCTCAAATTGTATTGGGTCTCCTGCTTGAGCAGTGTGTTGGACTAGAAGACCTCCAAGGTCCCTTCCAGCTCTATTCTGATTGAATTGATTGAGGCATACTTGAGTGGCATATTTGCCTGATCCCTTCAGACTCCTCCAGTCATTCTTGTCTCAACTCCTGCAAAAGACAAGATTTGGCAAGCTGAATCCAGGAAATTGTAAATGTCTCTCTGACCACAAGACGTGATCCCAGGCACTTCAGGCTTGTTGTAATTGCTTGTTTACACGTCTGCCTCTCTGAGGTCATTACATTTGACTTTACAAATTGGACAGTGAGAGCGATCAGAATGATGCCTACAGTATTACCTGTTTCAGGCTGATGTGGACCCATTCCTTTTCTCTAGTCTGAACATTATTGTATCCTGTCATTTTAATCTCCCCTTCAAACTTGTTTATGAGCAAGGAAAGTTTGTCTAGCAGAATAGTGAAACAGGGCTAGAATGCTAAGATAACAGGATGGGAGTTCAAGGCTGAAATAAACACTGGACACTGCACATCCCTGTCAGTTGCATCCCAAAAATTGCATAGAGGAATCTGGAAATTGACACTCGGGTCTCCCTGGATGAACTCAAGTCACTCAGCCTGACCTATATCATAATATTTGTGTGGGGGGAAACGGGAAGAGCTGCAGATAGAGCTTTGACCTCCAGATAAATGGCAGGATTTTAATAAATAAACAAGGAACGAAAGGAAATGATTAAAACATGTGAGTTAGATCCCTTCATGGCTCCTGTTTGCTTAAAAAGAACAACTCCGCTTGAATTACAACCAAACAGGGTGCAAGTATAAGAGAAGGAACAAAGAAAGACAAGAGCCAGAAAAAGTATGCAGCCAAACTTATCCCATTCTTACTGAAATACCATAGACAGATGTTTTCCTTTCTGGCTGGTGATCTGCAAAGCGGGGAGAGCATCAAAGCCAGAAAGTTCGAATCATCTTGCTTGTCACATCAGACAAATTAAGAAAACCCTATTCAGCGCAGAACAGTCAAAAAAGGCAGGACAAGGAAAGAGTGCAGAGAAGAGCAACAAAGATGATTAAGGGACTGGAGACTAAAACATTGCTGGAATTGGGTAGGTCTAGTTTAATAAAAAAAGACTCAGGGTGACATGATAGCATGTCATGATATTTGAGGCACTACCACAATGAAGAGGATGTCGACCTGTTCTCAAAGCACCCGAAGGTAGGACAAGAAGCAAAGAATGGAAACTAATCAAGGAGAGAACCAACCTAGAACTAAGGAGTGGATCTGATGTGCCGGTGCGTGGAGGCTGTGAAGTCTGGATGGGAGTCGACAGGCTCAGACTTAACCCAGACAAGACCGAGTGGCTGTGAGTGCTGACTGTCCATCCTTGGTTCTAGGGGGCGAGAAATTGTCCCCCTCAGAACGAGCTCGCAATTTGGGTGTCCTCCTAGACTCACAGCTAAGATTAGAGCAACATCTGGCAGCTGTAGCTAGGGGGACCTTTGCACAGGACCCTACTTGGATCAGGAGCCCTGGTCACTCATGCCCTTGTCACCTCACGGTTAGATTATTGCAACACACTGTACATGGGGCTACCCTTGAAGAGTGCTCGGAGACTACAGTTGGCACAGAATGCAGCTGCGCGAGCTGTCGTGGGTGCACCTAGACGCACTCACATTACACCAATTCTCCATGAGCTGCACTGGCTTCCTATTGATCTCCGGGCACAATTCAAGGTATTGGTTATTACCTTTAAAGCCCTACATGGCTCAGGGCCAGGCTATCTTCGAGACCGCCTTCTACCGCATAGCTCCCAGCGACTGATAAGATCCCACAGAGTTGGTCTCCTCCGGGTCCCGTCAGCTAAACAATGCCGGCCGGCGGGCCCGTGAGGGAGGGCCTTCTCTGTGGCTGCCCCAGCTCTCTGGAACTAGTTACCTGCTGAGATCCGGACTACCCCCACCCTATTGGCCTTCCAGAAAGCGGTGAAGACCTGGCTTTTCCAGCAGGCCTGGGGCTGTTGATCTCGCTGTTGCAATCTTCCAAGATCCAGCCATGAATGGTGTGCATGGACTTTTAATGTTTTTAAAATGTTTTTATAATGTTTTTTAATAATTTTCCTATGTTCTTTGTTGTATTATTTTTTGCTGTACGCCGCCCAGAGTCCCTTGGGAGTTGGGCGGCATAGAAATTTGATAAATTAAATTAGAACTAAGGAGAAATTTCCAAGACAGTCAGCACAATCAGTGGAACGACTTGCCTCCAGAAGTTGTGAATGCTCCAACACTGGAAGTTTTCAAGAAGAGATTGTACAACCATTTCTCTGAAATGGCATAGGATTTCCAGAAGACCTCCAAGGTCCCTTCCAACTCTTCTTCCTGTCAAGGACCTGCAATCTTTATGCTGCTTCTTAATCTTCCAACTCAAGCATTCACCCATGCGGGGATGGGGATACACACCTGCTTCTAAATAGCAATGGATGTATGCTAATATGAAGTATTGCTACCATTTCCTAAAGCCTTGGTAAGGCCACTGCTGGAATACTGCATCCAGTTTTAGTCACCACATTACAAAAAAGATGTTGAGCCTTTGGAAAAAGTACAAAGAAGAGCAACTAAGATTATTAAAAGCCTGGAGACTAAAACATATGAAGAACAGTTGCAGGATTTGGGTTTGGCTACTCTAGAGAAAAGAAGGATAAGGGGGTGATATGATAGCGGGATTCCAGTATTTGAAAGGCTTCTACAAAGAGAAGGGGGTGAACTTATTTTCCAAAGCATCAGCGGGCAGGACAGCAAACAATGGATGGAAACTAATCAAGGAGAGAAGCAACCTGGAATTGAGGAGAAACTTAGTAACAGTGAGAATATTTAACCAGCTTGCCACCAGAAGTTGTGGGTGCTACAACACTGGAGATTTTTAAGAAGAGACTGGACCACCATCTGTCTGAAATGTGTAGGGTCTCCTGTTTGAGCGGGGGGCTGGACTAGAAGACCTCCAAGGTCCCGTCCAGCTCTATTCTGATTGTTTGAAGATTTTCCTTCAACATGGATGAACTCTGAATCAGTGGTATACTCCCAAGTTTGCTTACCAAATCACTAAACTGGTTCATGCCCAGCCGATAGCCGTGTTTTCCCTCATCAGCCTCACGGTTGTGCTGCTCAACCATCTGCAGATTCTTCTCCCATATGGCTCTCCGGGAGGCCTCTTCCTCCTAAGGGAACCAAATTAGACATGCTATAGTTTCTCCTATCTCAAAGCATCATTTGTGGATTGAAGAACAGCTTAAAACTTAGCTTCTCAAAATGGATCTGATTTATTCGATTTTTATCCAGCCTTTTATTTTAGAACTCAAGGCGGTGAACTTACATAGTACTCCTTTCTCCCGATGGTGGTGAGACTGGTGTTTAGCAGGAGAGTAGGCCTCTGAGTTCATATTGAATGTTTTTCCCTGCTCTAATAATCTGGGTTTAAGGTGAGTACCAACTGGTGGGTTGCTCTCGGTTTGATCCGGTTCTATAGAACTGATAGTAAAACCAGCGGGAGGCTCCGCCCACCTACCACGACGTCATCATGAGTGATCTGCGCACGCTCCTATTGCAAACCAGTAGTAAAGGTAAGTAGAACTCACCCCTAGTACCAACTTCTATATACTCTAGGTTGGAGCATGTGTTAAAATAGAATTGTAGGACCCTGAGCAAAGGCCGTAATAATCTAGAAAAAGATGTAGGAAAATGGAAAAGAGTCCTTCAAAAAGTAAGTTTGCACCTTCAAAGAGCAAGTTTGCACCGCATCTCTTTAGGTGCCATTGGAACTTTAAAAAGAAGAGGAGAAGGAGGGAGGAGAAGGAGAAGAATCTTAGAAGTACTAAACTGATGTCTCAGAATTACTGAAATGAATTAGACATTTATCTCTTTCAGAACAAAGCAAACTCACATCAGTGTATACTTTCTCATGGGTCCTCTTCCAGTCTCTCCAGGCTTCTTCCAGGGCCGAATCCTGCGCGACAGAAAACTCTTTCAGGCAAACCATCCAAGTAAGCAACATCACCCAGCTTGAGAGCATTGACTTCTAAAAAGGCAAAAACAAAAACCCTCTTCGTTACCTATTTGAAATCAGCCAAATTCCCCAATATCACCAGGTAAATCCCTGCCATGAAATTACTACGGTTGGTACCTTTCTACCAGTAGTCATATCCGTTTTCACTTTCTAATTTCCTGGACAAACAAGTATTTAGTTTTCTCCTTCGGCCCCGTTGCTGTAACTGCATCCACGAAGGGACTTTTGAGTTGACTGCCTTCTAACCTTTCAACTGTTGCTCTGCCTTTAAAAGGGCTGGCTTAATGAGTCTCTGAAGAGTTCGCAAGAGCCTTTACAGTGCCCTGGTTCAACCTATCTGTCGGGATAAAGCACATGCAATTTTTAGGGATGTGTTGCATGCCCTGTTTGTGGCTCTTTCACCAACTTCAATCTGCTTCTGAGGATGGGAACATCAGGAGGCGTGTGTGAGAGCAGCCAATTGTTGTCTTCGTTAGCCAGTTGAAAATCCTCCTCCCGTTGCACTGGGATATTTATTGGAATATGGGACGGGGGGGGGGCAGCTTTCCCTGCTCACTCCTTGTTCACATCAGAAAAACAAATGGACTGGCCAGCAGTCTTTGTTTTTCTTCCCCTGCCATACTCCTGTGAGTTATGGGTTTCTCTCAGACAAAAAAACAGCAGCCAGGAGAATTGGCAGGAAAAGAAATACGATGAGGGATGGGAAATCAAGAGATTGAGGATAGATAGCATGTGTGACAGAGGGAGAGCTGAATAAATAAACTTCATGCAGTGAGGAATTAAAAGGAAGTTCAGGGAAAGAATGGAAGGAAACACTCCTGTTGCTGCTGAGGGAAGGCAGCAATGCAGTTCTTTGGAGGAGTCCGCCTCTGAGGGGGAGGGAGGGGGAGGGAATGAGGAGCGGTGGGGAAAGAGAGACAACAATAACAATTGGAAGGGATCTTAGAGATTTTGTAGTCCAATGCCCTGATCAAACAGGAGACTACCATTTCAAACAAGTGGCTGTCCAATTTTGTCTTAAAAACCTCCAGTGATGGAGCACCCACAACTTCGGGAGACAAGCTGTTCCGCTGGTTAATTGTCCTCACCGTCAGGAAGTTTCTCCTTAATACCAGGTTGCTCCTCTCCTTGGTTAGTTTCCATCCGTTGCTTCTTGTCCTGCCTTCAGGTGCTTTGGAGGATAGGTTGAACCCCCTCTTCTCTGTGACAGCCTCTCAAATATTGGAACCCTGCTATCATGTAAACTACTCTTAAAGGCCGCCTGAATTGGCTGTGAACACCACATATTGTGGCATCATCTTCCGCAGATTGATTACCTGCTTCATGGAGAAATACATTTTCTTTCTGGCTTCTATCTCATTTCCTGTGAAAATTGCCAATTTTACCTGGTCTGTAGTTTTCCATTAGTAAACCAGGCACCAGCCCCTCAGAGGACCTCCTCTGCACTCCTAGGATGATTCAACTCACTCAAGAAACTTGAATGAGCGTTGTCAGAAGCAATATCAACAGAGTCGCTTCCATCCCATAATTGAAAGAACTCAGATCAATGTGGTTGGATCTATCTTGCTGACTCTACTTTTTCCCAACTGGTGAAAGAAGTGGCCGTCCCTCTTTGCCCACCACTTTCCCAAGCCTGAAGATCAGCCACCTGAGATGAAAGAGGTGACAACTAAAAGAGAAGATCTGGCTTTTAACTTAGAGTTCACGGACCTGAGATCTTCAAAAGGGTTGGCTCTGCCCTTTCAGGAAAAGGGAATTAACCCTGCGGATCCAGCCATCTTTCAAAGTCATCGTCAAGTCCTGCTATGCTGCAACCAGTACCTGGTTCTCTTTCTGGCTAGTGAGGTTCCTTTAGAACATGGAACATGGAATCATAGAGCTAGAAGGGACCTTGGAGGTCTTCTAGTCCAATCCCTTGCTCAAGCAGGAGACTTGCACTATCTCCATGGCTGTCCAGTCTCTTCTTGAAAACCTCCATTGATGGAGCGTCCACAACAGTGGTGGGTGGCCCTCGGTTTGGACCAGTTCACAAGAACTGGTAGTAAAACCGGCGGGAGGCCCTGCCCACCGCCCCAGATGTCGTCATCAGCAATTTGCGCATGTGCAGAAGCAAGACATGCTTCAATCCCGTTGTGAACCGGTGGTAAAGGTAAGTAGAACCCACTCCTGATCCACAACTCCAGGAGGCAAGCCATTCCACTGATTAAACGTCTATGGAGATTCTCAGTCATTCAAGTCATGGTTGTCACAAAGGTGTTTTTTCCAAAGGCAATTGGACTTTGTTTTTCCCTGAAGATGTTTCGTGTCTCATCTAAGAAGCTCCTTCAGTTCTGACTGACGGGGGGGGGGGGGGACAGATGGAAGGAAGGATTAGTTCTGAATGGATGAACTAATGAACCAATTGGAACTAATCCTTCCATCCCCTTCCACCATCTAGTCAGAACTAAAGAAACCTCTTGGATGAGAAATTAAACATCTTTGTCAAGGAAAAAACATAAATGCTTTTAAAAGGTTAAAAAAGGGCTCGGACGAACACAGCTGTGGCCCACAATCATCAAAACTTTTTTTTTCCTTTTCAAAGCATTTTTACAACCTATTCACCAGAATAGGTAGTAACAAATTTTACATTTTACCACTGCCTCAGATGCTTTGGAGACTAAAACAATCCCTTCTTCTCTATGACAACCTCTCAAGTACTGGAAGACAGTTACGTCCCTGTAAATATTTTTTCTATAAGCTAGACATACCCAGTTCCCTCAGCTGTTCATTGTACAATTCAATCTCCAATCCTTTAATCATCTTCGTTGCTCTTCTCAACACACTTTCCAGGGTCTCAACATATTTTTTTATATCGGGAGACCAAAACTGGATGCACTGTTCCAAATATGATCTCACCAGTGCGGTATAAAGCGGTACTATCACTTCTCATGATCTTAATGCTATTCCTCTTCATGTAGTCTAGGACTTGCCTGGCTTTTTTTAGCAGCTGCACTGGCTTTTTTGGCAGCTGCAGCACATTGAAGCAGGCTTCCACATCTGGAAATGGAGAACCATTCTCCAGCGGCCAGTAAAATAGAGGCCATTCGGATTTGCAGAGAGGATAACAAAGCTATGTCTGTTTCATTGCCTGTTTGGAGGCACAATAATTAGTTTTTAAATCAATCTCAGATGTGCATTATTTTCCTTTTGTCGAGAACACAAATATATTCCGGAATGCAAGTATCAAAATGAGGCCTTTGTTGAGATGGCTGTAATAACAGAATCTTGCAAGTCTGATTATGCAAGGGGGTTGGACTAGAAGACCTCCAAGATCCCTCCCATCTCTGTTAGTCTGTATCTGCTTGTCTTAATCCCCTTTCTTATTTTTATTTACGTATTTATTTATTGAATTTATATTGCCGCCTATTCGCCAGGGGTGAAATGCTTCCAGATTGGACCGGATTGCCCTGTCCGGTAGCGATCTTGGCTGTTGGTTTGGTGATCCGGTAGCAATGGCGGAGCAAAGCTCCACCCACCCACCCGGATGTCATTACTTCCTGGTTTTAACCAGGAAGTAATGTGTTTTTTACCTTCTGCGCATGGCACGTGAGCTTCTGAACCAGTAAGAAAGGTAAGTAGATTTCACCCCTCTATTCACCCATGGTGACTCAAGGCGGCTTACAGAATATAAGACCACATTTAAAACAATAAAATCTAACAAAAAGAATCAAATTAATATAGTACAATATAACAAAATCACCTCCCACCCATTCCTGTTCTGGCAACAGCAGATCACACGAGCCATTTAATGGGCTTCATCCTGCTCTGAGCTCCCCAGGCCCACTGGCAGAACCAGGTCTTCAGCGCCTTCCGGAAGAGTGTTAGAGTGGGGGATGTTCTAATCTCTGGGGGAATTAATCAATTATGATCCAATGAATGAAGAAAGTGTCTCTTTGAGCCACTTCCAAATGTTACTTCCCTGTTCTGGACTTTCAAAATCGAAATAGCATGGATATATTACTGTACTAAAAAGTTCTTATGCTGCAGAGCAAACTTGTAATTTCTCTTTCTCTTCTCAACTGTAGTTGAGAATGTTGATAATTGATAATATGTTGATAATGTTGATCCCAGTCCATTTGTCTAAGATAATAAAACCAACATTGGTCTCCAAATACAAGGAGTCCTCGACATCTGACCCCAGTTGAGCCCAAAATTTATATTGCTAAGTGAGACGTTTGTTAAGTGAATTTTGCCCCGTTTTATGACCTTTCTTGCCACAGTTGTTCAGTGAATCACTGCAAGTGTTAGCTTAGTCACACGGTTGTTAGGTGAATCTGGCTTCTCCCATTGACTTCGTTTGTCAGAAGGTTAGAAAAGGGGATCACGTGATCCCAGGACATCGCAACCATCATAAATATGAGTTAGTGGCCAAGTGGCTGAATTTGGATCCCCCGCCAAGGGGATGCTGCAACGGTCATAAGTGTGAATAACAGTCACTACAGTGATGTAACTTTGAACAGTCATTAAATGAACTATTGTAAGTCAAGAACTATACAAGCAATTATGTGTAAGGGTGTGTAGAACCTGCTCAATTGCACAAAGCAACATTTCCAAGATGAAAGGGCCTCACCCAGCATCAGATACAAATTATATCTACAGGAACAGACAAGACTCAAATTACAGATGATTGAATGCAGAACAGGTGTCAAATGACTTTGTAGCTGAATATAGATCAAGTCATGATAAGGTAAATATGGGTATTGTGTTTCACAAAAATATGCACCATGTGGTTTTTTGCCTCTACTGTATTATCTGCTTAATGGTGTGTAACTAGCAAAGCAAACACAAACCTAACAAATGTGAGAAATGGCTATGAGAGTACAATATTCTAGAATACTAGAAATTTAAAATTCTCATTCTAGAACGGCTACAATGAGAGTACAATATTGTGACGCTGAAAAAAACGCAGGAAAAACCCCATTTGGGATGTTAAAATTGTTGCACATCAACATAACCATGCAGCATAATAAGAGACAAATACAAGTAGCCCTCGATTTACAATGGTTCATTTAATGACCAAAGTTACAACAGCATGGAAAAATGTAACTTGTGACCATTTTGCACACTTACAACCATTGCAGCATCCCCCATGATCCCGGGATCAAAATTCAGATGCTTGGCAATTTACTCGTATTAATGATGGTTGCAACATCCTGCGAGGTAATCCCTTTTCGTAACCTGACTAGGAAGGTCCATGGGGAAGCCAGATTCACTTAACAATCGTCTTACTAACTTAACTGCCCTGATTCACTTAACAACGGTAGGCAAGAAAGATCGTAAAATGGGGCAAAACTCACTTAACAAATGTCCCACTTAACAGAAATTTTGGGCTCCATTGTGATCATAACTCGACTACCTGTATTGGATGAAATTGGATTATTTTGCATTGTGCATGCTACCTGAAGCCACTTAAAGACTCAACTTCCACCTGCCTGACTGGCTTTGCAAACAGAATGCTCACACGTTTACTCAGAGGAAATCTCACTCCAAAGAGATTAGGGCACACATGCATGACAGCCTAACAGCGGCTATCCTAAATACCTTTATTAATTCCCAAGCAGCTCAGTAGGACTTTCTCCTAAACAGGATGCCATTCTGATGATTAAGTAGATTCTTGAAGATCTGCAGATAACATTTACGCAATTAGGATCCACAGTGCCGAAGGAGACACATTTTTCCAGGATCTCTTGGTCTTTGCACTTAAAAAAAAACATTCTGTCTTTGCTTCATTTAGGATGAAGTGATAACCAGACCGAAATCAGGAAAAGCATTTTAGGCAGTAAAGAGGGAAAGGGACTCACCATGGTCACCCTTACGCTGTGAAACGAATTAGAAGAAAGCCTCAGGTTTCAAGCTCTCGAGTTGCAAAGTTCCTCAGCTGCACTATTTACACACCTGGCTCTCTTAACTCCCTCAGACACTCCTTAGAAAGCATGGCTGATTAAGGTTGACATGGAAGGGAAAGCGGGAAGTTGGGTTTGTAATACACACACATGGAAAGAACAGAGTGAGTCAGAGATGGGAAATCAACACAGAAAGTAATTAATAGAATGGGTGAGTGCAAAAAGGGAGAGTTCCATTGTGTTCAAAATAAACTTTGGGTTAATAATTCAGAATAACAGAGTTGGGAGGGACCTTGGAGGTTCTTTATTCCAACCCACTGCAGAAGCAGGAGACCTTATTCCATTCCAGACAAATGACTGTCTAATCTCTTTAAAATCTCCAGTGTTGGAGCACCCACAACTTCTGGAGGCCAGTTGTTCCACTGATTAATTTTTCTCACTGTTAGGAAATTTGTCCTTAGTTCTAGGTTGTTTCTCTCCTTGATTAGTTTCCATCCGTTGCTTCTTGTCCTGCCCTCAGGTGCTTTGGAGAATAGCTTGACTCCCTCTTCTTTGGGGCAGCCCCTAAGATATTGGAAGACTGCTATCCTGTCTCCCCTGGTCCTTATTTTCATCAAACTAGACATACCCAGTTCCTACAACCGTTCTTTATATGTTTTAGCCTCCAGTCCCCGAATTATCTTTCTTGCTCTTCTCTGAACTATTTCTAGAGTCTCCACTCTCCACATCTTTTTTATATTGTGGTGACCAAAACCAGATGCAGGATTCCAAGCGTGGCCTTACCAAGGCATTATAAAGTAGTACTAACACTTCATGTGATCTTGATTATACAGTATACCTCTGTTTAAGTAGCCTAGGATTGCATTGGCTTTTCTGCCAGCTGCAGCACAGTGCTGGCTCATATTTAAGCGATTGTCCACTAGGACTCCAGGATCCCTCTCACAGTTACTGCTATTAAGCCTGTAATTCCTTGTCTGTATATCTGATTTTTCTTGCCTAAGTGTAAAAACCTTGCTTTTCTCACTGCTGAGTTTCACTTTGTTAGATAGGGCCCAGTTTCACATCTGTCAAGATCAATCTATCAAATCCTTGCAGGAATCTGGACCTTCACGGAATCCAGTTTGAAAAACTCAGGCCAATTTAGTTCCAATTCTGAAGAATGTCCCAATTCTTCAATAACGGGTACTGTGCAGCACAATTAAAGAATCAGAAGGCAGGTGTTATCAGGGACCCACTAATACCAGGTATCTCTGATTTTTCCAAATTAAGTGCAATAATCCTGCATAAGGACAAACATCTAGAAACAGTATAAAACAGGGTCCCCAACTCCCAGGCCAATACTGGGCTGTGGCTTGTTTGGAACTAGGCTGCGGAAGTGATGGTGTGTGCACGCAGCTCCATTTGCACAAGTGATGGGTGCGTGTGCCCACCACTCACAAATGGAGCTACACATGCATGCACGTGCTCACCCACCACTTGTGTGGGACCATCCTGTCTCTTCCCCCCCCCCCAAACGATTCACAGTGCCAGAAAAAACTGGGGACCGCTGATGTAATAATGACAGTCCATTGAAGCAAACCCACATTCTGTTTTGTGCCCATCCAAGAAAGTGTGGAAAGTGTTTTTTATTCAGTAGTGAAGTCTGAATATGGTAGTATGAAATCATTTGGCTCCTGGTCATCTGAAGACAATAAGTATAGCAATAAGATCCCCAAAACTGCTGCTTCTATGAAGTTCCTTGGATCTCTCCACTGATAAGAGCCCTCAGGATCTCAGTTATGACCATTTTTCACATGACCGGCCATTGCAGCATCCCCACGGTCCCATGATCAAAATTGAGAAGCTTGACAACTGATTCATATTTATGACAGTTGCAGTGTCCCATTGTCACCCTTTTGCAGCCTTCTGACAAGCAAAAGTCAATGGGGAAGCCAGATTCAATTTACAACCGTGTTACTAATTTAACAACGGCAGTGATTCGCTTAACAACCTCAGCAAGTAAGGTCATAAAATGGAGCAAAGTTCAATTAACAACTGTCTCACTTAGCCACAGAAGTTTTGGGCTCAATTGTGGTCGTAAGTGGAGTTCTCCCTGTATTTCATCACTGGGATATAATGGAATATGGAAAGATACTCCATCACTGGAAATTTTTAAGAAGAGATTGGACAGTCTGGGACCATATAGGGTTTCCTGCTTGAATTATGGGTATGGACTAGAAGACCTCCAAGGTCCCTTTTAACTCTGTTATTCTGTAATTTTCCTCTCATGCGTTATCCCTTCAAGATAAAGGATCCCAAATATTTTAGCCTTTCCTCCTAGGGAAGATCTTTGAGCCCCCCTGCCAGTCATTTAGTCTGACATCTTCCAAGCTTTTGCCAGCAATATAATAACCCCTTTTCAAATCGGGCAGTCAGAACAGGACAAGAAGGGCACCCTGCATGGAATGTATTGTGGCTTAATCATGCCTTCAAAAGGATCTTGGGAACCTAAGCTAGTGGGAAGGAGTGAGAAAATAACAAGGAAATGATTTGATTTGGATGCTAATTGTCCTCTGCTCCAGGGAAGTGGATTTTAATGAATGTTTTCTTAAACCTTCCTGCTGTTTGAGGCAGTCATGCTGTGGCTTTAAGCAGACAAAAATGCAGGTTATTGTGTCTTTCAGCCCTAGTCTCCCCACAGAGAGAGTAACAAAGTTAGAAGGAACCTTGGAGGTCTTCTAGTCCAACCCCTTGCTTAGGCAGGAAATCCTACCCCATTCCAGACAAATGGCTGCCCAATCTCTTTTTAAAGACCTCCAGTGTTGGAGTACCTGCAACTTCTGGAGTCAAGTAGTTCCACTGGTTGATTGTTCTGTCAGGAAATTTTTATTTCTAGGTTAGCTATCTCCTTGGTTAGTTTCCATCCATTGTGTCTTATCCTGCTTTCTGGTGCTTTGGAGAATAGGCTGACCCCCTCTTTATGGCAGCCCCTCAAATACTGGATTATTGTTATTATGTCACCCTTAGTTCTTCATTAAACTAGCCATATCCAATTCTAGCAACCGTTCTTTATATGTTGTAGCCTCCAGTCCCCTAATCCTCTTTGTTGCTCTTCTCTGCACTCTTCCCAGAGTCTCCACAACTTTTTTTACGTCATGGCGACCAAAACTGGATTCAGCATTTCAAGTGTGGCCTTACCCAGGCATTATAAAGTGGTATTAAGTCTTCATGTGATCTTGATTCTAGCCCTCTAGCTGGGACCTCCTTTTTCTCCAAAAATGGGGATCAATTCAAGTTTTTGTCACTCGCGGAACTGACAGAAACAGGATCGTCAACCTGCCAGACCTCAAGATTTTGGAAAGAGTTAAATAAACAGAGCAAAGGCAGATGTTTTATTGCTGTGACTTGTGAAAAGAAAGGCAGCGACACAGTGAATTTTCGTACAGATCCTCTGTTGAACCATGCAAGGAAATTATTAACCAAGCTTGCTCCCCTGTTGCTTTATCTTATAATGCCCCGTCTGTCCAGAATTTCCAATTTTTTTTAATGTCAGGGTGGGAAAATGATAAGATTGCCAACATTCCTTCTGGGCCCACCCGGAATTACTAGAGCTAAAAATCCCATTGTGCCTTAAAGATGCTTAAGAAAGCCAGTTTTCCCCTTAAAACTCCTGACTGCCCTTCCAGAAATGCCCTCACTCCCCAGCCGCTATTGAAATGCAGTCTCCCTAGGATCCTTTGATCCAGGTTGGCCCTTCAGACAACACGCACAGACTTAAATGCAAAAACCGACATCTTAATATTTGGAATAGGCTGAGCCTCTTGCTTCCAATGGAGGCGGTCTATGAAGATTCTCCGTCATCCAGATCATGGTTGTCCCAAAGGTGCTTCTTTCCTTTTTCCTTCCAGACCTGCAGAGATCATCCAGGTGAGGACGGCTGGCCAAGTTACTTTCTTCTATCCTTGTAATAGTGATTGCTAAATGAGGCAGTCACTAAACAAGGACTGTATTTGTCTTCATTAAGCTCCTTATGAATCCGTAAAAGCAAAATCAGGCCGTAAAGTTGGCATCTTTAGCTAAACCGATCTCACTGCTGCCCCTGTATTCATTCATTGGTTTGGTCTTTGAAACACACATATACACAAAAACACAGCCCCAAATCCACAGTTCAATAGTCAAACCCTCTATGCAACTTCTGCGTTTAACAACAATGTGCAGTTGTGGAGTTCTTGTGGTCAATTTGCTTCTGAACTCTGGCAGAGGTGGGGAACGATGTCCCTTTTATGACTTGTGGACTTCAACTCCCAGAATTCCTGAGCCAGCCATGCTGGCTCAGGAATTCTGGGAGTTCAAGTCCACAATCGTTTCCCACTTCTGCTTTATAGATCATAAAAAGCGAACAGAGGTGGAAGGGACATTTGAACCATCATCCAACCGGTGCTGAGTCCAATGACTTCTTTTTTTTCTTTTCATTTCAAGAAAGGTTGCATGTGCAGTATGGTCCTATGCTTGTATTTGTTAACTGTGGCAGTTTTAAGATGGGTGGACTTCAACTCCCAGAATTCCCTAGCCAGCATGAGCGCCTGAGGAATTCTGGGAGTTGAAGTCCACTCATCTTAAAGTTGCCATGTAGAACACAAGCACTGTTCTACAATACAGCAAAAGTAAACTTAATCTCTAATCCTAACCTCATCTCTAACTGAAAAACACACAGGCTGGAGCTTTTCCTTCAAAATTCCAACAGTGGTCCACAGAATTTGACCATTAGAGCCACCAAGTTCACAATCAAACCTCGCCCATCCTCAATTTAAAGGCTTCACCTCCTTGCCTTAGAATCTTTGCTTCCTTGTGCAGAGATTCCAGATTTTAAAATGCATCTTAAAAAAAAAACTATCTGGAAGAATGTCATTTTGAAGCCTGCACAGAATCAAGGAACCAAGTCAGTTGGCCACGGAATCAGGGGTGTCCTCAAGGGGTGAGCTCCCCCAAAAAAGACAAGATGGCAGTCTCGAGGCACATTTTAAACCAAAGCAGAGCTCTTATCACACTACAGGGAGTCCTCAATTTACGACCAAAATTAAGCCTAACGTTTCTGTTGCTAAGTGAAGCATTCGTTAAATGAATTTTGGCCCACTTCAAGTCCTTTCTTACCACAGTTGCTAAGTGAATCATTGCAATTGTTAAATTAGGAACACGATTGTTAAGTGAACCTGGCTTCCTTATTGACTTTGCTTGTCAGAAGGTCCCCCAAAGGGGTCACATGACCCCAGGACTCTGCGACTGTCATAAATATGAGTCAATTGCCCTGTGCCCGAATTTTGTACCCTTGACCATGGGGTTGCTGCAACGGCTGTAAGCATGAAAAACTCATGTCAATTTTTTCAGTACCGTTGTAAGTTCGGTCACTAAATGAACTGTCGTAAGTCGAGGACTATCTGTATTGTGGCTGCCATCTTGATTTTTGTGAAAACCAGACATACAGGTAGAATGAAAGGACCCCTAATCCAACTCTGCTCAGGGCAGGAAGAAATTCCGTTTTTACTTTTTAGCACAAATTACGATAATTCATTGGAACTCACGGGAAAGGCTAAGGAGTTGCATAATTTGACTGGAAATCTTATTTGCAACATTATCTTATTTGCACCCTGATCCAGAAATTAAGCCACTGAGATTCATTCTCAAATGCATGCTAAAATTATGGAAGACTACAATTGCATTTTCTTTTCTCCCCTGGCTACTAAAAGTTTTCCCAGCTTTGGGCATGTCATCCCAATCATTTCAATTTTAAAAGACAATTAACAATGATTAAACGTTAAGAATTTAAACTCATTTGCCTAATGTAACATCTTGGCAGGGTTGTTTTTCACACTCTGTAATATTTCAGCAGATACAGTGACTTGCTTTCGGACCTCAGACTTCCCTTACAGGTAGTCCTCAACTTACAACCACAATTGAGCCAAACGTTTCTGTTGTTAAGCAAGACAATTAGGTGATTTTTGCCTCATTTTACGACCGTTCTTGACAAGTGAATCACTGCAGTTGTTAAATGAGTCACATGGTCATTAAGCGAATCTGGATTCCCCACTGACTTGTCAGAAGGTCGCAAAAGGGGAATGCGTGACACTGGGACACTGCAACCGTCATAAGTACGAGTCAGTGGCCAAGCGTCTGAATTTTGATCACGTGACTGGAGAGGCTGCAACAGTCATAAGTGTGAAAAACCATCATATGTCATTTTTTTCAGTTCTGTTGTAACTCTGGTCATTGGTTGTAAGTCGAGGACTACCTGTAACTAACATTGTCTTTTCTCTGTGTTAAAAAAAAGATGACTACATTTCCATCCCACTGCTTCTCTGCACAAGCAGGGCGGGCAAAAAAGTCAAGATGGCAGCCCTACTCCTTCTCTGCATGTTTTTACAAAACACATTAAAAAGAAATCCGGCTTTGATTATGCAATTGCGACCCTCAATTCAACCATTTAACACACACTCACACTTTGACACCCTGGTACAGAACTCAAAGCTACATATTTGCCCCCGCTTTACCAAAACAACAACCCTGCCGGTAGTCTGATCAGAGAGACCGATTGGCGTGAGATTCCCCAGTAAGGAAGCATAGGGACCCAATATTTTTTTTTGCCATTAGATGCAGTGGAAATAAACAGCTGACCACTAGGGATCCCGCCCCTGTCCCACCCTAGATCTTTCATCTCTCTTTCTACTCTACCCCCTTGCTATGACCCTGTAGCCTATAACATTGTGATGGCAGGCAGATATTCAGCCGGGAGAGCTTTGGCCACCGAAGGATTTCCTGCCTGCTGTGAAGCAATTCAAAGGCATTTGGGTTCCAGCTGCTCTACTCCCTTCCTGCCTCACCGTTGGACTGGATAGTTGGTGTGACCTTGATGTCCTCCTTCCCCAAGGAAATGTCCCAGCCTGCCCACCCCACCCCGGGTTCGAGTCTGCGACCCGTCGCTTTGTCTCATCTGCCTTGTTCTTGGAGACTTTGCATCTTCAAAATCTGGAAGAGGATTCTTTGGACGTCTTCATCCATGTGGCCCTGAGAGGAGCAGAAATAGGGGGAAAAAACAAACAATGAGATCACGAACACCTGGAGATGTTCCTCAGCATTTAATCAAGCGTTTTGGCTGGTAGGAGGACTTCTGCCTTTGTTCCTACCAGAGGACAGACGTCTAACAACAGATCTATAATCTCACTATTCAAGGAGATTGTGCTCGAGGGAATCCCTACAAGATCAGCGGTCACGATCTCTCTGATAAAGGAAAATGTTTGTAGCTCGGAGTTGACATGAGGGGTTCTTGGTGCTTTCTGAACTTGGTGGTTTTCTTGCAGATGTTTCCTGACCCAACTAGGTAACATTATCAGTGCTGGTGTAGTTAGGATTAGAGTTTCCTCTTCTTCCTCTCCGTAAACCCCACTCCCTTCTAGACCTGATAATGTTACCTAGTTGGATAATGAAATGTCTGCAAAAAACCCCACCAAGCTCAGAGAGCACAAAAGACCGCACACTCTTCCTTTCCATAAACCCCACTCCCTTCTAGCACTGATAATATTACCTAGTTGGGTCATGAAACGTCTCCAAGAAAACAAGCTTAGAGAGCACCAAGGAACTCTCATGACCTCTTTGCTTTGTGAGCTTCATTGATTGCCAGTCGGCTTCTGGATTCAATTCCTGCTGCTGGTTATAACCTATAACGGCCTACGTGACTTGGGGGTGGATGATCTGAGACTCTTCCTCTCCAGTTATATCCATCCATCCCATCAGATCTGGGATGGGTTTTTGTTACTGTTGTTTTGTGGGCTGGGGAATTCTGGCAGTTGAAGTCCCCATATCTTTAAAGTTGCCAAGGTTGAGAAATATGGTTCTAAAGGATTTATATATTTACTTATTTACTTATTTACTTATTCCTTTCCATACTTTAACTCTGGCTGGAAAGATAAGAATTTGGTCCAGGAAAGATTTTAGAACTCGGTGGGGAATTGAGCCTGGAATGCACTATCTTTTTCAGAGGCTGCTGACCAGTTGGGCATCGGCCTGCATAGTTTATTCCTAAACTGGCCCTATAAAAGAGTCAAAATAAATTGAAATACTGCCATACAGATAATCCTCAGCTTACAATAGTTGGTTTAGTGGCCGTTTGAAGTTACAACAACACTGAAAAAAGTGACCTATGGCCAATTTTCACACTTATGACCGTTGCAGCATCCCCGTGGTCACGCGATTTGCACTCGGGTACTTGACAATTGACTCACATTTATGACGGTTGCAGCGTCCCAGAGTCACATGATCTACTTTTGCGACCTGACAAGCAAAGTCAACGGGGATGCAAGATTCGCTTAACAACCGTGTTACTAACTTAACACGGTGCAGTGATTCACTTAAGAAATGTGGCGAGAAAAAATTGTCAAAATGGGGCAAAACTCACTTAACAAGCTTCTCACTCAGCAGCGTAAATTTTGGCCTCAAATGTGTTTGTAACTTAAGGACTATCTGTGTGTGCTAGCATGAAGGATAACTAATTCCTGATGCAAAGTTTTATTGCTTGAAAAGGGCTTTTAAGCTAGCTTGGACACGTTAGCTATTAGGGATGGGCAGCTATTCAGCTCCAAAGCCAAAATCAAGTTTTGGAACAAGCATGGGGGTGGAGTGTGCATGCACAAATCCACACAAATCCACACAGACTCCCCCCCAAATAGAGGGCAGGACAAGAAACAAAGGTTGGAAACTAATCAAAGAGAGAAGCAACCTGGAATTAAGGAGAAACCTCCTAACAGTGAGAATAATTAACCAGAGGAACAGCTTCCCTCCAGAAGTTGTGGATGCTCCATCAATGGAGGTTTTTAAGAAGAGTCTAGACCAGGAATGACAAACTCGATTTCATTGAGGGCTGCATGAAGATGGTGTTTGACCTTGGGGGGCTAAGGCGCTTGTGGTGGCCCAAGTGCTCTGCAAGAGAAAACGGGCACCTGAGCTCTTTTTTTTTTTTTTAAATTTGATTTATATGCCGCCCTTCTCCGAAGACTCAGGGCGGCTTACAATGTGTTAAGCAATAGCCTTCATACTTTTGTATATTTATACAAAGTCAGCTTATTGCCCCCAACAAACTGGGTCCTCAATTTACCCACCTTAGAAAGGATGGAAGGCTGAGTCGACCTTGAGCCTGCCTGGGATTGAACTCACAGAAATAACAGGCAGCTGGTGTTAATTGCTGCCTTTAGTAGGAGGCATTAGCCCCCTACGCTACACAGGCTCATATTTTGGCTCTGAGGGCCTCCTGTAACCCTCTCCTGTTTGCAGCCCTCCTGAGCTCCATTTTCTCTGGCAGAGGCGCTGCGGGCCAGTCCTTCGCTGTTTCCAGGGCAGCCCCACAGACCCGAACTAAGCATCCATGGGCCGGATCCAGCCCCCCGGGCTTTGAGTTTGACACCCCTGGTTTAGACAGTCACTTTATCTGAAATGGTATAGGTCTGTGATGGCGAACCTATGGCACGGGTGCCACAGGTGGCACGCAGAACCATATCTGAGGGCACCCAAGTGTTTTGTTTTGTTTTTTGATTTGATTTGATTTATATGCCATCCTTCTCTGGAGACTCAGGGCGGCTTACAATGCATTAAGCAATAGCCTTCATACTTTTGTATATTTATACAAAGTCAGCTTATAGCCCCCACAAACTGGGTCCTCAATTTACCTACCTTAAAAAGCATGGAAGGCTGAGTCAACCTTGAGCCTGGGGAGATTTGCCCTAGCTCACCTCCAGCACACATGTGCTCGCCGGTCAGCTGATTTTCAGGCCTCTGGAGGGCCTCCTGGGGGTGTTGAGGAAGGCTGTTTTTGCCCTCCCCAGGCTCATAGAAAGCCTCTGGAGCCTGGGGAGAGTGAAAAATGGGCCCACTGTGCCATCGCGTGCCAAAACCGGGGGGAACGTGGGGGGAGCACGCGCACGTGCGCAGGAGGGCGGGGCACGGGTGGGCATTGAATTATGGTTGCGGGCATGCATGCACACGATCCCTCCACTCTCCCCCCGCTTTTGGCACGCAACGGCAAAAAGGTCAACCATCACTGGCATAGGTTCTCCTGATTGAGCAGGGGGCTGGACTAGAAGACCTCCAAGGTCCCTTCCAGCTCATTCTATTCCAGATGTTCAGGCAACCCCTGTGCCCTCTCTCACATTCACATTCAGACCCACCAACTGGGTCCCTGTCACTAGCTGTGTCCCCAAGCTCAAATGGCCCCTCCTCCTCTCAACTTTGGGTCCCTGCCAAACATATTCCAGATTCTTCTTCATTTCCCACTCCTGCCCCCCCCCCCCATGAAATATTTCTAATTCACTGTCAGGAACAAAGAAGACCTGGGCCAACTCACCTGGATAGCATAGAGAAGGTGCCCTCTGTACAAAGAGATGATATTGCTATGGCGTCGCTCAGATTCCTAGTACAAAAAGAGAATTAAGAGAAATAGTTTAAAATAAAATAAAATAACCGATATGGCTCAGCTAAGACTATTTCATGTACAATTCACTGCGGTCACAAACGTCTCCAAACTTTTTCCTTGTCTGAGGAGAGCTTGCCTGTTTAACAGCCCTCATTCTGAATTTACCGGGTGAGTTTATTCAGTTATTAATGGAATTACCAATTAGCTATTCTCGATCCTATGGAAATTGTGGGGGTTAATTTTAAAATTTCTTACAGAACATTGGATTTTTCAGAGGCGTTTAGCTAACTACCACAGCTTCAAGAGTTGATCCCATCTCATGCGATGGATCCCATCCCTTCTAATCAGTTCAAGCAAGATATAGTCAAGAGCTTTTGGTTGGTTGACTACGATGTTAAAGGAACTGTGGAAATACATGGCACACAGGTCATCTCCATCTCATCTGGAGGTGGAATTTTAACAGAATAACAAAGTTGGGAGGGACCTTGGAGATCTTCCTCCTGCTCACCTGCTCATCCAGGAAACTTTATATGAGGAGTGTCAAACTCACAATGACACGTCACGTGACGTATTGCAACTTTCCCCCCTTCACTAAACAGGATGGGCGTGGCCAGCACATGACGCCTCTGGCCCATGGGCCTTGACACCCCTGCTGTATACCATTTCAGACAAATGGTTGTCCAACATCTTCTTACAAACTTCCAGTGTTGGAGCGTTCACAACTTCTGGAGGCAAGTTGTTCCACAGATTAATTGTTCTAACTGTCAGGAAATTTCTCCTTAGTTCTAAGTTGCTTCTCTCCTTGATTAGTTTCCACCCGTTGCTTCTCGTCCTGCCTTCAGGTGCTTTGGAGAATAGCTTGACTCCCTCTTCTTTGGGGCAGCTCCTCAGATATTAAAACACTGCTATCATGCCTCTCCTAGTCCTTCTCTTCATTAAACTAGACCTACCCAGTTCCTGCAACCGTTCTTCATATGTTTTAATCTCCAGCCCCTTAATCATCTCTGTTGCTCTTCTCTGCACTCTTTTTAGAGTCTCCACATCTTTTTTGTATCGTGGCGACCAAAACTGGATCTAAGCACCATGGTGACACCAGGCTTAGAATGCAGTACTGCAGGCTTAACTCTGCTCACTGTCAGAAGTTCGATCCTAACCACTTCAAGGTTGACTCAGCCTTCCATCCTTCCAAGGTCAGTAAAGTGGTATATATGTGGTGTATATTTGCTGTGAAGTGGTATATAAGTCTAAGCGCTATTCCAAATGTGGTCTTACCAATACATTACTCCCTGTTCATTTTCCGAGGAACACCTGACCCATCTCAAGTGAAAGGAACCAGACAATTGAGCTTGATGGAGCCTCCTAAAACATCTCTTTGAGTCTCTCCTTAATTCTCCTTTCCTTCCTTTGTAAGATACTCACAATCAATTGCTGCTCCAGATCTTTAATTCTCCTCTGGAAGGTAGCTACGTCCAGCTCGCTCTCTGTTTTTGTTGAGAAGATTCCTTTAGAGGAAGCACCACTAGATAGCTCCGAAAGGTCCTTCAGCGCTTCTTTCAGTTTGAAGACCTCTTTGGAGAGCTCTGTGATCTGCCAAGGAAGGAAGGGAAATAGTGACACCAGGGCAACCATTATTTTTCACGCCCAGTAAGCCACACGTCTGGATTCTTCGGCTTATTTTCCATAGGTCCATACCATTTCAAGGTAGGCAACAATAGGCAAAGCCCAGAAAAGGAGTGAGAAATAATATATCAAAGGAATTAAGACCTGAGTTGAGAAAAAGAGAAGGAATTTCAGCTAATTTCAGTTCACACGAAGGGTGTCCAACCTTGGCAACTTTAAGATCTGTGGACTTCAATTCCCAGAATTCCCCAGCCAGCCAATACTGGTCATAAGTCACTTTTTTCAGTGTCGCTGTAATTTCAAACAATAAGTGAACTGTTGTAAGTCAAGGACTGCCTATATTGACCTACTTGAGGAAGGCTTGAATGACGTTTTAGCAGGAGTATTTTATATACTTTGCCAGTTTGCCTTTGGGCATTGCATGGAATGCCTAGAAAATGTCCAGAATATTAAGCGTTTCATAGTTTGATGTCCCATTTTTTGGCAGTCTATAGATTTCCTAGACATTCTACCAAATACCTAATTTTACACATTGGCGGTAACATATACAAAGCCAGAACTAAGAAGTTAATCTGCTCTTAAATTATATACTCAAAATGTGCAATCAACCCTTACTTAAAGAATTATTGGTTTATCCATGCACAGGACATAACAAACAAGATGCTGAAAAGATGCTCGCGGACTAACTTGAATTAGAACAATTAACCAGTGGAACGGCTAGCCACCAGAAGTTGTGAGTACTCCAGCACTGGAGGTTTTTAAGAAGAAATTGGATAGACATTTCTCCAGAATGATATAGGGTCTCTTGCTTGAACAGTGGGCTGCACTAAAAGACCTCCGAGGTCCCTTCCAACTCTGAATTGCTTAACGCATTGTAAGCCGCCCTGAGTTTCCGGAGAAGGGCGGCATATAAATCAAATAAAAATAAAATAAAATAAAATAAAAATAACAGAGTTGGAAGGGATCTTGGAGGTTTCTAGTTCAACCCCTTACTCAAGCAGGAAATCCTATACCCGTGATGGTGAACTTACGGCATGTGTGCCATAGGTTCCATAAGGCACGTGCCCAGCATGCATGCGTACACCAGCCAGCTGATTTGGGGGCCTTTGGGGGCCCACTGGAAATCAGGAAACGGGCTGTTTCTGGCCTCCAGGGGGGTGGGGAAGACCATTTTTGCCCTCCCCAGGCTCCTAGAAAGCCTCTGGAGCCTGGGGAGGGCAAAAAACAGGCCTACCGGGCCCACTGGGACGTCACATGCCAAAAGCGGGGATTGCAGGGTGTGTGTCACATGTGCATGCATGGGGGGGCAGGGCACATTGAATTGTGGGTGTGGGCACACGCGCGCTCGACCCCCCCACGCTCCCCCCCTGCTTTTGGCACGCAACGGCAAAAAGGTGAGCCATCACTGTCCTATATCATTCCAGATAACTGGCTACCCAGGGTTTTTTACACCCACAACTTCTAAACATGAGCTATTCCATGGGTTGATTGTTCTCATTGTCAGAACATGTATCCTCTTGTCTACGTTGAATCTCTCCTGGATCAGTTTCCATCCATTATTCCTTGTCTGGCCTTCGGGTGGAGAATAGGTTGACCCAGGGGTGAAATGCTCCCGATTCAGACCAGATCACCCGATCCGGTAACAATGGTGATGGGTGGTTCAGAAAACCAGTAGCAAAAATCCCTGCCCCACCCCCCCATGCCTAGCTGAGTCGCACGATCATCAGAGGCTGGGGTTTTGTTTTTTTTTTCACTTTTAAAAGCATTTTTGGCCGGAAAAAAATGCTTTTAAAAGTAAAAAAAAAAGCCTCTGATAATCGTGCGGCTCAGCTGGGATCATCAGAGAGTTTTAAAAGCATTTTGAATGAAGAGGTTGTAGGGGAAAAAATGCTTTTAAAAGAGGTGATGAAGAGGTGAATGAAGAGGTTGTAGGGGAAAAAATGCTTTTAAAAGTAAAAAAAATAAAAATAAAAAAGTTAGCGACGCCCACCCAATCACATTACCCACCACCACCAAGCCATGCCCACAGAACCGGTAGTAACAAATTTTACATTTCACCACTGGGTTGACCCCCTCCTCTCTGTGGCAGCTCCTCCAAATATTGGAAGACCGCTATCATGTCTCCCCTGATCCTTCGCTTCACTAGGCAAGCCATGCCCAATTCCTCCAACCGTTCTTCACATGTTTTAGCCTCCAGTCCTCTCATCATCCTGGTTGATCTTCTCGGCACTCTTTCTAGAGTCTCAACATCTTTTTTATTTATTTATTTATTTATTTATTAGATTTATATACTGCCCTTCTCCTTACGGACTCAGGGCAGTAAACAGCTGAATAAAAATCAGTACATAAAAGTTAAAATATTATAAAACACATATAAATATGGCTGAGAATTAAAAACAAGTAAATATTAAAATACATCAACTCTAAAAACTCTAAAAATTTTAAAAATTCAACAGGGATCAGGCTAAACCGGCAAGCTGAAAAAGATAAGTTTTCAGGGCCCGACGAAAATTCCGGAGGTCGGAGATCGTTCTCAGTTCTGGAGGAAGATCATTCCAGAGGGCTGGTGCTGCCACAGAGAAGGCTCTCCCCCTGGGGGTCGTCAGCCGGCATTGTCTGGCTGATGGCACCCTGAGGAGGCCCTCTCTGTGGGAACGAACCGGCCGGTGGGAGGCAATTGGCGGCAGAAGGCGGTCCCGTAAGTACCCTGGTCCCAAGCCATTGAGCACTTTAAAGGTGATTACCAACACCTTGAAATGCACCCAGAAGTCCACCGGCAACCAATGCAGCTCACGCAGGTGATGTGTCACGTGGGAGCGCTCCCATAATCCCCCGCGCGGCCGCATTCTGCACCAGTTGGAGCCTCCGGGTGCACCCCAAGGGGAGCCCCATGTAGAGAGCATTGCAGTAGTCCAGGCGAGAGGTGACGAGCGTCTGAGTGACTGTGCGTAGGGAGTCCCGATCTAGAAAGGGCCGCAACTGGCGTATCAGGCGAACCTGATAGAAAGCCCCCCTGGCCACAGCTGTTGTATGATCCTCTAAGGACAGCCGTGGGTCCAGGAGGACGCCCAAGTTGCGCACCCTTTCCGTGGGGGCCAAAGTGTGGTGACCAAAACTGGATGCAATAGGACAAGTCCAAGAGCCCCTTTTCGGATGAACCAAACAGGACTCACCTTCTTGTCTTTCTCTTTGACCAGCTTGGCCGAGTCCTCAATGTGGCTGTGCAGCTCCTGGAGACGTTCAGACTCCGCCCTCAGGCTCTGCAACTGCTTCTCGGCAGCAGCTAGCTGCGCCTCAGCCGCATGCTTCTCGCTCTTCATGAAGAGGGCCTCCCGCTGCACCTGGAAGACTTCTGTGCAGGTCCGTTCATGTTTGCAGCCCAGGTCACTCAGCTTTGCCTTCAGGGCCTCGATTTCGGTCTGCAAGGTGGCCCTCACCTGCTCGTGGGCCTCCTTGGAAACAGCGCCTTGACGGATCTCGTCCAGCTGGGCCTGGAGTTGGGAGGCCTCTTGGGCTTTGGCTTTCAGCTCCTGCTCCAACAGCTTTGCTTTGGCCTTCAACTCCCACAAGGTGCCCTCCAGGGCCTCCTTGGCTCGTGCATGCTCGGCCAGGGGCACTGACTCTCGCCTGAAGGCCTCAGTGGTCTTCTGAAGTTCTGCCAGCTCGGTTTGGGTAGAGGTGTACTTCTCTTTCATCTCCAGCAGCTTCTTCTCAGCCCCGGAGAGGTCGGTCTTCAACTTCTCCACCATGTCTTCATGGTCCACTCTAGAGACGCACTGAGAGGCCAGCCTCTCCTTGGTCGCTTGAAGCTCCTCTTCCAGCTTCTCCCGGCCTTCTTGGAGCTCCTCGACGTGAGCCTTCACTTCTTCGTGTTGCTTCGTCATAGCTTTTAGCTGCTCTCGCAGCTTGCTGGTCTCCTCCTGAAGGGCCTGGCTTACGGAAGACCTTCCTTCAAGCATCTCGTGTCTCTCCTCCTCCAAGATGGCCCTCAGTTCTCTTAGTTCTGTTTCCGCAGAGGTGCATCTCTTTAGAAGGACCTCTTTCTCCTGGGACACAGCATCCAAGGAAGCACCAAGGGTGGCTTTCATCTCCTCGTACGCCTCAACGGAACAGTTTTGAGCCTCTCTTTCTTCTTGATCCCTGAGCAGCCCTTCCAAATCCTTCATCTTCTGATCTTGCTCCTTCAGCTCCTCCCGAGTCTGTTGCAGAGCAGCCTGGACCGTCTCGAGTTCAATTCTGGAACTCTCCGTAGCTTCTTTCTCCTCCACGGACAAGATGCCCAGCTCAATCTGTTCCTCAAGGATCTTGACTTCAGCCAAAGCTGCCTGATATTTCTTCTGGGTCTCGCTCAGCTCGTTCATCAGCTCCTCCATCTCTTCTCGGGTTACTGGGTTGAATTTGCTTTTTCCTTCCGGCTCCGATCCGGCTTTATTTTCCGTCACTCGGTTCTCTCTGATCTGATCATCCGGGAGGCTGATCTTCTCCAAAGCTTCTTTAAGGGCCGTGATTTGCTTCTCGTAATCTTCCTTCAGCTGTTCGTAAGCCTCTGCTGAGATGAGTTTATGAGGGCTGCCATCTGTTCCGTTGCTTTCCAGGGACTTCAGAAGTTCCTGAGCCTCCAGCTGCTGTCCTTTCAGCTTCTCGAACTCGGATCTGAGCGAGTCGTACAAAATGATAGGGATGAAGTCCCCAGAAGCGTCAGCCTCGCTCTGGTCCTTCTCGTCCTTCTCCAGAACCTGCACAAAAACAGAAAATTTGATTTATTGGATACGCACAGAGAGAAAAAACCCCCCACAAACGCGTTCAGGAGAGAATTTAATGCATAGCCTCAGTGACTGTGTTTCATGCATATAGCTAGTCCTCGGCTTTTGACCGAGATTTTTCGTTCTTCTTCTGGGTTTTGCCTTCCGTGGCTAATACTAAGAAGGAATTTATTGTTGTTGACAATAACAATAAAATATAACGAAATATTGTTATTCCTCAACTTAATGACCACAATTGAGCCCCAAATTTCTGTGGCTAAAGCGAGACATGTGAATTTTGCCCCATTTTAGGACTTCTCTTGCCACAGTTGTTAAGTGAATCAGTAAATTATTAAGTGAACTTGGCTTCCCTGTCAACTTTGCTTGCCAGAAGGTCATAAAGTTGCTTATGGCAATTTGAAAGCTTTGCAAGTTGACATAAAGATCACATCACCCTGGGACGCTGCAACCGTCATAACTACGAGCCAATTGCCAATTGTTTGAACTTGGATCACAGGACCACGGAGAGGCTGCAACAGACATACGTGTGAAAAATTGCCGCAAGACATTTGTTCGGTGCTGTTGTAACTTTGAAACGGTCACTAAACGAACTGTTGCGAGTCGACAACTGTTCTGTGTAGTTTATCATTGGTTAACTCTATTTTTCCATAGCAGGTGAGTAAATGCCCAGTTAGGATTTACCTGTATTTTTTCCATTAATTTTTTGTTCTTCTGGGTTAGGGACTCTATCTGGCCCTGCAGGGTTGCTAAGAGTTCTTCCGTGGAGGCACTTAAGGTTTTCTTGGAGAGAAGCTCAGCAGTTGCTAAAAGGAAAAGAAGAAGAAGAAGAAATGGAGGGGGGGAGGGGGGAGTGAAAACATGCAAAAAAATAGATTAAACCTGGTGGAGAAGCGCACCCCGGGCTAAAGTTACAAAAATACAGGTAGTCCTCGACTTACGACCACCACTGAGCCCAACATTTCTGTTGCTAAGACAGACGTTTGTTCAGTGGATTTCGCCCCGTTTTACCACCGTTCTTGCCACCATCGTTAAGCGAAACATTGCAGTTGATAAATTAGTGACCCGATTGTTAAGCAAATCTGGCTTCCCCAAGGACTTTGCTTGTCGGAAGGTCGCAAAAGGAGGCCACACGACTCCAGCACACTGCAATCGTCATAAATGTGAGTCTGAAGTTTGATTACGTGACTACAGGGATGTCGCAACGGTCATAAGTGTGAAAAATGATCAAAAGTCCCTTTTTAAGTTGTTAAAAGAACTGCAGATACATGGAACACAGATCATCTCATCACCATGTGACCTCCGGGTCACTGCAAATCGTCATAAATATGAGTTGGTTGCAAAGCAGATCAATTTTGTTCACATGACCGCAGGGATGCTGCAAAAGTTGTGTGAAAAAATGGTCATAAGTCACTTTTTTCATTGTGTTCTGCCCCAACTCCGGACCCCAAAGAACGTAGCACACCACAAAGTCTGTTCAAACCTTAGTTTACTAAATAAACCAGTTGTTTACAAAAACGGCTGTTAATTAACTGCATTAACAGCCACCAAGAATTCAAAGAATAATAACTGAAAGCCTACTGGGGTTGGCAGAATGCCCAGAAGCAATTTGCAGGAAGCTAATAAGATTAGCAAGACAAAACACGAAGATATGTGAACTAAGTTGTTCCCTGCATATTGCTTCAGTCGGAGTTCCTCCTTAAATAGGCTAAGG
Organism: Coluber constrictor foxii; assembly: GCA_038048745.1. Lineage (NCBI taxonomy): Eukaryota > Metazoa > Chordata > Lepidosauria > Squamata > Colubridae > Coluber > Coluber constrictor. The sequence goes on from CM075958.1 coordinate 10,899,675, forward strand.
GAGTGGCCAATTAGCCCCAAGCCTTACTTTTGAGGAGACTCCTCCTGAGGAGCTACTCCTGCCTTTTGGTAGCTCTGCGTGCCCGTGCATTGAGAAGAGGCTCCTCCTTTTCATCCTCTTCACTTAAGGGAGGTTCTGAAGGTCCTGGATGAATCCCCGCCTCTGGTACCACCTCTTCTCCAGCTTCCTCACTGTCTGACTCGGGTGCCAGTTGCATAGGCTGCTGGCGCAACACCACACCAGCCTCCTCGCTGTCGGAATCAGCTACTAGCTGCACTGGCCGCTGACGGGCCACAACACATTGTAACTTCGAATGGTCACTAAACGGACAGGTGCAAGTCGAGGACTGCCGACAGATTAAGACCCAGCCTTACCCGGAAACTCCAGCAGTTCCCCCTCTTCGTCCTGCAGGGTTTCAACGTCGTAGCTGGTATTTTCCTTCTCGTTCTGCACAAAGAGAAGACAAGATGGGAGATTTCCCAAAAAGTGGGAGTGTAAGAGAAGTTCTATGGAGAAGGAGAGGAGCCGACAGACTCCGTTTGGCTCAAGGAAAAGACAATTATTTTGGAAAACGACTTTATGCAAAGGTGTGTTTGTCTCTCTTAGATACCCTCCAGATGGGATGGAAGGCCATCCGGATTCTCAAGACATAGGGCGGGTCCTTAGTGCTCTCTGAGTTTAGTTGTTTCCTTGCAGACGTTTTGTTATCCAGCTAGGTAACATCATCAGGGCTAAACCAGAGTGGAGTTTTGGAAGAGGAGGAGGAAGACTGTGGGTGCTTTCTGAGCTTGATATGTTTTCTTGCAGATGTTTCATTACCAAACTAGGTAATATCAGTGCACAGGGAAACGAGTGCAAGTAAGCAGCCAAGCTCAGAAAACACTAAGGACTCCACAGTTCTCCTCCTCCTCCTCCTCTTCCTCCTCCGCTTCCCCCCCCCCCTTTCTACCACTGATGATGTTCCCTTGTCAGGTCATAAAACATCTACCAAAAAAAAAAAAAAAAGCAAAACTCAGAAAGGTCTGAGGACTCAGAAAGTCCTCAGAAAGGACCTCACAGTTCAACCCTGAGCTACAAATATTCTCTTCCATTAGATGGGGGTGTAAAGGAGCAAGAGACAACTCAGTTCAGATAGTTTATGTAATGATAAAGAAGACAGCTCCTCCCTAACAGTTCCCAGAACATACATTTTATGCATTAAATTGTTATTTATTAAATTCGTTCGCCACCCATCCCTCTTCAAGGTGACACTGGGCGATGCTTTATGATAGGGAAGTTAGCCTGCTGTTGTTTGGCAAGATTCTGTCTACCGGTGAGGAAACCACTTTGAAAGAATCACAAAATGTCTTTCTTGGATTTAGCAGCCTGACACCCCTGCTTTAACTGGACTATCGAGGGGCTGGACAACTCGGGCGGTCACTCCATCTGAGCAAGACAATGCATCTCAAGGTCCCCTTAAAGGAATGGCATGACCCTCAAATCCTCCTTCGGTACCTCACACGATGAAAGCCGGCTTCGCAGCCCCTCCAGTTCCTTCTTAAGATTTTCCTTCTCATTTGCCGCTTCCACCAGTTGGTTTTGGAGATCCTCTACCTGCTTAGACAACAAAAATCCCCAAAGATTTTATTCCGATGGTGACGCTCGCCTATTTGGGTATCGGATGACTTCTTTTGAACTGAACTGAAAATCCTAGATACAGAGTTCCTGATGTACTTTTTAGAGTTACTGGCTGGTTGAGTTCACACAAAATGCTGAAGTGGACTAAGATAGGTTTGGAGTTTGTTGTTGAAAACCAGGAAAGTGGATCTTCGAATCTGCAGTAGGAAAGAGGCTTTGGATCGACACATTCTCATTGAGAAGGGTCAATCACTGCTTGTGTGAACTATGCAAGTCAAAAGATGACTTGTGGTTTGAGCGTTTGGGATCACTTATAGCCATTAGGTCCTTCCTTCCTTTTTCCTTCCTTCCTTCCTCTTTTTCTTTTTCTTCTTTCCTTCCTTCCTTCCTTCCTTCCTTCCTTCCTTCCTTCCTTCCTTCCTTCCTTCCTTCCTTCCTTCCTTCCTTCCTTCCTTCCTTCCTTCTTTCTTTCTTTCTTTCTTTTTCTTTTTGCCTGCCTGCCTGCCTGCATTTTGGTTGTAAATTGAGGACTACCTGTATTAAATATGCCATGATTTAATAATCTCTTTAAGAAGAAATTGGATAACCATTTGTCTAAAATGGTATAGGTTTCCTGCCTAAGCAGGAAGTTGGACTAGAAGACTTCCAAGGTCCCTTCGAACTGTTATTCTGCTCTGTTCTGTTCCGTTTCGTTTCGTTCCATTCCATTCATATTCCATTATTCCATTATTGTATTCTACTCTACTCTATTCTATTCTATTCTATTCTTGCAATTAGCTATCTGTGTAGCATTTTTATGTTCTTCTGTTCCAGAATAAGACTCACCTGCTTCTCCAGAATAGGCAAGGAACCATTCTGAATCTCCAGTTGCTACCAGAGGCAGAGGCAGAGGCAGAGGCAGAGGCAGAGGCAGAGGCAGAGGCAGAGGCAGAGAGAGAGAGAGAGAGAGAGAGAGAGAGAGAGAGAAGAAAAGAGGTAAAGTCATTGCCAGGAAAAAAAATCTGATTTATTAAAGGATTTTTTTAAAAAATTGATTTATATGCCACCCTTCTCCGGAGACTCAGGGCGGCTTACAATGCGTTAAGCAATAGCCTTCATACTTTTGTATATTTATACAAAGTCAGCTTATTGCCTCCACAATCTGGGTCCTCAATTGACCTACCTTAGAAAGGATGGAAGGCTGAGTCAACCTTGAGCCTGGCTAGGATTGAATTTACAGTAATTGCAGACAGCTGGTGCTAATCACAATGCTTTTAGTCTGCTGAGCTATCCAGGCTCTTTTGAAACCACGCTTCCCAATTCTGGATGACCAGAAAGTAAAATAAAACATGGAATTATCCATCATAAATCAAGGACTACCTGTGTAGACAATGGGAACTTGGTGAGTTAGCGGATCTCCTTTGACATGCCTTTAATCTTTGAAGGTTTCAGTGGTTTCTTTTTGCCCCAAATCTGTGGGTCATTCCAAGCTTTGGAGGAAGTGCATGGACGTGGGACTTTCCTTTGTTACCCTTAATGTGCCTGTTTGTCCTTGAAGGCCAAACACAGAGCATCAAGGAGAGAGGGGGGGAGGGAGGGAGAGAGAGTAGGTACTAGATCACGGGTGTCAAACTCACGGCCTGAGGGACGGATCCGGCCCGCAGGGTGCTTAGATCTGGCCAATGGGGCTGCCCTGGTAACAGCGAAGGAGAGGGTTGCAGGAGGGAAGGCTGAGCCAACCTTGAACCAATCAGAATCAAACCGCTGGCAGTGGGCAGAGTCAGCCTGCAATACCGCATTCCGACCACTGTGCCACCACGTCTCTTATGCTGGGTTTACTAAGAGGGCTTCCTTCGTTCTAGCATCTTCCTCCAGGGTCTTTCTTCAAACACTCACTTCCTGTTTCTGTTTGTCTTGGAGCTGCTCCAATCCCCGGATCTTTTGGAGAAACTCAACCCTCTCCTGCCGTAACCTCGCAATCTCCTCGTAAGCTTCCCGATCCCCCTAGAAACAAGGAAGATAGCTTGGGTGAGGGTTTTTTGAGTTTGTCCCATTTTACGACCTTTCTGGCCACCGTTAAGTGAGTCACTGCAGTCTTTAAGCTACTAACATGGTTATACTTATGACGGTTGAATTTTCCCCATGATCACGCCTTTGAAATTCAGACACATAGCCACTGACTCGTGTTTATGACGGTTGCAGTGTCCCGGGGTCACGTGATCCCACTTTGCGACCTTCTGACAAGTCAGTGTCGGCTGGCGATCTCCAGGATGAGGGCGTTCTCTGTGGTCGCACCAACCCTCTGGAATGGGTTGCCCACCAGGCTCCGGACGGCCCCCGACCTCCGCACCTTCCGCTCTGACCTGAAGACATGGCTCTTTCAGCAACTTCCCTGATCTGCCGTGGATTTTAACTTGGGGATTTGGGGATTTTAAATTGGTTTTTAATATTATTTAATTTTATCTATTGTGTTGTTTTATTGTTGTGAGCTGCCCCGAGTCCCACGGGAGAAGGGCAGCATGTAAATCTGACAGATAGATAGATAGATAGATAGATAGATAGAGAGAGAGAGAGAGAGAGAGAGAGAGAGAGAGAGAGAGAGAGAGAGAGAGAGAGAGAGATACATAAATAAAGTCCACGGGGAAGCCGGATTCACTTAACAACCAGGCTGTCAGCACTTCAAGCTGCATTTACTCTAGTGCTGACATAAGAAGGAGAAGCGGAGGCGTCTGGAAAGGGACATTTGACTTTTCACCTACTTATTTTCCCTGGAGATAATGTCCCCTAGGAGATGAGATGGGAGGGGGGAAATTCCTCTGAGCTGAAGCAGTAGATTAGGGGTAGAGTGACTTGGAAGATGGCCAATGAGCGCAGAGGACTGGGGGAAGGAAAGGGAGGGTTTTTGGGTCGGAAGTCAGTGTTGGCTACGATGAGTCGGAGCCAGAAATGTCGTGCTTAATAAATGAGAGTTTTTTCATCAAAGACTTTGTTTGAAATGCAATGTATTTGAGACGACCTCGAAACCTGACACCGTGTTACTAACTTAACCACTGCAGTGATTCACTTAACAAACATTGCAGGAAAAGCCATAAAATGGGCCAAAACCCCCATAACAACTGTCTCGCTTGGCAACATAAATGTTAGGCTTCATTGTGGTTGTAAGTCAAGGAGTACCTGTGTTCGCATCGGAGACTAAGCCAAGTCTAAAAATGCTGGCGAACTCCTGGGAGCTTGGCATTCGGACAATTCAGCCATCGATCAACATATAGAGATAATTACAATCCATTCAAAAGGGACCATAAAGACGGAGAGCGAAAGACCAAACGCGTCTCCAGCAGACAACATCCAAATAAGCGGGGATTAATACCAGACAAGAAACAGGCAGGAAATGATACACGAATGAAGGAACCTCCAAGGAGGAAACTCCACCACCAAACAAAACTGGTAGGGTAAATCCCACACTCACTAGCACTGATGTCGTTATCTGGTTGGGCCACGAAATGTCTACGAGAAAACAGTCAACTCAGACAGCACCAAGGATTCTACAGTCCCACTCCTCTTCTCCCTCCTCCACCATCTCCTCCTCCAACCCATTCACTTCTAGCACTGATGATGTTACCTAGTTGGGTCATGAGACGTCTGCAAAAAAACCCACCAAGTTCAGAGAGCTGAAGCAAGGACCCCACAATTCAACCCTGGCTACAGAGATTGTCTTCTAATGGGAAAACTCTAACCATTTCCACCTTCCAGAGTACTTCCCCACTTTCTGCTTAAGCCAAGATCTCTGGATATGCCAGTCAGTTCCCCTCCATGCCCAAATAATGCATTTTCAGCCAAAGACATATGTGGACTCCTCCTTCTCTTTCTTCAGTGGGCCACGTGGGCACATGAGCCTAATCGGCGGCCTACCTGGTTAGGGTTACTGGTGGGCGGCTGGGGTGCCTTCCGCTTCCTTGGACTGTTGCTCTTCTCCTTGCAGAGAGACTGTCGGGAGGAGGAAGCCTGAGGGATGGAGAGAAGCAGGAGGAGGGAGGGAGAGAGAGAGGAAGAGGAGAGAAAAAAGTGTGAGGGAAGAAGACAAGAAAGGGAGGGAGAAAGAAAGGGAAGGAGAAGAAGGGGAGGGAGGTGGGGCAGAAAGAAGGGAGAGATGGAGAAAAAGGAGAGGGACAAGAGGGAAAGAGAAAGGAGGGAAGGGGAGGGAGAAGGGGAAGGAGGAAGAAAGGAAGGAGTGAGACAGAAAGAAGGGAGAGATGGAGAAAAAGGGGAGGGTCAAGGGGGAAAGAGAAGGGAGGGAAGGGGAGGAAGAAGTAAAGGGAGGGAGAAGGGGAAGGAGGAAGAAAGGAAGGAAGGAGTGAGACAAGGGAGAGAAGGAGAAAGTCGGGAGGGACAAGGGGGAAAGAAGGGAGGGAAGGGGAGGAAGAAGTAAAGGGAGGGAGAAGGGGAAGGAGGAAGAAAGGAGTGAGACAGAAGGGAGGGACAAGGGGGAAAGAAGGGAGGGAAGGGGAGGAAGAAGTAAAGGGAGGGAGAAGGGGAAGGAGTGAGACAGAAAGAAGGGAAGGGGGAAAGAGAAGGGAGGGAAGGGGAGGAAGAAGTAAAGGGAGGGAGAAGGGGAAGGAGGAAGAAAGAGGAAGGAGTGAGACAGAAAGGAGAGAGATGGAGAAAGAGGGGAGGGTCAAGGGGGAAAGAGAAGGGAGGGAAGGGGAGGAAGAAGAAAAGGGAGGGAGAAGGGGAAGGAGGAAGAAAGAAAGGAAGGAGAGTGGGACAGAAAGAAGGGAGAGATGGAGAAAGAGAAGGGAGAGGGAAAAGGGGAGAGAGGGAGGGACGAAGGAAGGAGAGGGATGGAGAGAGGGAGGAAGAGGAGGGAGGGAGGAGCGTTAAGAGTTGATCTCCCAGCTGTTGCCGCTGCCAATGAGCCCTTTTGGAATGGAAAAGATTTTACCTGAGAGGACAGATCAGGTGATTGTTCCTCTGCAAAAAAGACAGAAATATCAAAGGGATGTTTCAAGGTAGCAGGAAGAACGGCTGGCAAGGAACCCTCCAATTTGCTGGGTCGGTGGCGGATGGGTTGAGCACCCAAAGGGGGTCCTCCCACAGACCCAGGGCCCCTATGATACAGCCAGATGATGAAACGAGGGGAGGGGGTTTTTTAGAGACCCATAGCTGCTTGGAGGTCTGTCCGGGGTCTCTGGACATAAAGCCATTTAGGATATCAACATATACGAGGGCTTATTACAGCTGCCAGGTGGGGGAAGGGCTGGAAATCTGGGCAAGGGTCTGTTTTGTTTTGCTTGCCAAGGAGAAGACGGCAGCAGGCCTGGCGGTGAACAGGTAGTCCTCGACTTACGACCGCCACGGAGCCCCAAATTTCTGTTGCTAAGTCAGAGACTTGTTACGTGAGCACGTGCCCCGTTTTACGACCTTTCTTGCTGCAGCTGTTAAGTGAATCACTGCAGTTTTGAGTAACCCGGTCATTCAGTGAATCTCGCTTTCCCCGTGGACTTTGCTTGTCAGCAGGTCGCAAAAGGGGATCACGTGACCTCCGGGACACCGCAATCGTCAGAAAGGTGAGTCAGTTGCCAAGGGTCAGAATTTCGATCACGTGACCCTGGGGATGCTGCAACGGTCATACGTGTGAAAAGCAGCCTCACTATTTTTCAGGGCCGTGGTAACTTTGAACGGTCGCTAAATGGATTATTGTAAATCGAGGACTACCTGTAGTACCGATGGAGGAGAAATCTTTGCAGCCCGGGGTTAAAATACGAGGTCCTTGGTGCTCTCTGAGCTTGGCGGGTTTTTTGCAAACGTTTCATGACCGAAATGCACAGAAACACCCAGCGTACTGATGATGTTATCTAGCTGGGTCATGAAATGCCGGTAAGGAAACAACCAAGCTCGGTGAGCACCATGGGCCTTGGATGTAAAAAGTCCTTCGAGTGGTCAACTCAAGGGGAGAAAGCCAACCTGCAATGCAGCTGAAGGACATTGTGAGTTTCTTCCAGGCCAATCCAAGCTTCTCTTTCGAAGACCCTGCCCCAGTTCCTTCGGGAAGCCAGTAAACCCTCTTCCTTCAACAGGACTAGCATCCGGGAAGGAGGATGGGGGTCTTACCGCTGGCCCAAGAATGGCGCTGGGCAGCCTCTTGGAGATAATGTTGAATGAGGGCATTGCCCGTGGCGGCTCCGTAGTGTGCGGCATCGCGGCCCGTGGCATCGATCAAGCCGACCCGTGCGCCGCCGTGGATTAGCGCTTCAACTGTCTCCACGCTGCCATTCTCACAAGCGACCATCAGGGCTGTTCTGAAGCAAAGAGGGGCACCGTCAATCCAAGGAGAAGATCTCAAGGTTAGTACTGCAGAAGTAACTCTCAAAATACCACCAAGGGTTAGTTTTATTTATTTATTTAGCGTATGGCTGGTCACACACAGTACTAAAACACTTCATTTTTACAGATTAAAAGACAATTAAAACAATAAAAAAGCAGTAAGAAAACCTAAAAGGAAAACAGAAATAACGTTTCAAAGTTTAATGTCGAGTTTGGAGAGCCAGTCAGTAGCTGCCGTTGTTATGCAGAAGAAGTCCCTAGAATCTCCTGGATACCTTCTGTTAGGGCATCCCCTCACTATATGCTGGATAGTCTGTCAATCACATTGTGCTGAAGGCATCTTTCCCAATTATACAAGGAGTCAGCACACACCCCATGAGTTGTTCTAATTCTATTATATGTCACCCATATGTGTCGGGGTAGGCTAAATCCTGGAGGTATACTACTAGAACTGATATGCTCGGAGAAATCTTGGGGGGAACAGCTACTCCACGCCTCCATCCACTTTTGTGTGGTATTCTGATGATTGGCCATCAACTTACACACTGTCAAGATTGGTGGATTTCTTGACTTTAATCGGCATCTTAAGAGATCAGGAATGTATCCATGTATGGGTAGAGAGGAATTTAACAGGATCTCACTATATTCCCGAATGAGAGCTTCTTGTCGTCGTAAGTGTGAGGGGAGTATGTGACCAAGAACTGGTAACCAGTAACTAGGTGTAGATATTATACACCCAGTAATTAGCCTCATCGTATGGTTAAGTTGAACATCAATAAGTCCTGTATGTGAGCTGTTTATCCATACAGGTGCACAGTATTCCGCTGCAGAGTAGCAAAGCCCGAGGGCTGCACATCGGAGAGTTGAGGCTGAAGCTCCCCAAGTTGTTCCGCATAGTTTTTGTAGGATGTTATTTCTGCTGTTAACCTTGGCAGCCATATTCTGAATATGTTTCTTAAAGGACAGGGTCCTGTGTAAGGTAACCCCCAGGTATTTTGGTGCTGCCTCGTATGGCAGCAGTTTGTTATTTAGGTATACCAAGGGTTATACCAAGGGTTAGTTAATTGCATCATGTCACTTGGAACAAGAAAGACAAACTCCAGGCTTCGCGCCAGTTTTCTCACCGGCCTTTCTGGTCTCTGGCATTAACAGCAGCTCCTCGGCGTAGCAAGTAGCGGCAGAGCTCCGAATGGTTCATCTTGGCTGCCAGCATCAGAGGGGTTGCTCCATCCTGCCCGGACAAAGTGGAGAAAACATTGCCTGGTCAGTTAAAACATCTGCGTCTTCATAACAACTTCATCACCACTCAGTGGAAAACGTCAACATGGATGTTCATGAAAGTTCTCCTTCCTTTCCTTGAAGGAGCTGGTTATGGGAGAAGGGGAACAGCAGGAGGAGGAAGGGAAAGAAGAGGAAAGAAGAAAGAGAAGAGGAAACAGGAAACAAGAAGAAGGCAAAAAGGAGAAGAAAGAAGAAAAGAAAACAGAGATGGAGGAGGAGGAAAGGAAAGAGGGAGAAGAGAAAACAAGTAGGATGAAGAAGGCAGAAAGAAGAAGAGGAAAGAAGAAGGAGGAGAAAAGAAAATGAGATGAAAGGTGGAAGAGAAGATGAGAAGGAGAGAAAGGAAAAGCATAGAAAACTGGAAGGAGAGGAGGAGGGGAGAAAGAAGGAGAAAGAGGGATAGAGAAAGAGAAGGTGAGAAGGAGAAGAGGAAACTGGAGGAGGAGGAGGAGGAAATGTAAAAAAAAATATTATTTTTTTACAAATTATACACCCTTTCAGCCTTTCAGAGGTCATTCATAATCACAGCCACATCGTAACCCTAGGGAATTAGTCAATGCTTTTGTCTGGTTGTGAGAACAACAAAAGCAAAAATGAACAGACACCAGAAACCTGTCAATTTAGGCTGAATGGGCAGGATGGATGGCGAGGAGACACTCACCTGGTCCTTGATGTTTAAGGAAGCCTTGAAGTCACAAAGGATTTCCAGACAAGAGATAGACCCATGGATGGCTGGGAGGGGGGGGGGCGAAAAAAAAGAGAATACACTTTCTTAACCGGAACATGTTTTCACTGAAAGATAAACCAAATGAGAATCTATCCATTTTCATTAATAATAGCAATAGCACTTAGACGTATATACCGCTTCACAGCCCTCTCTAAGCGGTTTACAGAGTCAGCCTCCTGCCCCCAACAATCTGGGTCCTCATTTTACCGACCTCGGAAGGACGGAAGGCTGAGTCAACCTTGAGCCAGTCAGGATCGAACTCCTGGCAGTGATCAAAATAAGCCTGCAATACTCCGTTCTGACCACTGCGGCACCACAGCTCCTAATTGTTGGGATGCTTTTGTAAGTTTTCCTGCAATTTTCAACTTCAGAAATTCCTTCCTGTTGTAAACTTGAGACTTTTAAGCTTCACGGGGACGGATGCAACTTCGAGGCCTAACCAATTCCAAGGGAAAGCGCTTAACGTATGAGCCAGCCATGTGCTACAGCAGCCAAAAAAAGCCAATGCAATCCTAGGCTGCACCCAGACAGAGATCGTATCAAGATAGCACCATTTTGAGCTGCTTTGGTAACACGACACATGGAAGACTGCATCCCTTTTTCGTTACCACCATACAAAAAAAAATAAAAATGTTGGGACTCTAGAAAGATTGCAGAGAGAAAAAGTGCAGAGAAAAGCAACAAAGATGATTAGGATAATCATAATTTTCGGCTTTGTGGACTGGAGGGAGGGGGTGGGGAAAAGTGGCCAATAAGCCTATATGTGCACGCAGTTCCATTTGTGCGAGGATGCTTGCCGCTCACCTCATGGAGCATGCGTGTGGTTGTCTACTGTTCACACAAATAAGGGTCTGCGTGCTTGCTGGCCAATTCCATGGACCGATTGCAAAGGGACTGAAGACTAAAACGTAGGAAGAACAGTTGCAGGAACTGGGTATGTCTAGTCTAAGGAAGAGAAGGACTAGGGGTGACATGATAGCAGCATTCCAGTATCTCAGGGTCTGCCCCAAAGAAGAGGAAGTCAAGCTACTCTCCAAAGCACCTCAGGCAGGACAATTAACAACGGATGGAAACTAATCAAGAAGAGCCTCAGATAGCTCAACCGGCTGAATAGCCTGTTATTAACATCCAGCTGTCTGCAATTACACCAGTTTGAGGCTCAAGATTGACTCAGCCTTCCATCCTTTCTAAGATAGGTAAATTGAGGACCCAGTTTGTGGGGGCAATAAGCTGACTTTGTATAAAATATACAAAACTATGAAGGCTGTTGCTTAACGCATTGTAAGCCGCCCTGAGTCTCCGGAGAAGGGCGGCATATAAATCTAATTAAAAACAACAACAACAACCTAGAATTAAGGAGAAATTTCCTGACAATGAGAGCAGTTAACCAATGGAACAGCTTGCCACCAGAAGTTGTGGTGCTCTATTACTGGAGGTTTTTAAGGAGATTAGTCTCTCACCCCTAGTCCTACTCTTCATTAGACTAGACATACCCAGTTCCCTCAACTGTTCTTTTTATGGTTAAAGCTAAGTCCAGTGGTGGGTTGCCCCCAGTTCAGACTGGTTCTCAAGAACTGGTAGTAAAACCAGCGGGAGGCTCCGCCGGGGGTGAAATGCTCCCAGTTCGGACCAGATCACCCGATCCGGTAGCGATGGTGGCAGTTGGTTTGGAGAACCGGTAGCAAAAATCCCTGTGCGCCCCCCCCCCCCCCCCCCGCATGCTCAGCTGAGCCGCACGATCATCGGAGGCTTTTTTTTTTTTACTTTTAAAAACATTTTTTCTACAACCTCTTCCGATGAAAAAATGCTTTTAAAAGTAAAAAAAAAAGCCCCTGATGATCGCGCGGCTCAGCTGGGATCGTCAGAGGCTTTTCAAAGCATTTTTTCCTGCAACCTCTTGGCCGAAGAGGTGGTAAAAAAAAAAACGCTTTGAAAAATCTCTGACGATCCCAGCTGAGTTGCCTGATCGCCAGAGGCTTTTCAAAGCATTAGAAAAAATGAAAAGTTGAAAAGAAAAATTGAAAAATTAAAAAACAAAAAAAAGTTGGCCACGCCCACCTAGTCACATTACACGCCCCCCCACCAAGCCACGCCCACAGAACCGGTAGTAACACATTTTACATTTCACCCCTGGGCTCCACCCACTGACCCGGACATGATGTGCGCATGTGCGCGCGTGTGTGTGGGGCATTGCAAACCGGTAGTAAAGGTAAGTAGAACCCACCCCTGGTTAAGCCACCAGAGCCCTTATCATCTTTGTGGCTCTCCTCTGCACTCTTTCTACCCACAATGACAATAAAAAGCCCAAAACATTTTTTTTTTAAAAAAAGAGGTCAAAAATCTGACAACCCAGCCATTCTCCTCCTAGTCCAACAGCGCCATCTTCAGGCTCCAGCCTCACTTTGTCCCAGGAGACTAGCTCCTTATGCCTTTCCAGAAAACTAATGGGGTGAGGGCTGCTGGATCTTAAGGGGAAGGCTGTTCCCTAGGACAGGGGCTGCCACAGGGGGGAAAAAAACAGGTTCTGATCTTCCACCAGATGGCAACCCTTAAGGGAAAAGATCTGGAGCACAGTGACTCTATCTCAGGGATCTCTGACCCTGGCAACTTTTAAGATTTGTGGACTTCAATATCCAGAATTCTCCAGCCAGCATGGCTGGCTGAGGAATTCTGGAAGCTGAACTCCACAAGTCTTAAAAGTTGCCAGGGTCGGAGATCCCTGCTTTATCCAATCCAGTGGGATGGGCAGATGCTTTCAGGGAGAGATGGTCTTGCCAATAACCTAGCCCGGTCCAGAACATGAACCTAGCTTGGTCTAGAACTTACCTGCATGATGGAGTGCGGTCCTTCCCTGGCTATCCGCTACATCAACATGGCAGGAAGACTTAAGTGATGAGAGAGAAAAACTTAAGGGTCAAAAATTCAATGAAAGTTGGAGTCTGGTGTCTGTCTGTCCATCTATCTATCTATCTATCTATCTATCTATCTATCTATCTATCTATCTATCTATCTATCTATCTATCTCTAACTTCTGCCTATTTACAATATCTAGCTAGCTAGCTATTGCAGTCTGTCTGTCTTTCTGTCTGTCTCTCTCTCTCTCTCTCTTATCCACCTGTCTGTTTGTCTGTCCATCCATTATCTATCTATCTAAGTATCTATCTATCTATCTATCTATCTATCTATCTATCTATCTATCTATCTATCTATCTATCTATCTATCTATCATCTCTATCTTCTGCCTATCTGCAATATCTATCTATCTTATCTATCTATCTATTTCTATCATCTATCTCTATATCTATCTGCAGTATCTATCTATATATCCATCCATCCATCCATTTATTATATAACCCTACTTATTTATTTAACCCTAATTTATTTGAAAAGAAAGAGAAGCAGAAAATAAGACAATGTTAAAACCAAATAAATGGAAGGCATCCTGGAAGAAGGCAACACACAATTCCGCTTGTAAAGTTTGCAAAACGGAGTAGCCGTCGCTCACCTGCAACAGCTTGCTGACACACTGGGGGTGGCCATGTTTTGCCGAGAGGTGCAACGCGGTGTGACCTAGGGAGGGTGGAGAAGATCAGAAGAAGACAAACAAGGGGTTACTTGCCTTCCAAGGATGTTGTAAGTCGAGGACTGCCTGTGTCTCCAAAGGTAATGTGCTGCAGCTCTATCCGGGTTCAAGATTTCCACTCAAATCAGGCAGCCTGATTCTTTGAGACATTCTCAAAAATATTCTCACCTGAACCGTCGGTGGTCAGAGCGTCTGCCCCGTGGGCCAACATCACCTCCATGCAGTCCACATTCCCCTTCATGGCACACAGGTGGAAGCTGCAAGAGGAAAACAAACTCCTGGGAACCATCAATAGCCAGGGGGAACCCACGCAGGTAGTCCTTGACTTATGACCACAACTGAGCTCAGCATTTCCGTTGCTAAGCAAGCAGTTAAGTGAATTTTGTCCCATTTCTTGCCACCGTGATTAAGTGAATCACTGAGGTTGTTAAGTGAGTCACGGTTGCTAAGTGAATCTGGCTTCCCCATTGACTTTGCTTGTCAGAAGGTCGCAAAAGAGGATCATGTTCTCTCCTTCCCCTCCCCCCAGGACACTGCAACCATCATAAATAAGAGAGTTGCCAAATACCCAAATTTTGATCATGTGACCCCAGGGATGCTGCAATGGTGTGAAAAATTTTATCATATTATTATTTGGATGGGAGACCACCAGGAGGCTACAGTAGGAAGTCAGAAAGGGGCTGGGAGATGAGGGGAAGAGGATTAAGAAATGGAAAGGAAAGAAAAAGAAAAGAAGGGAGGAAGGGGGAAAGGAAAAGAAGGGAGGAAGGGGGAAAGGAGGAGTAGAAGGGAGGGGATTATGAAATGGAAAATAGAGGAGAGATAAAAGGAGGGAGGGAAGGAGGAAGGGACAAGAAAAAGGAAGGAAAGTGAAGGAGGGAAGGAAAAAATAGATGAGAAAGGGAAGGGGAAAGAGGAAGTTGAGGGATGGACAGATGGAAAAAGGAAAAAAGTGAATGAAAAATTAAGGAAGGGAGAAAGGAGGGGAGGAAAGGAGAAAGGAAAGGAACTAAATAGATGAGAAAGGGGAGGGAAGGACAGACGGAAGAAGGAAGAAAGTGAAGAATAAAAACCTGAGAAAGGGAAGGAAGGATCGGGGGAAAGGAAAGGACAGGAAAGGAACTAAGTTGAGAAAGGGAAGGGAAGATTTGGAAAAGGAGGGGCAAACAGAAGAAAGTAAATAATTGGGGAGGGGAGGAAAAGAAAGGGAAGGGGGAAGGGATGGGAAAGGAAGGAAAAACTTACGCCGATTTCCCCTCCATGTCCAGTTTGGTGGGGACCAAGCTCTTCCGGAGCAGGAGAGAGGAGACTCGGTCCGCATCATTGAATTCCACCGCCTGCAGGAGCTTCTCGTCATTCTTGTTCCAATCTTGGCTCTGAAAACAAAGACCATCACTTGGGGGATAGGCGAGAAACAACTTCTCCCTCTCCTTTCCAGCCTACCCAACTTGGAAGACCCAACAAAGGTTCTCCATCTGACCCAACAACTCAAGGAGCTCCTAGAAAAGATATAGTTGACGTATATGTTTAGGTACAACACACAGAGAGAAGGACAATCCCCAAGCTTCCTGAGAGATCCCATAAAACCATTCCATTTTACCAAGAATTGAGTTTACACCTGTTCTTCTCCATTCAGATCGTTGGAGCTTCAAGACATGGGACCCCCATGTAGATCCCTTGTCCATGGAGGATCTTCCCTAGTAGTTTCATGCAGATATGAAGTAGGAAAGGTGAAAGGTTGGCCTCTGAGGCATCCCATTCAAAATGGGTTCAAGGTCACATCTTCCTTTTTATCAATGTCAACCAAAACTGGCCCAAGAAGGAGAACCATCACATCCATGCCTCCCAAAAGGACGCTATGATCAATGGCACCAGAAGCTGCTGACAGATCAAGAAGAGCCATGATGGCCCCACCATCTCCAGAAGTCAACAACGTGTGATTAAGATTATCTTCACGCTGTCCTAGTTGAAATTTGGGAAAGGATTCAGACAATCTGCTTTATCCAAAAGTCTTTCCGGATACAATCTGACCACTGAAGATTCTCCACAATCTTCCTCAGAAAGGGAAGGATGAAGACTTGATGGAAGTTGTCCAGGACTTTTTGGGTCCCCTTCTTGAAAAGACACAATTATCTCACATTTGCAACCAAGTGGACCCCAACCACACGTCATCTCCTAATCAGCAGGGGTACAGATCTTACAGAGGGGTAACTGGATAAACAGTCCCAAGGGTCTGGATGGCTTCCTCAAGAGTTACCGGGTCAATATTTCCCAACAAGTGGAACCAGATGAAGCTTCCTCCCAAAGGTGCTTTTTCCAGAGGCAACTGGACTTTGCGGTCCAGTTATCAGAAAGTCCAGTTGCCTCTAGGAAAAATACCTTTGGGACAACCATGACCTGGATGACTGAGAATCTCCATAGACAGATGAAGCTTCAATCAACTTCCTTAGGACTTGGCCAGTCAAGAGTTCAACTCAGGAGAAATCTACTCACTGTATATGCTAGGTGTTTAGGATATTTTTTACAAAGACCATTGAGATGTTCTAGTACCTCATTCTTATCTTTAGAACAATGGACAGTCTCCACAAAATGGAGGGACATCAGAGGAACAAGTCAAGGATTCAGCCCCACACCCATTCCAAACAACAATGAAGACATCAGTTGAACCTCACACCAGACCAGCATTCCTTCACCTTGACAATTTGAAGATGTGTGGACTTCAACTCCCAGAATTCCCCATGTTGTCTGGGGGCATTCTGGGAGTTGAAGTCCGCGCACCTTCAAGTTGCCAAAGTTGAGGAACGCTGAACCAGATCCTGAAGAACCAACCCCTAGTCTACTACATGCATCATGGAGGATTAAAATTTGTCCAACCACAAACTCAGTGTCTTCACTCCCCCTTTTGAAGGACAATTCCTTCCTAAAAAAGAAGAAAATTTGGGGGCGTGAGAACCTCCTTCACAACAAGTTTTTTTGGCTCACTACAGCAACCCCTCAACCTGGTTTTGCAAACCCCTCGACCCCATAGATACCTCACATCTTACATCCAGATCTACAAACCGTACTGCAGTTTGACATGATGGTTGACCCTACCTGGTAGGAATACAGAAAGCTTAAAAAAAAAAAACACCGCACAAAGCTAAGCAGGATGTTATCCGGTGAGTCTTATTTATATTATTTGGAAGGGAAAGGGGCATCTTTAGAAGCGTCTGCTATATTATTATCTGAAATGATCTAGGGTCTCCTGCTGGAGGAGGGGTTGGACTAGAAGACCTCCAAAGTCCCTTCCAACACTTTTATTCTATGTTCTCTTCTCCCAAAGCCAGAACAAGAAACAAGGGATGGAAACTAATCAAGTAGAGAAGCAACCTAGAACTAAGGAGAAATTTCCTGACAGTGAGGATAATTAATCAGTGGAACTGCTTGCCTCCAGAAGTTGTGGATGCTTCAACATTGGAAGTTTTTAAGAAGAGATCGGACAACAATCTCTAACTGGGAGAGAGATCGTGGAATCCTAGTGGACAATCACTTAAATGTGAGCCAGTTGTGTGTTGCAGCTGCCAAACAAGCCAACATATTTCTAGGCTGCATTAACAGAGGGATAGAATCAAGATCACGTGAAGTGTTAATACCACTTTATAATGCCTTGGTAAGGCCACACTTGTAATACTGCATCCAATTTTGGTCACCACGATGTAAAAAAGAAGTGGAGACTCTAGAAAGAATGCAGAGAAGAGGAACAAAGAGGAGTAGGGGACTGGAGGCTAAAACATATGAAGAACAGCTGCAGGAATTGGGTATGTCTACTTTAATGAAAAGAAGGTCTAGGGGAGACATGATAGCAGTCTTCCAATATCTCAGGGGCTGCCCCAAAGAAGAGGGAGTCAAGCTCTTCTCCAAAGCCCCTGAGGGCAGGACAAGGAGCAATGGATGGAAACTCATCAAGCAAAGAAGCAATTTAAACCAAGCCTGTGTAGCGTAGGGGGCTAATGCCTCCTACTAAAGGCAGCAATTAACACCAGCTGCCTGTAATTTCTGTGAGTTCAATCCTCGCCAGGCTCAAGGTCGACTCAGCCTTCCATCCTTTCTAAGGTGGGTAAATTGAGGACCCAGTTTGTGGGGCAATAAGCTGACTTTGTATAAATATACAAAAGTATGAAGGCTATTGCTTAACGCCTTGTAAGCCGCCCTGAGTCTCCGGAGAAGGGCGGCATATAAATCAAATTTTTTAAAAAAAATTAGAACTAAGGAGAAATTTCCTGACAGTGAGAACCATTAATCAGTGGAAAAACTTTCCTCCAGAAGTTGTGAATTCTCCAACAGTGGAAGTTTTAAAGAAGAGATTGGATTGAGCAGGGGGTTGGACTAGAAGACCTCCAAGGTCCCTTCCAACTCTGCTATTCTGTTGCTCCTAGAGAGCAAAATACCGGTATGTTTGACGGTTGAGGATAGGGGACACCCCAGAAAAATCACGAGGGCTACTGGCTAACCTGGTCAGCTGAAGGCAAGGGCCAGCCACTTCTGCAAAGCTGCCCAAATGCTGCATTGGTGCCTTGAGGACCGTCTGGGAGTCAAGATCACTCTGAAGGAGAATTTGTTTCACTTCAGCAGGTTTTACAAATCCAGCCACCGCAGGGGTTTTCACCCACGGAAAATTCCACCCTTCCTGCCTTCAACCTTGCAAGGGCCAGGTGGTTCGGCTGTTTGAGAGTCATTTCTGGAATAACCCAATTCTGATGCAAATGTCCCTTTCCTTCACCCTGACCTACCTTGCAAGCTTGAGAAAAGCCAGCGCAGAGACGCACGCAGAGAGCCTCACCAACATTTAAAAAACATTAAAAGCATTTGGAACTGCATTGATGAGAAGCGAAGGGAGTGGGGGGCAACCTTTAACTCCAAGAAATGCAGAAAGCAAATATTCTTAGAAAGAGGAGACAGGTTGCAAAACAGACAGAAGAGGTTGAAAATATGCCGAGAAAAGCTGAAGTAAAATTGGCCCAAAGATGCTTTTTCAAAAGGCCACTGGACTTTGTTTTTCCTTGAAGACATTTTGCTTCTCATCCAAGAAGCTTCTTCGGTTCTAATTGAATGGTGGAGAACAGATGGATTTATATTCCTTGCAGTCCTTCCGTCATCCAGTCAGAACTGAAGAAGCTTCTTGGATGAGAAGCGAAATGTCTTCAAGGAAAAACAAAGGGAGTCCGGTTGCCTTTTGGAGAAAAAGAATCTTTGGGACAACATGACCTGCATGACGGAGAATCTCCACAGGCAATGAAATAAAATAAAAGTATTGGAAGGGTTTCAAACAGGGGTGAAGCTAGATAGGATTGAACTCAGCTGATGAAGTGACCTTGACTAACCCTCTCCTAACAGTGATGACAATGAACCAGTGGAACTGCTTGCCTCCAGAACTTGTGGGTGCTCCATCACTGGAGGTTTTTAAGAAGAGGTTGGACTAGAAGACCTCCAAGGCCCCTTCCAACTCTCTTATTCTGTTATACATCATCTCTAAGCCAAGCCTACCTCACAGGGTTGTTGTGATAATAATAATAATGGAGGGGCAGAGGAGGAAGGGAACCAGACAAAAATCCTTAACAGCACAAAGGAACCACGAAAAGATCCTTAAGCAGGGATATCGTGCTAAATAGAAAACACGAGAGTTGTTCTTCCTTTTCCTCTCCTCCATTTCCATCTCTTGTGAAGGAGGAATGCAGCGCATAGATACAGCCTCTACATTTCTGCTAAAAAAAACGATCAGTAGCTTTCCATTCATTCTTCACAGCACAGCTGGAACCCTTCTAGAGCGCAGGGAGAGGTAACTGGAAGAGGGGTACGGGCTCGCTGCCCTCTGTGCATGCACAGAGCGCAACTGCCCTTCTCTCCTGCTACGCAGCCTCCCCTTTCCCCAGCCTCGGTCCCTTGCAACGTGAACATTTTAAACAAAACGTCTCGTCCAGCTGCTTGGAAGCCAGCACACGTACGCGCCTACACCCAGAAGGGTCTGGAGAGACGGGGAAGGAAGGATGCTTGGTGCAATGGCAGTGGCGATGGGGTCGGGGAGGGGCGAGTGAGGAGGGGGAGGCTGTCGGAAGGCAAAGGAGCACGAAGGGAAGGGAAGGGAGGGAGATGCAGGGGTGCAGAACATACCACGAAGGGGGAGGCGGCGCAGAAGCAGATCTGCTTCATGGTTCCCCCGAGAAAGTAGCGGGTCGCCATCCATCCAACCTGTCTGCCCCCCCCAGGCCTGGTCCAGAAAGAAGGGGAGATGCTCAGGGCTGCTACCGGCTGTCGTAGATGGATGCAAAATGGTCCAGGTAGCTCAGCTGCACCGCACAAAGGCCCTGGGGTGCAGCAGTGCAGGACTGGCTCCCTCTAGTGGCTGAAAGCAAACACACACACACACACAAAACCCCGGCTCTCTCCTTGCTTTTCTCTCTGCTCTCAAATCCATCCATGTCGATGCTTTTTAATCGGAATAGAACTGGGAGGGACCTTGGAGGTCTTCTAGTCCAACCCCCCGCTCAGGCAGGAGACCTTATGCCATTTCAGACAAGTGGCTAACCGGTCTTTTCTTAAAAGCCTCCAGTATTGGAGCACCCATAACTTCTGGTGGCCAGCTGTTCCACTGGTTAATTGTCCTCACTGTCAGGAAACTCCTTTTTAACTCTGGGCTGCTTTTCTCCTTGATTAGTTTCCATCCACTGCTTCTCATCCTGCCTTCTGGTGCTTTGGAAAATCAGTTGTCCCCCCTCTGCTTTGTGGCAACCCCTCAAATAAGCTGACTTTGTATAAATATAAATATACCAAAGTATGAAGGCTATTGCTTAACGCACTGTAAGCTGCCCTGAGTCTCCGGAGAAGGGCGGCATATAAATCAAATTTAAAAATATATATATTGGAATATTTAACAGAGTTGGAAGGGACCTTTTAGGTCATCTAGTCCAACCCCGTGCCCAGGCGGAACACCCTACACTGAAGCAGACCAAATTCTGATATTGGTAAACCATCAAATATTAAAGGCCCAAAACTTTGGCCAAGGCTGACTTTCCTCTTCTGTGCCGATAAAAGGTTGCTGGATTGACGAAGGTGCTTATCTGTAAAAGGGTGAATTGACCCGAAGCAAATGCATCTTGTTATTCACTATTTATTGCACCCCAAATGTCATGTATATCCCCAGATAATAAATGCTGCTTCCTTTATTGCCCTTGAGGCGTCTTCCTGTCCTTTATCTTCTTATGTTTTGTCTTGAGACACTGACCAGAGAACATGAATGTGTTAGTGGGTGTTTATTATTTCCTCTCCTCTTTGATCCTTGCAAACTGATGGAGGTTAGTTCCTACGTGTTAAATGTCATGCTCCCTGATACGCATATGTAGTTGAATTGTAAAAATACTTGTCACAAAGGACCCCTCGGGGTTCAAACTTTCGTTGGCCTTTGGGCTGTTTGAACCGTGCACAATAAACTCTTTCCTCCATTGAAGAGCTTGGCCTGGTCCCGTTTCTTTTCCTGCAACAACACCACTTCTGACAGATGGCAGTCCGGTCTCTTCTTGAAAGCTTCCAGTACTTACTAATCAGGTTAGGGATGTAGTGTGGGAAGATATAGCCAGCCTGGAGAAAATGTTGCTCTTGATCTGGCCAGATTCTTCATTCCAAGTTAGTAGATGTGGTCTGACTTACGGCCATAATTGAGCCCCCAAAATTCCATCAATAAATGAGACATTTCTTAACCGACTCTTGCCCCCTTCTATGACCTTTCTTGCCACGGTTGTTAAGAGAATCATACAATTATAAAAGGTAATCACATGGGATACTGCAATACAGGGAGTCTTCGACTTACAACAGATCATTTAGTGACCACAGTTATGACGGCACTGCAAAAAAGTGAGTTGTGACCATTTTTCACACAGCCACCCAATAGGGGTGACATGATAGCGGTCTTCCAATATTTGAGGGTCTGCCCCAAAGAGCCTGAATAGCTCAGCAGACTAAAAGCATTGTGATTAACTCCAGCTGTCTGCAATTACTGTCAGTTCGAATCTCACCAGGCTCAAGGTTGACTCAGCCTTCCATCCTTTCTAAGGTAGGTAAATTGAGGACCCAGTTTGTGGGGGCAATAAGCTGACTTTGTATAAAATATACAAAAGGATGAAGGCTATTGCTTGGCGCATTGTAAGCCGCCCTGAGTCTTCAGAGAAGGGCGGCATATAAATCTAATTTTAAAAAAAAGAAGGAAGGAAGGAAGGAAGGAAGGAAGGAAGGAAGGAAGGAAGGAAGGAAGGAAGGAAAGAAAGAAAGAAAGAAAGAAAGAAAGAAAGAAAGAAAGAAAGAAAGAAAGAAAGAAAGAAAGAAAGAAAGAAAGAAAGAAAGAAAGAACATTCAGCTGCCTGCAATTACTGTAAGTTTGAATCTCACCAGGCTCAAGGTTGACTCAGCCTTCCATCCTTTCCAGGTAGGTAAATTGAGGACCCAGTTTGTGGGGACAATAAGCTGACTTTGTATAAATATACAGAAGTATGAAGGCTATTGCTTAACGCATTGTAAGCCGCCCTGAGTCTTTGGAGAAAGGCAGCATATAAATCTAATTTTAAAAAAAGGAAGGAAGGAAGGAAGGAAGGAAGGAAGGAAGGAAGGAAGGAAGGAAGGAAGGAAGGAAGGAAAGAAAGAAAGAAAGAAAGAAAGAAAGAAAGAAAGAAAGAAAGAAAGAAAGAAAGAAAGAAAGAAAGAAAGAAAGAAAGAAAGAAAGAAAGAAAGAAAGAAAGAACATTCAGCTGCCTGCAATTACTGTAAGTTTGAATCTCACCAGGCTCAAGGTTGACTCAGCCTTCCATCCTTTCCAGGTAGGTAAATTGAGGACCCAGTTTGTGGGGACAATAAGCTGACTTTGTATAAATATACAGAAGTATGAAGGCTATTGCTTAACGCATTGTAAGCCGCCCTGAGTCTTCGGAGAAGGGCGGCATATAAATCTAATTAAAAAAAGAAGAAAGGAAGGAAGGAAGGAAGGAAGGAAGGAAGGAAGGAAGGAAGGAAGGAAGGAAGGAAGGAAGGAAGGAAGGAAGGAAGGAAGGAAGGAAGGAAGAAAGAAAGAAAGAACATTCAGCTGTCTGCAATTACTGTCAGTTCAAATCTCACCAGGCTCAAGGTTGACTCAGCCTTCCATCCTTTCCAAGGTAGGTAAATTGAGGACCCAGTTTGTGGGGACAATAAGCTGACTTTATATAAATATACAAAAGTATGAAGGCTATTGCTTAACACATTGTAAGCCGCCCTGAGTCTTTGGAGAAAGGCAGCATATAAATCTAATTTTAAAAAAAGGAAGGAAGGAAGGAAGGAAGGAAGGAAGGAAGGAAGGAAGGAAGGAAGGAAGGAAGGAAGGAAAGAAAGAAAGAAAGAAAGAAAGAAAGAAAGAAAGAAAGAAAGAAAGAAAGAAAGAAAGAAAGAAAGAAAGAAAGAAAGAAAGAAAGAAAGAAAGAAAGAACATTCAGCTGCCTGCAATTACTGTAAGTTTGAATCTCACCAGGCTCAAGGTTGACTCAGCCTTCCATCCTTTCCAAGGTAGGTAAATTGAGGACCCAGTTTGTGGGGACAATAAGCTGACTTTGTATAAATATACAGAAGCATGAAGGCTATTGCTTAATGCATTGTAAGCCGCCCTGAGTCTCCGGAGAAGGGCAGCATATAAATTTTTTAAAAAAGAGGAGTGGGTCAACTTGCTCTCCAAAGCACCTGAGGGCAGGACAAGAAGCAATGGATGAGAGCAAACTAATCAAGGAGAGAAGCAACCTGGAATTAAGGAGAAACTTCCTAACTGAGGACAATGAAACCAGTGGAACAGTTTGCCACCAGTTTGCCACTGGAGATTTTCAAGAACTGACTGGATACCCATTTGTCCATAATGGTATAGGGTCTCTTACTCCAAGGTTCCTTCCAACTCTGTTATTCTGTGCTTTATTTTCCAGGGCCTAGTGCTCCGGTAAAGATTTTGATACTAGAAAAAGTGAAAGGTACAAGAAGAAAAAGAGGACCACCAGCAAACAGTGGGACGGACTCAGTTACAGGGACAATGGTGTTATGGAATGAAGTGACCAAGCAACATTCCTGGGTCAGTCAGAGAGAGAGTTTATTTGCGCAAAGACTCATAAGCCAGGTTCCAATCTTGGCTTAGAGTAAAGACTCCATGCTTGTATGACACATTATATACTTTTCTAAACAAAGGATTCTGCTAACACAGCAACTTTTCCATATATGGTTAACATACATTTGTTATTTTTAATTGACATCTCTTAATTACTAAGATTTTACATTATCTTTATCCAACACTCATAATTCTTCTTGTAATTGGCTGAAGTACAAATTCTTCTTTTGATATTTGCTTCCCGTCCAGATGCTATTCTCTGGCCTAATCACCCTTGACTATATTTCATGAAGATGCTCCCTTTTCTTCTGACAAGTTAGGGGGTCACTTAGAGTATCAAGGGAGTTCATGCTGACGTTGTATTTTCTCTAGCTGGCAGTATTTCCTGCCTTCAGAATATAGTTGCTTTTAGAATATCTTTTAGAGTATAGTGAATATAAAATTATCCAGTGGTCATCTATCCGGTCCCACTTTATCCGCTTCTACTTTAATGGAAGACAAGCTGAAGGACCAGGATCTGGACAGCCCTTTCTCTCCGACTGGTAAATGTCCACACTGGCTTGATGGGACCTCATCAAATCAATCAGCCTTGGCAGCTCCAGCTATTTTTAATCTTAATTCCTCAACGGCAGGGATTTCCCCGTTGCATTAAAGATGAGTAAACTGTTCTTGGCTATTAGAAAGAGCCGGAAATTCAATGTAGAGAAAAGTAAAGTGAAATCTTACACTTACGCAAGAAAAAATCAAAAGTACACTTATAGAAAGGGTGAAAGCAAGCTTCATAGCAGGAACTGTGAGAGGGATCTTGGAGTCTTAGTGGACAACCAGCTAAATATGAGACAGCCGTGTGCAGTGGCAGCCAAAAAAGCCAATGCAATCCTAAATTGCATGAACAGAGGGATACCATCAAGATCAAGTGAGGTACTAATACATTCTATAAAGCCTTAGTAAGGCCACACCTAGAGTACTGCCTCCAGTTTTGGTCACCAGTTATAAAAAAGATGTTGAGATTTGAGAAAAAGTGCAGAGAAGAGCAACCAGGATGATAGGGGGACTGGAGGCTAAAACATACAATGAACCGTTGCAGGAACTGGGCATGGCTAGTCCAGTGAAGAGAAGGACCAGGGGAGACATGAGAGCAATTTTCCAATATTTGAGGGGCTGCTACAGAGAGGAGGAAGGGGGTCAAGCTGCTTTCCAAGGCACCTGAAGGCCAGACAAGGAATAACGGATGGAAACTGATCCAGGAGAGATTTCAACAATTAACCAGTGGAACAGAAGTTGCCTTCAGAAGTTGTGGGAGCTTCATCACTGGAGACTTTCAAGAAGAGACTGGACTGCCATCTGTCAGAAATGGTGTAGGGTCTCCCGCTTGGGTGTGGGGGGGGAGGGGTTGGACTAGATGACCTACAAGGTCCCTTCTGTTAGGATATGATTTGAGCCTAACAGATTGTCCAGGCAATATATGTGTTCTGTGACTTTAAGTTTTAATGCTGCATCATGCTGTAATGCTGAGTCATGCTATAATTAGTTGTAATTTAGCAACGTATTTAAGAAAGGTACTGTAATGTATTCAGTGGATGATAAACTGCCTTTGTGATATCATCGTGTGCACGTGTGGGTGGATCTGCTCCCATCCGGGGTTTGTGAACCAGAGTGAACCAACTACTGTTTGTTTGGTAAGAAGCTTTTTGGAGTTAACCGGTAAAGACTTGGACTGTTTAGAAGACTACGAGATTGTTTATTTTCCACTATAAAGAAACCTTTTGATAACACCAGTTTGCACCAGTGTCTCATATCTCATTGCTCTCAGCAACGTTTCTCTGTGCACTTTACTCTGCTAATTGTAAACATAACAACAATATCCTTAACACCTTCCAACTCTGTTAATCTGTTATTTGGAGTCCCCGCTCCAGGGGTGAAATGCTCCCGGTTTGGACCAGATCACTCGATCCAGTAGCGATGGGGGCGGGTGGTTCGGAGAACCGGTAGCAAAAATCCCTGCCCCCCCCCCATTGCCCAGCTGAGCCGCGCAATCATCAGAGGCTTTTTTTTTAAAGCATTTTTTCTACCACCTCTTCGGCTGAAGAGGTTGTTTAAAAAATGCTTTTAAAGCCTCTGACGATCCCAGCTGACTTGCCTGATCGGCAGAGGCCTTTTTTTTTACTTTTAAAAGCATGTTTTTAAAAGTTTTTAAAAAAAAAAGTTGACCACGCCCACTCAGTCATATTACCCACCCCCACCACCAAGCCACGCCCACAGAACCGGTAGTCACACAATTTACATTTCACCACTGCCCTGCTCCCATTTGCAACCTGTTTTGCAGGATGGAGAGCCTCAAGAAAAGGGCTCTGGGTTTTAATCCCGACTTCAGGAATCTGGCACGGGGTTGAAAATAGGAGAGACTGCCTCCGGTGGCTTGTACTCACATCACCCTTCTTGAACCTGGCTTTCAGGCTCTTCATGTTGTTCTCTGCAAGACACAGATCAAGAGATTAAGCTTGGCGGTGCCTACCGACGACAGGAGGGCAGGGAGTCCTCGCCTTGCGACCGCAACGGAGCCCAAAATTTCTGTCGCTAACTGTGACAGGCGTTAAGTGAATTCTGCCCGATTTTACCACCTTTTTTGCCACCATTGTTAAGCGAGTCCTTGCCATTGTTCGGTTAGTCACACGGTTGTTAAGTGAGTCTGGCTTCCCCATTGACTTTGCTTGTCAGGAGGTCACAAAAAGGGGATCGGGTGACCGCCGGGACACTGCGACCGTCATAAATATGAATCAGTTGCCAAGCGTGTTTGGATCACGTGACCATGGGAAGGCTGCAACGGTCGTTAAGTGTGAAAAATGGTCACATGGGCATTTTTTAAAAATGCCGTTGTAAGTTTGAACGGTCACTAAATGAACAGTTGTAAGCTGAGGACTACTTGTATTGCTTCGGCTTACAATCATTTGTTCATTGTTACAACGTTCAAAGTTACAACGGCACTGGAAAAACAGATTTACGGCCATTTTTCACACTTACGACCCTCGCAGCATCCCCACGGTCACGTGATCCAAATTCAGACGCTTGGCAACTGACACACACTTATGACGCTTGCAGTGTTCCCGGGGAGGGGTGTGTCACGTGATTCCCCTTTTGCAACTTTCTGAAGAGCAACGGAGAAGCCAGATTCATTTAAAGGCTGTGTTACTAACTTAACAACTGCAGTGATTCACTCAACCACGGTGGCAAAGAAGGGAGTAAAATGGAGCAAAATTCCCTTAATGACTGTCTTGTTTAGCAACAAAAATTTTGGGCCCAACTGTGGTCAGAAGTCGAGGACTGCCTGTTAGACATTGGTCCTCAAGGCGTCAAGCGATGGCCATATCTAGAAAAGGACAAAGGAAGGTACAGGTAGTCCTCGAATTATGACCGTAATTGAGCCTGTTATAAGTCATGATGGGTCTAAGGTAGCTCACCAGGTGACCAGATCTATTTTTACTGCCTTCTTTTGCAGTGGTTGTTAAACCAGCATGGTTGTAAAGCAAAGTGGTCATTAAGTGAAGCCATTACAGGTAGTCCTCGACTTACGACAGCTCGCTTAATAACCGTTCAAAGTTACAACAGCACTGAAAAAAAATGACTCGTGGCCATTTTTTGCCCTTACGACCGTTGCAGCCTTCCCCATGGTCACGTGATTTACATTCGGATGCTTGGCAACTGACTCACATTTATGACAGTCGCAGAGTCCCGGGGTCACGCGATCCCCTTTTGCGACCTTCTGACAAGCAAAGCCCATGAAGAAAGCAGATCCGCTTAACAACCGTGTGACTAATTTAACAATTGCAGTGATTCACTTCACAAAGGTGGCAAGAAAAAGTCGTAAAATGAGGCCACTCCTTTAGCAAATTTCTCAATGAATCGATTAATTTTGGGCTCCATTGTGGTCGTAAGTTGGAGTGATGTGGTGACTTAGAGGTGGAGCGTTTGCCTCACAATCAGGAGGCTGCGAGTTTGATCCTAGGTAGAGGCAGATATTTCTCTCTCTGGGCACAATGAAAATATATAAGGAGCCTGTGTAGCGTAGAGGGCTAATGCCTCCTACTAAAGGCAGCAATTAACACCAGCTGCCTGTAATTTCTCTGAGTTCAATCCTAGCCAGGCTCAAGGTCGACTCAGCCTTCCATCCTTTCTAAGGTGGGTAAATTGAGGACCCAGTTTGTGGGGGCAATAAGCTGACTTTGTATAAATATACAAAAGTATGAAGGCTATTGCTTAACGCATTGTAAGCCGCCCTGAGTCTCCGGAGAAGGGCGGCATATAAATCAAATTAAAAATAAAAATAAATAAAAATATATCTGCTGAACAAAACTTCTCATTGGCGACAGGAAAGGCATCTGGCCAGGAAACCCTCTGCTAGCTCCATTCCGTTGCCCAGACTCCACCCCACAAGGGATTATGGGATTGTTAAAAGAAGATATTGTGGTCATAAACTGAGGACTACCTGCATTTGCTGTTACTGTTTTGCCAGTAACCAGAACTAAACTTCCATCAAAAACATCGGGATGTGGTGAAAATGGCTATAAATTCCAGCTGGTTGCCAAGCAGCCAAAATATCAAAACTTCAAAACCGGGTCATAAGTAGCTTTTCAGGAGTCTGTCGTAACTTGGAACAGCTGCTACGTGACCGGTCATTAGTCAAGGACTACCTGGTGGGGAATGGGGCTGAGGTCAGATGGCCAAAGCTCTTTGCCGGCAAGCGATGCCAAGTTGAAACCAAACTCTGCCACCGAAAAACAGGGCACCGATTCTCACAGGGTGCTTTCCCTTTTCTGTTCTGAGTCTTCGAATCTCTTGGTTGCTTAGGGATGGGGGGGGGATCCTCGGAGCTCTCCCCCCCCTTGCTCGTCCCCTGGGATCTGCAACCAGGAAATTGGATCTCGTGTTTTGGTCTCAGAAGATCCTCCGCCTCCGTCATCCCCTCGTGGTTTAATTAGGATCGAATTTTTCATCTCGTCAGAAGATGGAGACGGTGGCTCCCTTCATCTGGTGCGCCTCTACGGAATCCAGTTGTTTATCCAACAATCTAAAGTTTTTATTCACATTTTTCTCCGCGTCAAACCCTGGGGGAATGGGGGAAATCTACCCAGTGAAGTTTTGGCTTCAGCTCGTTTAGTGACCGTTCAAAGTAACAACGGCCCTGAAAATTGTGACTTAGGACCGTTTTTCATGACGTTTGCAGCATCCCCACAACCAGGTGATCGAAATTCAGATGCTTGGCAACTGGTTCCATATTTATATTTATATTTGGTGTTCTCCTTTAGCATCGTCGTAATTTACAACAGTAATTGTAAATAAATATAAATATATTTATATTCACAGCTACTGTTGTAAGTCGTGACAGTTCTAAAGTAGGACGCCACATATCTTTATATTATTTACATTTATATTTATTTGTATAACAGAAGCTTACCTGTGGTGATCTCTCGGGGTGGGGTTACGAGCCGGTCTGGTCTTTCGGGATTCGATTCGGCTGAGGTCCCATGGATATTCTTGGGCTCGTGTTTTGACGCAGGTGTGCAAAGACCACACGGTGGCAAAGGTGTGTTCTTACAGTAAGTACACCTGGCTGCAAAATAATTTCAGAATATTCCCGGCTCCTGGTCGGCCTCAGGTGAGGAGGCAGCAGCTCCACCAATTGGAGATCCGTACAGGGGATGGTGGGGTGGAGATAACCCAGCTCTTCGTCTTCCTTGAGAATTAATTAGCTACCTGTCGCAGGTAACCCAATTCCTCTCTCAGGTAATGTAGCTGATACCTTCGCAGTTGTCTTGCTGTTCCGCAGAGCACAGAAGAGGCCCAAAGATAATAATACATTGCTCTGGGCCCCAGTAAGGTTTGAATTTCAGGTGCGCTTGCAAATTGCAAAAGGGTATAAGTGTACGGCAGTACAGGTAATCCTCGACTTACGACCATTCGTTTAGTGACCGACGGCACTGAACAATGAGACTTAGGACCGTTTTTCACACTTACGACCGTCGCAGAGCCAATCCGCGTGGTCGCGAGATCAAAATTCACAAGCTTGGCAACTGGTATGGACTTACGACGGTTGCAGTGTCCCGGATCAGTGTCACGTGATCTCCTTTTGCGACCTGCTGACAAGCAAAGTCCACGGGGGGAAAGCCGGATTCACTTAACAACCGTGCTACTACTGGAGCGATTCAGGAAGGAACAGCGGTGTCAAGGAAGGTCGTACGATGGAGCAAGATTCACTTAACAACTGTCTCGCATAGCGACAGAAACGTTGGGCTCTATTGTGGTCATACGTCAAGGATTTCCTGTATATCGCTATGGGGTCCCATAATTGCAGGTGAATGCCAAATTTCAAAAGAATATACTGTACGGCAATAGAGGCTGTCCTTGAGTTACGACCGTTCATTTAAGAGACGTTGGAAGTTATAACAGTGCTGTAAAAAGTGACTTACAACCACTCCTGGCCATTTCGACCATCACGCCATCCCATAGTCTCAAAATTTGAATGCTGGGCCAATGCAAAGCATTTACAACAGCTGCAGCTTCCTAACGTCATTGGTGAGCTTCCCAGCCGTCTTACAACAAGCAGAGCCAATGGGGGAAGTTAGATTCGCTTAATGACTACCTGATTCACTTAGTGATTTGTTTAATAAATGTGGCCAAAAAACACAAAAAGCCACCCAGAGCAGTGGTGAAGTTTGTTACTAACGGTTCTGTGGGCATGGCTTGGGGGGGGGCGGTAATATGGCTGAGTGGACGTGGCCAACTTTTTTTTTTTTTTACTTTTAAAACCATTTTTTCTACAACCTCTTCAAGAGGTTGTAAAAAAAATGCTTTTAAAAGCCTCTGACGATCCCAGCTGACTTGCCTGATCAGCAGAGGCTTTATTTATATATTTATTTATTTATTTATTTATTGAATTTCTATACCGTCTTTCTCCCGAAGGACTCAGGGCGGTGAACAGAATAGGATTTCAAATACATATAATAATTTATTTATTTATTTTTTTATAAACAGTAAAGTAAATAAATCGAGTCAACTTAGTGTATCTGCTAAGACCCTGGCATAGAATTTAGATGTTTATGCTAGCCTTGCTTGTTGAAACAGAAAAGTCTTCAGGGCACGTCGGAAAGTATCCCAATGTGTATTGGGCCATGAACTACCTGGGTCAGGTCCAAAGCCGTCATGGTGTTATGGAATGAAGTGACCAAGCAACATGGGTCAGTCAGAGAGAGAGAGATTTATTTGCGCAAAGACTCAAAAGCCATGTTTGCCAATCTTGGCTCTGAGTAACTTCTCCATGCTTGTATTGAAGCGGGATTTGCTATTCCCAATTAATTCCCGCCAACCAGTCAAGAGGCAAGACCACAGAGATCCAGAGAATACAGGTTTTATTGAACATTGCTAGCAATGGGCTCAGTGCAGTAGCCTAGCAAAGACTGAGCCCCGAGCTACGCCCTAAGGCAGATTTTATAGGTTTTGTGATCTAATAGTGACATAGCATAACTCAGTTCCGCCTATAGATAATACAATGTGCATACAGACAGATAATTCTATGTGGGATTCACTGGAAAAGTACAAAAACAGAAGTTCTTAGTTTTGTGATACATATTCCATATATGGGTATAGTTTACATCTTACTCAATATATTCCAGTAAGTTCTATAGGGCTTACACAATAACAACTTGGTACATCTTGTGGTTATAATGGTTACAACAGAAGGCTACAAATGTCAAGTTCCCTTTAGGCGTACGGAAGTAAGAGAAAGGGCATTGTGATTATATCTTTTATATAAGAGTGCAATGAAAAGTATAAAAGAGGTTATAAGTAAGGCCTTTAAGATACGTAAGACCCTCGGAATACCATTTGAGGGGCTCTCCTTCAGTATGACACATTATATACTTTTCTAAACAAAGGATTCTGCTAACACAGCAACTTTCCATATATGGTTAACATACATTTGTTATTTTTAATTGACATCTCTTAATTACTAAGATTTTACATGATCTTTGCCAAACAATCATTATTCTTCTGTAACTGGCTAAAGTACAAATTCTTCTTTTGATATTTGCTTCTCGTCCAGGTGCTATTCTCTGGCCTAATCACCCTTGACTATGTTTCATGAGGATGCTCCCTTTTCTTCTGACAAGTTAGGGGGTCACTTAGAGTATCAAGGGAGTTCATGCTGACGTTGTATTTTCTCTAGCTGGCGGTATTTCCTGCCTTCAGAATATAGTTGCTTTTAGAATATCTTTTAGAATATAGTGAATATAAAATTATCCAGTGGTCATCCAAACTTTAATGGAAGCCATGAACTCCCGAGCCGCTTCCGACGTCTCGCCGACAGATGGCAGGTTGAAATCCCCCATGACCATAAGTCTGGGGGTCTCCACCGCCACCCCGGCTATCCCATCAAGCAGCTCGGACAGGGCCGCTGCTACGTGGCAGGGAGCCAGATACGCAGTCAGCAGGCCCATCTGAATCCCATGACCCCATTTCACAAGAAGGGACTCACATCCGGCTATCTGAGGAACAGTGGCCTCTCTCGGACTTTGATCTTCTTTAATAATGACCGCCATCCCACCGCCCCTACCCTGAGCCCTCGGCCGATGGAACGCACAGAAATAGGGTTGACAGGTCTCCTTCCAAAAAATAGCGGACAAGCGGGAGAGGGGGGGCGTTGTTAAGTAGTAAAAAAATAAAAAATAAAATTTAACTTTACAATTAAATTATGTATTTTCTTACAAACATTTTAACACGCATTAAAACAATCACTTCAAAACTACTTAAAATTCAAAACATCAAATATATTATAATCATACGTAAAATATTACATTGCATTTTGCGTTGCTGTCGTGTGTATTTTTTATATTTGACTGCGCAGCTTTGATCAATTCTTGGTGTTTAAGGAATAATTCTTTAATTTCAGTACAACGTTGAGAAATATATGTGGTAATCGTGCGCAGTTAATGAATATCCCGATGATATATTTGAGTTGGAAAAGGTATATAAGTTTGTGTGCAATAGCCCTTCGGGGTTCGGACTTTGCTCGAGCCATTGCTGCTGAATCTTGCGTAATGAATCTTTCCCTTCGACAAAGAGCTGGCGTAGTCTGTTTTCTGTAACACCGAAATATGTGAATCCAGTTTCTTTCTCACCTGTTGTGTCTCCGCTTTGTTGGAACCGCATTATCTGTTTAGTAACTGCAATACTGATGTGTTGTTTCTTTTCAAACTCTGCCTGCAAGCTATCTTCCCCACCCCACCCCAATCACTAATCCTGTTAAAGTAGAAGCAGATAAAGTGGGACCGGATAGATGACCGCTGGATAATTTTATATTCAGTATATTCTAAAAGATATTCTAAAAGCAACTATATTCTGAAGACAGGAAATACCGCCAGCTGGAGAAAATACAACGTCAGCATGAACTCCCTTGATACTCTAAGTGACCCCCTAACTTGTCAGAAGAAAAGGGAGCATCTTCATGAAACATAGTCAAGGGTGATTAGGCCAGAGAATAGCACCTGGACGGGAAGCAAATATCAAAAGAAGAATTTGTACTTTAGCCAGTTACAGAAGAATAATGATTGTTTGGCAAAGATAATGTAAAATCTTAGTAATTAAGAGATGTCAATTAAAAATAACAAATGTATGTTAACCATATATGGAAAGTTGCTGTGTTAGCAGAATCCTTTGTTTAGGAAAGTATATAAGTTTTACACAAGCATGGAG